>UESW01004501.1:343299-763402 GCA_900491605.1 Calamus simplicifolius
AGATAGGTTGGCTTTTGATCTTTTCTTCTTTTCTTCTTTTCTTCTTCTCCTTGCTGGATTGAATCAAGCCTCAGCTCCGATTCTTCGTGGTTGAAGCAGTTGAGAAGGGTTGAAAAGCAAGAAATGAATCTCCTTTCTCCAAGTTGGGAAATCCTCCAAGACTTTGATTTTGAACGCTTTGGATTCCTCTTGAGCCTTTTGGAGTGGAGTGGATTTGAGCTAGAAGGTTTTCCTTTCAAGATTCAAGCTCACGGATTTTTGAAGTGGGATTTGTCTATCTCAGATTTTCTCTTTGTTTTTCAGATTTTCCGTTTTTCTCTCTTCTCTCTTTTTGAACAATAGACTCCCCTTTTTATAGATTTCTTTTACACCTCTTTTGGAATAAAACTATCCGTTGGAGTGTACCTTCTATCAAAATATATCCGTTAGAAATGAGTAAAAATAGAAAAGTTACCGTTAGAGCTGATCTGGCAACTTCGTTTTTCGTTCCAGGTGGGTTGGAGTCGACTCTAACTTTTCTGGAGTCGGCTCTAGCTCGAGGCGTTTTAAACTGATATTCTGAAGTCGTCTCTGGCTTTTCTGGGGTCGACAAGAAACTTTTCCGGAGTCGACTCTAACTTACCCGGAGTCGACTCTAGGTTGGAGCCAGAAAAATCGACTTTCTGCTTCGTCTGTGAGAGTCGACTCTAATGACCGTGCCAGTTCCGGAGTCGGCTCTGTGATTCTCGGAGTCGACTCTAATGTCTGCAATTCTTACCTAGACATTAGATTCGATCCAGAACACATTGTAACTCTTGATTTTGATCTTTCAATAGTCTTATAGGCTGAAACACTAAATCAAAATCATCAGAGCCTTCAAAATTATACTCAAATAGTTTTGTTAATCATCAAAATCATCAATTGGGTCAACACCTGTGCTGATGAGGCCAGTGCCTATGCCGAAGAGGCCGAGAGCATGGCCTGGGAGGCCGAGGCGTGAGCCAAGGAGGCCAAGGCCAAAGCACAACGAGCTGAAGCTGAGGCGGGGCAGGTCGTTTCCAACTATAAGGCCTCGCCAGAGTTCAAGCAGGAAGTCATCGAGGCCAGCCTGATGCCTATGTTTAAGGCTTCAAAATGTGCAAGGTCAAGGTATCTGCGGCCCTCGAGATCGATATCTCTGAACTTGAAGATATTCGGCCTGGGGAGACCGACAAGGAGCCGGTAGAGGAAGACGAGAAGAAACCTAGCCCAGGCGAACCTTGAGGGCCCGCCGCTTGTTTTTCTTTTCTTCGACTTGTGTAACCGGCCTCAGGCCCAATTTTGTACTTCCCCTTAATTGTTCATAAAGAAACTTTATTTCAAAACTTCTTTGTGTTTTGATCCTTCTGTTCTTTCTTCTTTTGAGAAAAATGCCTTACTGTGCCTTACTTCCCATGGCCAAATCGCATATGTTGGCAATGTCATAGCTGAATCGCAATCTTGGACTTAGCCAATACTCGAATGCATCTCTGGGATGTACGCTAGCCATATGAACGGTTACTTAAGATGCCTCATGCTGTTGTAGACTGTTTGAAGGGAGACTCATCGGCACACGAATTCTCTAAAGACTTGAATAACCCGCGGCGACTTAGTGCCAAGATTAATCTTGAAGGCGTTGGTAACGGCCAGAGATGGTCAGGCTGACTCGGTCATCTTGGGGATGCCGAGGCCGAGTGGGGTTGACCAGCGGAAGCCCACACTGATTCGATCAATGCTAGAGATGCTTGGGCCAGTCGAGGCCTACCAGGAAAGACCGTGACCGAGCAGGCTGGCTCGGAATCTTTGAGGGCCACACGGAGCCTTTTGGAGCTATCTCCATGGTCTGGGTTTCATATGAGCGGCAACCCGGCTGGGTACGCAGCTATTAGGGACTTAACCGACTTGAGGGCATCGTCGTGCCAGGACCAAGTGGTACCCTATTAGCTGCGGTGTCGGTGATCTTTTTGAACCACCTCAGGGGTTTGTGTGCCACCTGAGGGGACTCGACTGGGTACGGAGCTGTTAGAGTCTTAACTGACTCGGGGGCACCACCGTGTCGGGGCCGAGTGGAGTCCTGTAAGCCACGATGCCGGTGAGCTCCTTTTGAACCGCCTCAGGGGTTGTGTGCCGCCTGAGGGGTGACTCGACCGGTACGGAGCTGTTAGGGTCTTAACCGACTCGGGGGCACCGCCGTGCTGGGGCCGAGTGGTGTCCCATTAGCCGTGATGCCGGTGAGCTCCTTTTGAACTGCCTCAGGGGTTTGTGTGCCGCCTGAGGAGCGACTCGACCGGGTATGAAGCTGTTAGGGTCTTAACCGACTCGGGGGCACCGCTGTGCCGGGGCCGAGTGGTGTCCATTAGCCGCGATGCCGGTGAGCTCCTTTGAACCGCCTCAGGGGTTTATGTGCCGCCTGAGGGGCGACTCGACTGGGTACAGAGCTGTTAGGATCGTAACCGATTCGGGGGCACCGCCGTGCGGGCCGAGTGGTGTCCCATTAGCCGCGATGCCGGTGAGCTCCTTTTAAACCGCCTCAGGGTTTGTGTGTCGCATGAGATGCGACTCGATTGGGTACGGAACTGTTAGGGTCTTAACCGACCCGGCGGCACTGCCGTGCCAGAGCCGAGTGGTGTCCATTAGCCGTGATGCTGGTGAGCTCCTTTTGAACCGCCTCAAAGGTTTGTGTGCCGCCTGAGGGGCGACTCGACCGAGTACGGAGCTGTTAGGGTCTTAACTGACTCAGGGGCACCGTCGTGCTGGGGCCGAGTGGTGTCCCGTTAGCCGCGATGCTGGTGAGCTCCTTTTAAACTGCCTCAGGGGTTTGTGCACTGTCTGAGGGGCAATTCGACCGGGTACAGAGCTGTTAGGGTCTTAACCGACTCGGAGGCACCGTCGTGCCGGGGCCAGTGGTGTCCCATTATCCACGATGCCGATGAGATCCTTTTGAACGCCTCAGGGATTTGTGTGCCGCCTGAGGGGCGACTCGACCGGGTATGGAGCTGTTAGGGTCTTAACCGACTTGGGGGCACCGTCGTGTGGGACCGAGTGGTGTCACGTTAACCGCGATGTCGGTGAGCTCCTTTTGAACCACCTCAGGGGTTTGTGTGCCACCTAAGGGGTGAATCGATCGGGTACGGAGCTGTTAGGGTCTTAACCGATTCGGAGGCACCGTTGTGCCGGGACCGAGTGGTGTCCCGTAGCCGCGATGCGGTGAGCTCCTTTTGAACTGCTCAGGGTTTGTGTGCCGCCTGAGGGGCGACTCAATCGGGTACGGAGATGTTAGGGTCTTAACCGACTCGGGGGCACCGCCGTGCGGGGGCCGAGTGGTGTCCCATTAGCCGCAATGCCGATGAGCTCCTTTTGAACCGCCTCAGGGGTTTGTGTGCTGCTTGAGGGGTGACTCAATTGGGTACGGAGCTGCTAGGGTCTTAACCGACTTGGGGGCGCCGTCGTGCCAGGGACGAGTGGTGTTCTATTAGCTGCAATGCTGGTGAGCTCCTTTTGAACCGCCTCAGAGGTTTGTGTGCTGCCTGAGGGGCGACTCGACCGGGTACTAAGCTGTTAGGGTCTTAATCGACTCGGGGGCACTGCCGTGCTGGGGCCGAGTGGTGTCCCGTTAGCCGCGATGCTGGTGAGCTCCTTTTGCGGGATCTGGTCCTTGGACACAAGGGAGAGTAGGCTGTGGCGTCAGAAGGGACCTCCTTTATTGCTTATGCCCCCAGGGGGATACATCATTGATAATATTGGTGGAGGTTATCTGCATTCCAGGTACATGAAATGGGTCGCCCGTCGAGTTCTTCTAGTTTGTATGCTCCTCGGTGAAGTATTTTGGTGACGTGATAAGGACCCTCCCAGTTGGGGGATAGCTTGCCTTCCTCAAAACCAAGTTTCCGCGGCGAAAATCCTTGAGACGAACTCGAGCATTGTAGTACTTGGCCGTGCGCTGACGAAAGGTCGCCATGCGTAGCCTCGCCCGATCATATGCCTCGTCGATAAAGTCCAAATTAGCCCGAATCAACGCGGAGTTGTTTTCCTCATTGAAGGACTCCACATGCGGACTGGGCAGTCCGATCTCGATGGGAATGACGGCTTCGGATCCGAAGGTAAGACTGAAGGGAGTCTCGCCCGTCGGGGCCCTGGGGGTCGTGTGGTAAGCCCATATCACACTGGGGAGCTCCTCCACCCATCGACCCTTGGACCTGTCTAGCCGGGTCCTGAGTCCTCTGAGGATGGTGCGGTTCATGACCTCAGCCTCCGTTGGTCTGGGGGTGGCCGACAGAGGTGAATTGGTGATGAATGCCTAGCTCGTCACAGAAAGCTTTAAATGCTTCATTATTAAATTGGCGGCCATTGTCGGTGACGAGGGTATGAGGTAGGCCAAAACGGCATATGATCGACTTCTAGAAGAAGGCCTTGACCTTACTTTCAGTGATCTTAGCCAGAGCCTCGACCTCGACCCATTTGGTGAAGTAGTCTATGGCGACTAGCAAGAATTTCCGTTGCCCTGAAGCTGGGGGGAATGGCCCGAGGATGTCCATTCCCCATTGAGCGAAAGGCCATGGGGCTGAGAGCGGATTCAACGGGTAAACAGTTGATGTTGGATGTGTGCGTGGCGCTGGAAACCATCGCATTTTTGAACTAGTTGGCCATGTCCTTCCTCATAGTGAGCCAGAAGTATCCCTGACGGAGAGCCTTTTGGGCTAAGGATCTGCCCCAGATGATTTTCACATATGCCTTCGTGGATTTCTCTGAGGATGTAGTCGGCGTCGGCAGGTCCTACACACTTGAGCAGGGGGTAGGAGAACGACCTTCTGTATAGACGTCCATCGAGAAGAATGAATTTGGAGGCCCTCCACTTGAGCAGTCTGGCTTCGTTGCGGTCATCAAGGAGAGTTCCATCAGTGAGATAGCAGACGTAGGCATCCATCCATGTGGGCTCTTGGGTGAGTGGGAGGACTTCCTCGCTATTCTCTATGCTGGGCCTTCCTAAATATCAATGTAAGAGTCCCTTGCCATGTCATCGGCAGAGATAGCCAGACGAGAAAGGATGTCGGCCTTGGCATTCTCACTTCGGGGAATGTAACTGATGCTGAAATAAGCTAGTGGGAAGGTCAAGAGCTGAACCTTGCCCAAGTACTGAGTCATAACAGGGTCACGCGCCTCGTACTCTCCGCTGATTTGCCCGAAGACGAGTTGCGAGTCTGTGAAAGCCCTGAGACGCCTTATTCCGAACTCCTGGGCTAGCCTTAATCCGGCCAGTAGGGCTTCGTACTCAGCTTGATTATTGGTGGCTTCGAATAGAAATTGCAAGGCACATTCCATCCTCTCTCCGTCCGGCCCTGCAAGAATGAGGCCGGCGCCGCTTCCCTGAGAGTTTGACGTGCCATCCACATGAAGGATCCAGGTTTCTCCATCGTCGTTTGGTTCGGGCTCGCACTATTCCTTGGTAACTTCCTCAATCATCTCCTCCGCCCAAGTGCACTCAACTAGGAAGTCAGCTACAACTTGGGACTTCAGAGCCGATCGTGCCTGGAAGGAGAGGTCGAACTCTCCTAGCTTGATGGCCCACTTGGCGAGTCGACCCGAGGTATCCGGACGAGCCAGGATGGCTCGAAGGGACTGGTCTGTGAGCACCACGATAGGATGGGCTTAAAAGTATGGGCAGAGGCGCCGGGCGAAAACTATCAGGGCGAAAATAACTTTCTCTGTCTTGGAGTACCTAACTTCTACATCATGGAGGACCTAGCTCACATAATAGATGGGTTTCTGGGTTTCGTCGGCGTCGAGACGCACCAAGACTAAGCTAACGGCTTCCGAAGAAGAAGCTAAGTAGAGGAAGAGACTCTCCCTGTCTCTTGGCTTAGACAGGAGGGGGGAAGACAAGAACACCTTTAGGCCGTCAAGGCTCTCTGGCAATTGTCCGTCCACTCGAAATTGTTCACCTTCCGCAAGGCCTTGAGAAGGGCAAGCATCTTTCGGCTATTTGGAGAGGAAATGACTTAGAGCCACTATCCTCCCCGTTAGTCGCTGCACTTCCTTCTTGCTGGACGGTAGCCTCATGTCGAGGATGGCGCTGATCTTCTCTGGGTTCACTTCGATCCCCGCTGGGTAACCATAAAACCCAAACTTGCCCATCGTGACCCCGAAAGCACACTTCTTGGGGTTCAGCTTGACTTGGAAACGACGGAGGTTGTTGAAGGTTTCCTCTAAGTCGGAGACGTGATTGGAGGTGCGGGTTCTTTTGTCAGCATGTCATCCACATAGACCTCCATATTCTGGCCTAGCTGATCCTGGAGCACTATGTTCATCAACCTCTGGTAAGTTGCCCCCGCATTCTTGAGGCCAAAAGGCATCACTTTGTAGCAATAAATGCCTTTCTCCATCACAAAGGATGTGTGCTCTTCGTCGCTGGGGTCCATCCTTATCTGATTATACCCGGAGAAGGCGTCCATGAAGCTGAGGAGCTCGTGCCCGGTTGTAGAATCCACCAGCTGATCTATCCTTGGTAGGGGGAAACTGTCTTTCGGACATGACTTGTTGAGGTCGGTGAAGTCGATGCAAATTCTCCAGCTCCCGTTTGCCTTTCGCACCATGACCACATTAGCTAGCTAGCTAGGGTACTGTGCCTCCCAGATGTGGCCGGCGCTGAGCAGCTTGTTGACTTCCTCATCAATAGCCTTTTGCCGATCAGGAGCGAAGCTTCTCTTCCTTTGGCGGATTGGACGGTGCCATGGTCAATGTTGAGCTTGTGGGTGATCACCTTCGGAGGGATGCCGGGCATATCAAACGCCGACCAAGCGAAGACGTCCGAGTTAGCCCGCAAAAAAGCTAAGAGGCGGTCCTGGTCCTCCGGGGGAAGGAGTCCGCTGACACGGACGGTCTTCGCCGGGTCGTCTCCAAGAGGGAAAGTTAAGAGGTGCTCGGCTGGTTCTCCTCCTCCCTTGCCGGAGTCTCTGGGGTCGGGTGCTTCTAAAGTTGATTCAGCTTCCAAAGGACTTGATGCCGCATGATAACAAGGCAGGACCGGGCTGGTCTCACCGCATCTCTCCAACTCCTTCACTAGTGGGGAACTGCACCAGTAAACGCCGGGTGGAGATAACTGCGTCCAAAAGGTTAAGGCCTGACGCCCGAGAATGGTGTTGTAAGCCAAGGGGACCCTTACGATCAGGAATTTCATGATCACTGTACTTTGGCATGGTGGTGTTCCGGCTGTCGCAGGCAAAGATATTCACCTTCAACTCTTACTGAATCCTTGGTGAACCCGACCAACGGGGCTGCCACAGGCTGAAGGGAGTCTATAGATAATCCCATCCGAACAAAAGCGTCGTAAGTAAGGATGTCATCTGAGCTACCACTATCAACTAATATCCTTTTTACAGGGTGCTTGGCGATCGTCATAGAGACGATGACGCCTTCATTGTTTACATTTTCAACAACAGCAGATCCCCTCCAGAGATTACATTACCCGACGCCTCCTCCCCTCTCGGATGCTTAGATGCGGAGGCCGCTCCCCAAGATACCATTCCGACCGTCCGTTCTGTGGGGGTGTTGTCGACCGTGGCCTGAGCGGGTGGGGGCCCCATGAGTGCTGGCAGCGGCTGTGATGCCTTCTAAACATACTTGCTGAGGTAGCCTTGCTGGATGAGCTCCTCGATGGCCCGCTTCAAACTGTAGCAACTGTCGATGTCATGGCCATAATCCCGGTGGAATCGGCAGTAACGGCTTTTGTCGCGGGGAAGACTTTTCTTCATGGGAGGAGGACGCTGGAGATAAGGCTCTCCCTCGATCTCAATAAGGATATGGGATCGAGGGGCGAGGAGAGGTGTGAGCTTGCTCTCATCGGGGATGGGGCTTCGACGCCTGTTGTCAGATCGGCGAGGCGGGTCAGACCGCCGGTGTCGGGGGGGTCCACTCGGCTCGGGTTGAGCGGGCTATGGTTGGAGCTCTTCGAGGATTCTGGCGGGTGAAGTCAGCTTCATCCGGACGGATGTACTTTTGAGCTCGAAGGAGGAGGTCAGAATAGAACCCGGAGGCTTTTGTCCAAGGAAAAGGTGAAGCGGGATGGGAGGAGCCCCGCTTCAGCGCTAGCATGCCACCGCGTCATCGAGATGATAGACTTCAAGGGCGGCAGCCTTGAACCGGGACACAAAGTCCCGCAGTGACTCCCCCTCCTTCTGGCGCATAGAAAAGAGGCTGTCCGCCACTATTGGAATCCGCCGGCATGCATCGAAATGTGCCAAAAAGGCCCTTTCTAGCTCTCGAAAGGAGTCGATGCTATGGGGGATAGGCGCGAGTGCCACGCACGAGCGGCCTTCCGTAGAGTGGCGGGGAGGCTTTGCAGAGAAGGGCATCCGAAGCACCTTGGACTTGCATCATTGCTTTATAACTCTCAAGATGATCGAGAGGATCTGTCGTACCGTCGCGGGTCTATCTGGGGAAAGCGAATCTGAGGGGACAGGCTCCTCAATATCCGGCGGGTGTAAGGAGGACGGGTGTCAAACTCTTCCTCCGGTTGATGATTGATTTTCCTGGCGAGCTCATCAGTCGCCTATTGTACTCGTCCAGGCTCCTCCGCCTGGCGGTTAATTGTCGGGGCCCTCCAAGATAGCTCGAAGGAGGAAGAAGAAGAAGAAAGAGAAGGAGAAGGATAAGGGAGCCGGGACTTCCGCTTTGGTTCCTCCTGATGATGCGGCTCGGGAGGAAATTTACTGGGGCCACAACCAGGGGACCATGGCCGTTTAGAGGGCTCATGGCGAGGCTTCCTAGGGGAACCTGACGACGACCGGCTTTTTGCTGGGGAGAGACTCCCCTTGCTGACTGATGGGGGGAGGGTCTGGTGCTGGGTAGCCACGGACTGCTGCTGTTGGAGTCCATGGACCATAGCGGTGAGATTTGGACTTGCTGGGTGAGAGTCGCTAGCTGCTCCGCGGTTTGGGCAGCTGCATCTGGCGGTGGGCGGTGATGGGAGGATCGGCGGCAGGGGGGTGGCCTCCTGCTGCCTGGCTGGCGGGGGAAGCCCCGCTGGACAATGATAGAATCGTCCCGAGCTCGCGTCACCACCATGGCTTGGTGAAGAAAAGAGGGGGGAGTAAGTTTGCTGATACGGGGAACCTGAGTTTCCTGCTGCCTCTCCTGCCCCCTTTCTGGCGCGTCAATCTGATGACGCTCGATCACTGGTCCTGAACGTCGGGAGAAGGAAGCGGACTGATTAGCGATCTTCGCTTCACCGAGTTGCCTGTAAAAAGTCCCAGGACCGGAGGATTCTCGGTGGGACCCTCTGACGCTCAAGTTAGCAATCGAGGTCACAGCTGAGGAAGAGCTCGAGTGAGCTCTTTTTAGATGAAAGGTGTTCCCTCGGGAGGAGGAATCTCTCTCTGAGTATTAGAGAGCGATTCTTTGAGTTTTTCGCTCGTACCTGATTATTGAGTGGATTCACCTTTTTATAGGGGTTGACACTTGCATGACCATGTGGGATTCCATGAAAAAGGAATGTCCGTGGAGTTCTTGGGAGTTGCGTGAATCTGGGCCGATTGGTGGGTCTTGTCCCATCGGAGAGGGAGAAAATGGTGGTTGGTGGGCTACGTCCCATCAGCCAGTGGGGCTATTGGGTAGTTGGGTCCAGTCTCATCAGCGGCGTGGCCAGTGGGTAGTTGGATCGGGCGTTGTCAGGCGGCGTGGGTCAGGAAGGTGGCGTCCTGAACCACCAGGGCCGTGCTGGGGCTGATTTGGAGGAAATAGGGGGCGTCTCGACTCTCCCGAGGGACCGAGGCTGAGCTGGATCGACCAGGGATGGCCGGGGCCAACCTCGCCAACCAGGAAGTGCCGGGACAGGGCTGACCAAGAATGGTCGAGGCCAGCTCGGGGGACTGGAGATGCCGGGGCCGAGCGGGGCCGACTCGGTGGACCGGAGATGCTGGGGCCGAGCAGGGACGATCAGGAATGGTCAGGGCCGACTCGACATACCTGGAGATGCCGGAGCCGAGCGGGGCCAACTCCGCGGACCTGGAGCTGCTGAGGTCGAGCGAGGCCAACCAGGAATGGTCAGGCCGACTCCGCGGACCTGGAGCTGCCGGGGTCATGTGGGGCCGATCAGGAATTGTCGGGGCTGACTCGGCGGGCTTGGAGCTGCTGGGGCCGAGCGGGGCTGACCAGGAATGGTCGGCGGACCAGAGATGCGGGGGCCGAGCGGGGCCGACTCGGCAGACCTGGAGGTGCCGGGCCGAGCGGAGCCGACTAGGAATGGTCGGGTCCGACTCGGGGACCTTGGAGCTGCCGGGGTCGTGCGGGACCGATCAGGAATGGTCGGGGCTGACTCGGCGGGCTTGGAGATGCCGGGGCCAAGCAGGGCCGATCAGGAATGGTCGGGGCGACTCGGTGGGCCTGGAGACGCCGGGGCCAAGCGGGCTGACCAGGAATTTCGGGCCGACTCGGCGGGCTTGGAGCTGCCGGGGCCGAGCGGGGCTGAAGGAATGGTCGGGGCCGACTCGCGGGCGTGGAGATGCCGAGGCCGAGCGAGGCTGACCAGGAATGGTCGGGGCCGACTCGGCGGGCTTGGAGCTGCAGGGGCCGAGCGGGGCCGACCAGGAATGGTCGGGGCTGACTCGGGGCCTGGAGACGCCGAGGCCGAGTGGGGCCGATCAGGAATGGTCGGGGCCGACTCAGCGGGCTTAGAATTGCATGGGCCGATTGGGCCGACCAGAATGGTCGGGACCGACTCGGCGGACATGGAGCTGCCGGGGCCGAGCGGGGCCGACCAGGAATGGTCGGGGCCGACTCGGCGGGCCTGGAGACGCCGGGGCCAAGCGGGGCCAACCAGGAATGGTCGGGGCTGACTCGGCGAGCTTGGAGTTGCCGGGGTCGTGCGGGGCGACCAGGAATGGTCGGGGCCGACTCGGCGGGCTTGGAGCTGCCAGGGCCGAGCCTGACCAGGAATGGTCGGGCCGACTCGGCGGGCTTGGAGCTGCCGGGGCCGACCAGGAATGGTCGGGGCTGACTCGGCGGGCTTCGAACTGCCTGGGCCGACTGGGGCCGATCAGGAATGGTCGGTGCTGACTCGGCAGACCTGGAGCTACCGGGGCCGAGCGGGGCCGACCAGGAATGGTTGGGGCCGTCTTAGCGGACCTGGAGATGCCGGGGCCGAGCAGGGCCGACCAGAAATGGTCGGGGCCAATTTGGCGGGCCTGGAGATGCCGGGGCCGAGCGGGGCCGACCAGGAATGATCGAGGCTGACTTGGCGGGCTTGGAGACGCCAGGGGCGAGCGGGGCCGACCAGGAATGGTCGGGGCTGACTCGGCGGACCTGGAGACGCCTGGGCCGAGCGGGGCCGATCAGGAATGGTCGGGGCCGACTCGGCGGGCCTGGAGACGCCGGGGCCAAGCGGGGCCGACCAGGAATGGTCGGGCCGACTCGGCGGGCTTGGAGACACCGGGTGCACTAATGTTTGGTTTTACCAAATTTCCCTTGTAGCTATACCAGCCACATCATATATATATATATATATATATATATATAAGATGATGATCTTGCTATGTAATTCATGGGTACATTTATTTTCCTCTGCTTTTATGGATTCACAGACTGCTCGTGAGAATTTTAAACAACGATATACCGAGTCTCCTAATCCTTACGACAAGAGAATTTTAGGAATCTAAAAGAAGCTCTGTTCACAAGATTGCCGCCTTCCAAAGTCAATTTGCGAGCAGTTGTTGAATCCAACTGGGGTGCCATAACAAGTATACTTAAAAATTCTACTGAGGGAGTTGACAAGGTGTCCATTATGATGCATGATGCTTGCAGCAAAGAGGAGGAATCACCACAAAAGAACAGTGAAAGCGAGTACTTTGAAGAAATAGAATTAAAGTGAATAAACCATCCATTTTTTACCTGTATGTGATCTTTCTTTCTGCAATTATGATTCATGAAATCCCATTACAAACTCTCAGTGGTGGTGTTATTATTGCTATCATGTTGTTATAAACTCTGAAAATACTGATGCCAACATCAAGCCAAACTAGTGTAACAAAAGTTTTTACTCTTGAATCCAAATCTAAATCCAATATATATTTTTTTATATAAATAATATAAAGATGAGCTCTCTCTATTTAAAAGATTTTTTGATGGCCTATTTAAATACTATTTCACACATCGAAAGGTTTAAAATTAGTCTAAACTCTAAAAAAATTTAAATTTTTTAATATAATAAGACTCTTGCTAAAATAGCTTATAAGACAATAATGAATATAAAATAATTTTACTGTTGTATGATTTTTTATTTTTTTATTTTAGATGAATGAAGAATAATACGGAGATGAAGAGAAAACTATAAAGATGTCAGATGGATAGGCTCGATCCGGCCCGTTACAGTGGCCGGCGCGTTCCACCAGACTCATCTCACGTTGATCCACATCTCCAGAGAATATTCGTTCTGGGTAGCTGCACGAAGATGAAGAAATTTTTATTATTAGTTCGGGATGGAGGTGGGAATGGTGGCCAGTGCTAGAGAGCGGATGTGGGGACGGGGCCCGGGGGTGGAAAAATATATATCCCTGGTCCAATTGGGCTCAAGGTTCATCGGTGGTGGGATAGCGGCCACAGGAAAGCAGGGGATTCCCCTGCCTGCTATAGATGGCCGGCAGCCATCATCCCTCGAGCATTGGGCTAAGGTGCGTGTCCGAAGGTGAGGACCGAGGTCCATCTAGTCGTAACAATGGAGGAAGACCTACCTTATCTTTAAGAGTTCCGAACGGCCGGCGGCACGAGGGCAAGCAGTTTACTAGGCGATGGTAGCGCCCGGCGGCACGGCAACATCAATCGTCTGACGATGGCTGCTTAGGATGGAGAACACAGGGGAGCAGGGGTTGGTGATGTTTCCGCCTCGCGGCTGTTTCGGCCGCTCGCATGGCTTCCAGCAATTACGCGCTCTTGCCAAAATCAATGGACGGATCAACCACTGGGTCGGTTCAAAACAGGGGAGACCGGGAGAAAAAGAGAAACAGAGCAGGGGATTCGTAACTTATCGCGGATAATCCCGTGGCTGTCGCAATTAAAAAGCGCATGGTTAATGATCTAAGCGCCATCAAAAGATAAATGGTTTATAATAATATACTGTTAGTCTGCCCATTAATTAGGCTTCTGCCTGCCTCTCACCATTGTTGTTATTGGTTGCATCCACAAATTGGCATTACCTGCTTTCCGAATTGTTTCATAGCCCATCTGATGGGCCAATTGACCCCAGGGGGTGGTCCCCGAAGTCAGCCTCCTCTATGCAGCCCCCGAAGTCAGCCTCCTCTACTTGGCCTCGACATCGGCCTTGGCCCGTCAACTCGTTCTTATCATCCTCGTCGGCCTCAGCTCCAAGGCAGTCTCATCTCAGAACTCGACCCCAACCTTCAAGGCAGCCTCATCTTTGGATTCGGCCCCAGCCTCAACTCTAACAAGACAGGATCCACCAATTGCTTGGGGGCCCTATGTTCCTAGCTCCACCACTCACCACTATCCGCACATGATGGCAATGTGCGACATGGGAAACATCTGGCAGACATCGTGGCAGCTGCCCATGTCCTGCAAATCTGCAACAATCAAAATCAAATAGCCACCCACTCTAATTGGACTTGACCCATCAACTATGCAGCCACCCACATTTGATCGAACACGGCCTGCAGCTCTAACATGCGATGAAGAAGTCATCACCCTCATGAAACCCCAATAACTCAGATCAGATAGGACAAACCCTACTAATCCTGACATTCAGCCCAGAAAGTCATCATCCATCCATAAAGTCACCGTCCATCATGAGGCTCCAGGTGACTTGTTCCATCACTAGATGACAAGGAACATCAATAAAATGGGTAAGAAAAACCCCGATCAGATAATGAACTCACAACACTCCTAACGCTCATTCTAAATCATACGGAGAGGCACTTCTCTAAGCCTCTCTTTCTTTTTTGAGCTTTCTCAAGCTCACGGTTGTTGCCCAGAGTATTGACTTGAGCATCGGAGGGTCCCCATCAGAATCTTTGGCCTCAAAACTTTTTGCAGACTTGTGAAGCCTGCCGGAAGATCCTTGGCACTAGCGGTGTAAGCGAGCCGAGTGAGTCGACACAGTGCCAAGCTCGAGCTCGACTCGACTTTAAAATTTGAAGCTCAAAACTCGACTCAAGCTTGATCGAGTCTTTTATTTAGAGCTCGAGCTCGAGCTCGATAAAATATTTGATGTACTCAGTTCGACTCGGCTCGAATTTCTGTATAAAAATTTTAAAAATAAATTTTAAATTAAAATAAAATATTTTCTCAGCTAACGATTCAAAGGAGCTTAAGCTTTACAAATCCAATGATAATATAGGTTCAAAATAAAATAATATATCAACTAAATTAAAGATATTTTGCAAAATATCATTGTATGGCTGCTAAAAATATGGCTGCCTTCTTCCACCATCTTGCAAGACGGATATCTTATCTAACGGCTCCAAGAGTCTCAAAAGTCATCATATTGTTTCGGTCAATATAACATGACCGGTCCACTCTCCCTTCTGGCCGGCTGCACTCGGTTCGGATGTTGCCCGGCCGGTCTTCTTCTACCAGCACTGGTCCATCTCCCACGTCCGGTGACGAAAGCCAAAGAAAGAGGTTGTCGCCACCGAGGTCCTCGACGCTGACGGGGAGAACGACCGTGGTCCGCGCAGTGACCACCACTGTCGACCGACGGCGGCCGGCATCACGGCCATCAATTTTCTGTCGTAGTCGGTGCGCTTCTCGGGGTCCGAGAGGGTGGGGTAGGCAGCGGGGATCCGCATGAACTCTTCGGCCGAAGCGCCCTTTCGGTAGGTCGCCACTACGTCCGGGTGGCATGCCCATGCCAGCTGCCGGTATGTGGCCTTATCTCCTAATGATTCTTGAATTCAAGAAGAAGCAACGGATGGATTTAGGAATTTTAGAGTTCATTACCTCATCGTATTCATAATCGGAGGGAAGAAAATCTAACCAACGGATGACGATCTATTTTCTTGGACAAAGATTATCAAAAAAAAAAATCAAGATAAACTATGATTATCTTGCTAAATTTATTTAAGATTTCTATAATTCAAAGATCAGAGAGCACATAGATTAATTTTCAAGGTCTTACCGTAGGTTTTATCAGAATAAATTCGAGGGTGAATTCGGCTTCAAGAAAGAAGGCTTCTTCTAACCTCCAATCCACGGTGACGACCACGACTAGCGGCTGCCAAAGATTATCATTATCTTTAACAGACATAGGGCTTAGAGTTGAGCCCTATCCTCTTGCGTCTCGCTATTCATAGATCAGGGAGTTGGGACGAACGGCGTTTTCCTCCTACAGACTGTTCATACTTCATAGGGATGAACCACGGCTTGTTTTCCTCCTAGAGTCCACGTTGTATCGCTGATCATATAGATTTTATGTTTAAAAAAACTTACCTTATTAAATTCTAATCTTTTCATTATAAAATTAATATTTATAAAAAAATATAAATTTTAAGTTTTATATAGTTAAAAAATATTGTAAATATATATATAGTAAGGATAAAATAGTAAAATTACATAAGCTCGATCAAGCTCGTAAGCATTTCGAGTCTAGTATTTTAATACTCAAACTTGGCTCAATAATTTACTCGAGTAGCTCAAGCTCGAGCTCGACTCGATAAGCAGCGAGTCGATTTTGAGTTACTCTCACGAGTTGTCTCGACTCAGTTACACTCCTACTCGGCATGCCGAAGAAGGCGATCGGATGCTCACGGACGTTTGAAGAGGAGGGTGATCTGGCTACAACAGATTGGCATGAACATTCTTGAGCTTTTGCCCCAGTGGCTTTATTTTAGCCTTAGCAACTTTATTTCAGCCTCAGTGGCTCTTTCTCAACCTCAGCGACTCCATATTAGCCTTAATGGCTTTATTTCAGCCTCAGTGGCTCCATCTCTGCCTCAGTAGTTTTATCTCTGCCTCAGCGGCTTTATCTCTGCCTCAACGGTTTTATCTCAATCTTAGCAGCTTTATCTCTGCTTCAGTGACTTTATCTCTGCCTCAACGGTTTATCTCAGCCTCAGTGGCTTTATCTCTGCCTCAACAGCCTTATATCTGCTTCAACAGCTTTATCTTAGCCTTAGCGGCTCCATATCAGGCTCAACAGCTCCATATCAGCCTCAATGGCTTCATTTCAGCCTTAGTGGCTCTATCTTAGCTTCAGCGGCTCCATATCAGCCTCAATGGCTTCATTTCAGCCTTAATGGCTCTATCTCAGCCTCAGCGACTCCATATCAGCCTCAATGGCTTTATTTTACCCTCAGTGGCTCCATCTCTACCTCAACGGTTATATCTCTACTTTAGCAGTTTTATCTCAGCTTCAACGACTATATCTCAGCCTCATTGGCTCCATTTCTGCCTTAATGGATTTATCTCAGCCTCAGCGGCCACATCTCAGCCTCAATGGCTTTATTTAAGCCTTAGTGGCTCTATCTCAACCTCAACGGCTTCATATTAGTCTCAATGGCTTTATTTCAATCTCAGCGGCTCCATTTCTGCCTCAGCAATTTTATCTCTACCTCAGCGGCTATATCTCTGCCTCAGCAGTTTTATCTCAGCTTCAACGGCTATATCTTAGCCTCAACGTTTCCATTTCCGCCTCAATGGCTTCATTGCAGTCTCAGTAGCCTTATCTCTACTTTGGCAGTTTTATCTATGCCTCAGTGGCCTTATATATGCTTCAGTAGCTTTATGTCAGCCACAACGGCTCCATTTTAGCCTTCGCGGCTTTATTCTTGCCTCAGTAGCTTCGCTTTTCCTTAGCGACCAACAACCAACTTGGTAAAGACCTTAACTCAAAATTATGCACTTGCAACATATGGCAATAAGTCACCCTCAACAAGCCAATTAGAAAGCCAAGTCAACTTATAGCTACGAGAGATAAATTCCTCAGCTCACAATTGATGATGCTGGCCGCTCTTAGCCGGCCATGAAGACCCAACTAGCTCACAGTCGAGAGGTCAACTCCCAACTCATAGTTGACGGGCATCTACTTTCAGACTCTTCATCGGGAGAGGAATACTGGCAGCCCTCAGCCAGTCAAAGGTAATCAACTTACCTCCAACATTGCCTAAAGGTTTTGAGCAGGCAAACACATATCTTCAGAAAGCATACAGACGAGGTTACAAGTTTGCACAAGGACAGACCAAAATTATCAACATCAAAAGCAGTGCAAAAGAAGAAGATCCCTCCACTTGGAAGGGGTTAGAGCCCAAAGTAAGCATGAAAAGACAAGTGCAAAGATAAAGAATTCTACACTACTTTCGCTTAGTGGATGCAAGGCACGCAATCGCACAAGCTCAGGAATGTGGGGGGCATCTAGTGAGGCTAATTGACCCTATGGACTACAATGACCGCATTTGGACTCGACCTTCTCTACTCGGACCCTAGAGTCAGCATCCTCTACTTGGCCTTCGGAGTCAGCATCCTCTACTCGGCCTCGACATCGGCCTCGGCCCGTCATCCCTCAAGGCAGCCTCGGCTCTGGACTCGGCCCCAGCCTCCAAGGCGGCCTCATCTTCGGACTCGGCCCTAGCCTCAACTTTAACAAAACAGGGCCGACCAATTGCTTATGGGGCCCACGTACCTGGCTCCACCACTCACCACTATCTGCACAAGATGGCAACGTGCGATGTGAAAAACATCTGGCAGACGCCGTGGCAGCTGCCCATGTCCTGCCAACCTGCAACAATCTGAATCAAGTGGTCATCCACTCTAATGGAAGTTGACCCACCAACTATACAGCCACCCATATTTGATCGGATACGGCCTGCAGCTCTGACATTCGATAAAGAAGTCATCACCCATCATGAAGCCTCAATCACTCAAATCAGATAGGACAAACCCCACTAATCTTGACATTTAGCCTAGAAAGTTATCATCCATCCATAAAGTCACCGTCCATCATGAGGCCCCACGTGACTCGTTCCATCACTAGATGACAATGAACATCAATAAAATGGGTAAGATAGACCCCCAACCAGGTAATGAACTCACAACACTCCTAAACGCTCATTCTGACTCACACAGAGAGGCATTTCTCTAAGCCTCTCTCTCTTTTTTGAGCTTTCTCAAGCTCACGGTTGTTACCCAAAGCATTGACTTGAGCATTGAAGGGTTCCTGCCGAAATCTTTAGTCCTCTGAACTTTTTGCAGGCTTCCGATTGAGCGAAGCTCGCTGGAGGATCCTCGGTGCACCGGAGGAGAAGGCGATCAGATGCTCGCGGATGTTCGAGGAGGAGGGTGATCTAGGTACAACATCATCAATCGATAAGTATAAATTTAAATACAATAATGCAACATATGATATAATGTTACAGGCTACATAACTGCAAATCGATTCATCTTAATCTATAACTAGTGTTATTCAATTTATATTGTTGATTTTGTGAAATACACATGATCAATTAAAAATAGCTCCAGTTATTGTGGATGCCTTATTTTCCCTTGATTTAACATCTTAGGAGGGTTTCGGAGAGTGGAAGTATAGTTTCAAAACTTATAATTGGTGCTGCTGGAGATAAACGAATCATTTATGCATACTACTATATCCAATTATTTAAACTATTTTATTTTTTTAATTAATGCTATTTTTATTTTATATTTTATCTTTTCTTATGTAACTATGCATCTACCTCTTTATGCAATGTTTTATAATAAAAATGTAATTGATGATATTTAATCATATAGATAATATTTTTTAATATTTATTTTCTTATTAATAGTTAATCCTAAATAAATAAAGGAAAACAAATTGGCCACCACTAATTGCTAGCGGATCAATGAAAACAACACACATGGACCAAGGATCATTTATTTGAGCATAAAACATGGACAACACATGTCGCTTCTTCGGACGGATGCATACCGCATATATCCTTTTCTAGTTTAGTAGCCTCTCCAACACACAAATTTGAAAAAAGAATGAAAACACAAGCTTACAAAAAAGAGAAAAAGATTAAGACGGAAAGAGGAACTGCAACAGTTGCCTTTTACTTCTTTATTCTGTTATTCCTCCTGGGGGCACTATAACAAAGCCACCCTGTGAATTTAGCAGCAGCCAGAGGGTTAAGTCTTTCTGACAATATACACTTACCCACATCCTGTACGAAGTTGTAGAAGCATTCTCTGCAAGAATTGGGCATAAGATTGGATTACGCATCTGTTTAATTTTTTCAGCATGTTTGCATACTGAACTTGAGGCAGCTCGTGCTCTTGATTTTGAATGTTCCAATCCACATGCTGCTAAGATGGTGTGGGTAGCAGCCCTTGCAACTTCCTTAAATTTGTCAGCACCTACAGCAAACAACACCTTTTCAATAAACTCCAGATCAAGACAAGGAATATTGCTTTTCAATCATATATTGAAGAAGTGAGACTTTTTGTGGGGGTTGGAGTTGAGAGGGGTTCATCTGCTTCACGGTAAAGAACATTTGGAAAAACAAAATATGAATGAACAAATTATGGAAAATCCAGAAATTGAATTTGCTGTATCAAAGGAGGACCAATAGGTCCAAGCTGGCATCGGGTGAGCAAATTTCTTCTTCATGTCAGGCCCTAACAACTCAATTGAAGAAACGCAAAATTTAATAAAAAAGATTTTATGATAAGAAAGGATATGATGGTACAATAGCAACATTCAATTCTGACTGCTTATAATTTTAAATTCAATTTTAAATAGAAAAACTGCCTTCAAACACACATAAAAAGCCCACATGCCACAAGTCCAATTCATCATTGCATATCTGAAAGAAACATTTACAGTCACTCTATGGCCACCTTCATACAATCACCAACTTTCAGAGAAAGGATAATTATAATCCATCCACGTCAATCAGATGGGATAATTAGTAATGCAATACAATTTTCACCATAATTCCTTGTTCCAGCAATCAAGGCACCATTGTCCTATTATTTAACCAATTTTGTCAAGACCTATCCAATTTTTCTATAGCTACACAATTGAGGATACATGAGGTTTACTTGGCAAACCAACCTGATACTTCTATGACAAGGTCAGATTAGGACCAGCATGCGTAGCAAGTAGCATGACAACTTGGCAACTAAAAATGTTACCTTGCATTCACGTACAAAGCATTTAACCAAAGAAGGTTCAGTTCCATTCTCAAGAACCTGGGTTGCAACTTGGACGAGAGGACGGACCAGACCTCTTTTCTGTCCATATGATGTGTTTGCTAACGCCCAGGTGGAAGCCAGGGGATATATGATGGGTGTTTCTAATTCTTATGCAATCCTCAAGAGCTATCCCCCTGCCTTTTACAAAACAAGAGAGAGAAAGAAAGAGAGAGAGAGAGAGAGAGAGAGAGAGAGAGAGAGAGAGAGAGAGAGAGAGAGATTTTGTTTTCAGAAACACCCTATGTTCATCTTCAGGGATTGGATGATACCAGATCATTGGGGATGAAAAAACAAAGTTCAATAGCTTCCTAAATTTCCTTCCTCCTGGATTTGTTTCGTATTTTTGTTGGTTGAAAACCAATGCAACAAACATGACTAAGCTTATCATCAGCCCTTTAGAAGACCCCAAACTAATTAACCTAATTATAATTTATTGGCCATTAATGGAACAAAGATGTCCATACATCACCAAAAATGGTCCACTGTAAAAACAACACCCAAATAAAGCATGCTATCCGAGAAAATGATGCTATAAATATAGAAAGTTCAGATCAGGAACACTGCAACAGAGCATGAAACCTGCTGGCTTAAATTACAAGATAACAGAGCCGAAACAATAAAATTCTTACCTAAATTTTGATCTTTGCTTAGCAACTTGAGGTTGAGCTTCACTAATGATTGAATGTCACACTTGGCATTGTTGTTTGCAGTGTCACTTCTTCTCGATGATCTTTCATCAGCATATGTGTCTGCACCAATTTTCCCATTCTCTAGATGTTGCTCTCTGCTCAGCAACTTCATGTGGAGCTTGACAACTGTTTCAACCTTACCTGTGACATTGCTGTTTGCTGTCTTAAAATTTTCTAGACAAATTTTCATCAGAATTTGCACCCAAATCCTGTTTTCTATCATGGGGCTCCATGCAAGAAGAGAATTCACCAGGCTTGCCAAATGATAGATTGCAAGCTCCAGAAGTTAAACAAGCAAAAGAGCTTGGGTAAACTGAAGCTCCCTGTGTATCAGATGACGTTGATACTTCATGCATGACCTGCCAAGATGCTGGCCTGCCCTTTCGATTACACATAACATCTTGGTGCAAGAATCTATCTTGTTTCACAGAAGATGGTCCCACATAACCTGATTGGTGTGCGTTTTTATCTCCTCTATGAATATGCTGCAGTGGTCCCGCATAACCTGATTGGTGTGTGTTTATATCTCCTCTATGAACATGCTGCAGCTTTGTGTTCTTCTCATCTGGTATTTGCTTATCCTGATATTGGTGTTTAAAATAATGGTGCAATGCCTCAGGAGAGAAATTTTTGTTGTCTTCTGATACAGTTCTTCCAGTCACTGTAAGAGCAGTATTTCTACCTTTGCAGATACCCCAATGAAGATCTTCGGCCAGTTTCAAGACACTCCTACTACTGAAAGAATTTGGAGAATGATACATTTTGTTGCCTGTCTCAGTGTCATGTGCTGATTTTGCAACTTCCATCATTTTCCATGATTTGTTGGCTTCTCTTGAGCTTCCACTACAGTGTGACTTTCTAGAAGCAGTAGCATCTGCAATCTGCTCACTGTGAGCAGTATGTGAAGGCTCTGGATGACCTGATAGATCAAATTCACTTCTGCTGTTATTCTGTTTTCTTTCATTGATCTGGGCACCACAACCAAGTAAATTTGATGAGAAGGCTAATGAACCAGCACGTAGAGCATTCCAATTTTCACGTAGCACACATATGCGGCTATGCAAATTGCGGCAATTGCGCAATGTCCTTGCAGTTTGCTCGGCTCTTTTTACTTGAGTAGTTGATACAGTTTTCCCAGCAGGTGGAATAGGGGATGATGACCGCTCCGTATTTGACATAGAGCCCTGAGATACCCTTCGAGAAGTATTTCTGCAAGCTGAATTGTCTGTCATTTCTTTGTTCTTCAGGAACTTGAATGGTGGACAATCTTAGAGATGAATAAGTTCTTTCATCAGCAACAATCTCAAAGATTGAAATAGGTGGCTGAGACACTAACTGCAGTAGTGAGTTTGTAGGGATCTTGAATGTAAGAATCAGTATCAGACTGAGATTTCAAGTGTTCATCCCCGGAAGTAGCACAATCAGGACAATACCAATCACCTTCAGGTACAGTGGCCCCCAAACCAACACAGTAAGAGTGAGCAGCTGAGTCACATAAATCACAAAGTAGGAGAAGTTCTTCATTTGCAGAACTGTGGCATGCGCTGCAGTTGACAATTGAATATGGATCGGAAATCCTAGTACTCTCATTGCCAAGTGGATGGTAAACCTGCAAATTGGATCCACCACATTGGGTTAAACAAGAATAAAAGAGTACTGGGTTAATAACAAGGTCATATCTATCTGGATGTCAATGGAATGCCCAAAATAAAACAGCCTTCTTGGTGGAACATTTTAAGTATATCACCTACAAGTTATGATGATGATCAAGCATGAATTCAAACACATGTAGAGTATGATGAATAATGTGGAAAAGCATCGTCCATTGGAAAAGTAGTAAAGCACAGGATGCAGTTCTCAAATTTCATATGCCCCCTCCAGATGTGGCAATTTATGCTAACATAAATGCATCATTTATCAGCAACATAAAGGCTTTGTTGCTTCTTAGGATACATTTTGTAGCTTAACCCAGCACTAGTCTCACATGGAAATAAGTTTCATTAATCCCAAAAATTTTATTGATAGTGAACACACCAAACCACAGCTATTTAAGTAAATGATTATTACCAAGGAATGGAGTCCCATAACTTTAAAAGTTCAATTGATCCTTGGAGAACATTTATTATTCAAAAAAAAACAAAGACTAAAAGATTATTAGTGTTTCTTTGTCATGTTCACATATTCTGAACCTGAAAAGTGAATTAAGATTGAAACATTCCAGAATCGGAGATCATTCTCCCTTAACTTCTTTATGAAAAAACTTTCTTTCACACACAAGATTCTCTTGATGCTTTCTCTAACTTCTCTACAACCATGGTTGCCAATCGAACTTCTCCTGAACCTTAAGATGCCAACCACCCTCAATATTATGAATGTAAGGAATTTGGTCATGTAGTCTCACATTGCAAAAAGAAAAACTTTTGTATTTACTATAAGAAGCCCAGCCATATCATTATTGAGTGTCACAAACCATCAGCCAAGGCTAATACCCATCTAGCCTATCAAGCAATTGGACTTATCTTATTTTCTCAGACTCAGCCTAGTTCTTTCATTAACCCAATAGCAATCAGAAGATGATCCAAGAATTTGCGACAATTGCTCTTCCAAGGGCTATTTTTCCTGCACTTATTGTTACTACATTATCAAGTACAAAAATAGATCCTACAGTTTGGCATATAGATTCTGCTGTATCTAATCATATAACTAGAATGCCCCAAAATGTTTTTTCTCTTGAAACTCATTCCTCATCTGATTATATAATCACTGCAACTCAACTCAAGTAGATTCATGTTTTAGGGGATCTGACAGAGTTTTACGCTGGTTGTCAGCTACCTAACGCAACCGTCCTCCTTTACCTAGGTTTAGGTAAATAATCACTGCAAATGGCTCTAAATTACTAATCTCAGGCATTAGTGCGACCTCTATTTCCTCCTTTCCAATCAATGCAAGAATTTTCATCGATTTTTTTTATGTTTCTCATTTATTTGCAAATCTTTTATCTACTTTAAGTAATCTCTCATCTATAGCTCCCTTTGACCCTTTTGCTTTCCTTGACCCTAATCCCCCTTTCAACATTCAACATGTCATGCTTCTATTCCTGCTAGACATGGATATTATCTAAAATAATGTGATGAATTATATTTCTTACTCTCTATGTTAAATTCTATCTCTTACCTAAATCTTATACTTGAGTTGCAAGACAAAAGTTTTGGTAGAAAGCTATAGAAGAGGAACTGCATACATTTGAGGATATCATACCTAAGATTTTGTAAATCTCCTCTTAGGAGTATATATTATTGATATAAATAGGTCTACTCTATCGAGTTTAAAAAAGATAGGTCACTTGAGAGATACAAAGTCTGATTGGTTGCCCAAGGGTACAAGAAAGAATATGGATTAGACCATAGAGAAACTTTTGCCCCAATAGTTAAGATAACAATGGTCCGTACACTACTGATAGTTGCTTTTGTTCGTTGATGGCATCTTCATTAAATGGATGTAAAAATGCATTTATTTATAGTGACCTTAAGGAGCTTGTTTATATAATAATCCCTCTTATATATTCAATGTTTGCTTCCAATCTTATCTGTTGCTTTTAGAAGTCTCTATATGGTTCGAAGAAAGCCCCCGATGCCTAATCTAAGAAGTTGGTTTTTTTTTTTTCAGAGTGATTCAGATCACTCCTTATTTCTCCGGCATTCTTCCTTAGGAATCACAATGCTACTCCTTTATGTCAATGACATGACCATTAGTGGAAATGATGTTGAAGGTAATCAACTTAAACTTTTCCTTCAGTCTTCCTTTCATATAAAGAATCTTGGTGCCTTGACATATTTTCTAAGATTAGAGATCCATTATTCAAGTACCAACATCCGTCTCTGTCAACAAAAATACACTGAAAATCTAAATCGGCTTGGTCATCTCTCTAATAACAAAGTTAATTATACACTGTTATGGATGGAGCTTAATTTCATCAAGAGGAAGCCCCAAATCAGAGTTCACGAAAGAGTTGGCAAATCAATCATTATCCAAAAGTAACAAACATGAGATTTGGATAGATTTTGGAGAGTTAGTTGAGGATGTTTTGGTCATTATCCAAAAGTAACAAACATGAGATTTGGATAGATTTTGGGGAGTTAGTTGAGGATGTTTTGGCCATTATCCAAAGTCACCAAAGGAGCTTTTGGAGAAGGATTTGAGGCATCATCTCAGCTACAACTGCCCGCCGCAAAAATCTCGTGTGGAAGTTACGAACGTGTGAAATAAATTGGAGGCTCGGTGAGGACCTCTGTGTGCTGCAGAGAGAGAAAAAAAAGGGTTCTATAATCTTTTAGTGAGATCATAAGAGTTTCTGAGAGTGTGTTTTTTGAGGGCTTGTACCTGATTCAACTTTTAGTGAAGCCTTGCAGATCCTGTGCCGCTATGGACGTAATCCAGTTTGGGTGAACCACGTAAAATCCTCGTCTCTCACTGTTTTCTTTGATTTTGGTTCCTATTATTATTTTGTGTGTTTTTTGTTGATTATATCACAACTGCGTGCTTGGCCGTACTAATAGCGATCTTATTAGAGGAATATTTGTTGTATTCCCTATCAAATTGGTATCAAAGCCTGGTTTTCTTCATATTATTATGGTCGAACAAATCAACATAGAGATGGTAGAAGACAAGATCAAAATCGAGAAATTCAATGGTCATAATTTTGGATGATAGAGAATGCAAATTGAGGTCTACCTATATCAGAAGGATCTTTACTTTTCATTAGAGGGAAAGAAGCCGGATTCAATAAGCAACTCAGATTGAATGATTCTGGATAGGAAAGCCCTGGCCACGATTAGATTGTCGTTGATACCTCAAGTGGCATATAATATTGCAAAGGAAAAGACCACCGTGGATATGATGACCGCTTTAACAAAGCTGTATGAAAAACCTTCCACCTCAAACAAGATATTTCTCATGAAAAAGCTCTTCAATTTGAAGATGGCTGAGAATAGTTCAGTGACGGAGCATCTAAACGAGTTCAACTCGATGATTAATAAATTAAAATCGGTCTCTATTGCTTTTGATGATTCATTCAGGGCACTTCTTTTCTTATGTTCCTTGCCAGAGAGTTAGGATAATTTTATGATGACAGTCAGCAACTCGGTATCAGGTATCCTTACATTCAATGATGCAGTTAGTTTTATATTGAATGATGAGATGAGAAGAAAGGCTGTGGGTGGGACATCTACAAGTACTGCACTCATGGTGGATACAAGAGGAAGATCACAGGAGAGGAAGAAGTCAAAGAAAGGCCAGTCCAAGAGCAGAGGAAAGTCCAAAGGGAGATTTCCCATGAAGTGTTAGAACTGCAGGAAGAAAGATCACATGAGCAAGGATTGTTGGGGTAAGAAGAAGGAAAAAGGTGCAAAGAGCAAGATAAAAGGTCAGGAAGCAGATGTTGTGAGTACTATTGAGCCAAATTTTGAGGATGTGTGCCTGTCAGCCGGCGATGGGGCAAACTCAGATCTGTGGTTTGTAGACTCAGGGGCTTCTTATCATTGCAGCTAAAAGAGACACCTATTTTTGGATTTTATCCAAGGAGATTTTGGTCATGTCACAGTTAGTAATGGACAGCAGTGCAGAATTGTTGGTAGAGGAACAATTGTACTGAAGCCAGTGACAGGCAGAGAATTGAGACTTGCACAAGTCAGATACATCCCAGAGTTAAAGAAAAACCTAATTTCTATCAGTCAACTTGATGTTGAGGGTTATGTATCCGTTTTTGGTAATTCTCAGTGGAAAATTACTAAAGGGTCTATGGTTGTTGCCAAAGGGAAGTAGACAGGCACTCTCTACTTCTTGGCAGACAGTGAGAGTTCAGTTTCAGTGGCAGCAGAAGACACAGGTACAGTGACTACATTATGGCATAGGAGGCTCGGTCATCTTAGTGAGAAGAACTTGAGTATTCTACACAGGAGAGCTTCTACCTGAGCTAAAGAAGGTGAATCTAGAGTTTTGTGAAGAGTGTATCTATGGTAAGCAGAAAGCAGTGAGTTTTCAGTTAGCAAGAACTCAGAAGAAGACTGAAAGGCTGGATTTGGTTCATTCAGATGTCTGGGGTCTAGCACCAGTGGCATCATATGTAGGCAATAAGTACTTTGTCATGTTTATAGATGATTTCAGTAGGAAAGTCTGGGTGTTTGCTATGAAAGAAAAGTCTGAGGCCTTTGGCATCTTCAAGAGATGGAGAGTCATGTGTGAAAGCCAGACTGGAGCAAGTCTCAAGTATCTCAAGATAAATAACGGTGGTGAATACTGCAGCAGAGAGTTTGATATCTACTGCGCAGAGCATGGAATCAGAAGGATCAAGACCGTCCTAGGGACACCAGAGCAGAATGGTGTGGCAGAAAGAATGAACATAACCATTCTTGAGAGAGAGAGGAGTATGAGGTTTGACTCAGGTCTACCTACATATTTTGGGCGGCAGCACTGGACACCGCAGTGTATTTGATCAACATGAGTCCATCCAGTGCATTGGATGATGGGATTCCAGAGGAGGTTTGGACAGAAAAATAGGTAAAACTTTCTTTTCTTAAAGTATTTGGCTGCATTGCTTATTCTCTGATTGAGAAAGAGAAGAGGAGTAAGTTAGTCTCCAAGTCTACAAAGTATGTTTTAATTGGATATAGTGGCGATGAGTATGGCTACAAGCTCTGGGATTTTCAGAATAATAAGATCATTCGGAGCAGAAATGTTGTATTTGATGAAGAGCATACTTACAAAGATAGGAAGGATATAGTGGAAGAAAAGAAACATGAGTTTATAGAACTCGATCCTGTCAGAGATGGAGAAATTCCCCGAATGCAAACTGAAGGTGGAAACTCCGAGGATGTGGACGAGGAAGATGTGGTTGAAACAGACAGCCATATGCATACATCGGTACCTCAGTCGGTGTCCCCACAGTTGAGGAGGACCACGAGGGTTACCAGGCCATCACAGAGGTATTCTGCTAATGATTATGTTTTGTACACAGATTCTGGAGAGCTAGAATATTTTGTTGAAGCCATGCAGGATGAAGCTAAGGTCAAATAGGAGTTGGCTATAAAAGAGGAGATGGACTCTTTAAAGCAAAACAAGACTTGAGATCTTGTAAAATTACCCGCTGGCAAGAAAGCTCTGTTCAACAAATGGGTGTACAAGATAAAGAATGAGGCCAATAGTACCAAGAGATACAAGGCAAGGTTAGTTATCAAGGGTTATGCACAGAAAGAGGGAATTGACTTTCAGGAGATCTTTTTCTCAGTAGTCAAGATGGCATGCATCAGGGTGATTCTGAGCATGGTAATAGTGGAGGATCTTTATCTAGAGCAGCTAGATATGAAGACATCATTTCTTCATGGAGATTTGGAGGAGGAGCTGTACATGCACCAGCCAAAAGGTTTTCAGGTCAGGAGAAAGGATGACATGGTCTGCAGATTGAAGAAAAGTTTGTATGGTCTGAAGCAGGCTCCGCAGTAATGGTACCTCAAGTTTGACAGTTTTATGCTAGAGAAAGGCTTCACCAGATGTCAGTCAAATCATTATGTGTACTTTCAGAGGTATGTTGCAAATGAGTTTATTATTTTATCCTTGTATGTGGACGATATGCTTGTAGCAGGTTCCAGTATGATGAAGATAGAAAAGCTCAAGAAACTGATGGCAAAGAAGTTCTCAATGAAGGATTTGGGAGAGGCGAAGCAGATTCTTGGCATGAGGATCAACAGAGATAGGAAGCAACGAAAGCTGTGGCTATCTCAGGAGGACTATGTAGAGAAAGTACTGAAGAGGTTTTATATGAAGAATGCAAAGGCAGTGTCAACATCTTTGGCAGCACACTTCAAGCTCAGCAAGCAGTTGTGTCCAATAACTCAGAAGGCAAGGGATGAGATGATTAGAGTTCCATATGCCTCAGCCGTGGGAAGTCTAATGTATGCAATGGTTTGCACAAGACCAGATATCGCACAAGAAGTGGGAGTAGTCAGCAGGTACATGCAGAATCCAGGCAAAAAGCACTGGAATGCAGTGAAGTGGATCTTGAGATATCTCAGGGGTACATCAACTTACAGTTTGTGCTATGGAGGTGATAGTCTTCAAGTACAGGGATTTGTAGATGCCGATCACTTTGATGACAGAGACAGTGGGAGGAGCACCACTGGTTATGTTTTTACTGTCGGTGATACAGCAGTGAGCTGGATATCTCAGTTGCAGAAGATAGTGGCATTGTCAACTACAGAAGCTGAGTATGTGGCGATTACTGAAGCTAGTAAAGAGATGATCTGATTACAGAGGTTGATGGAGGAGCTCGGCAAGGAGCACGAGTATAATACATTATGGAGCGACAGCCATAGCGTAGTTCACTTGGCAAGGAATCCAACATTTCATGCAAGAACCAAGCACATTCAGCTTAGGTATCATTTCATACGCAGTGCATTGGATGAGGAGCAGTTGAAGCTGAAAAAAATTGATGGAGCTAAAAACCCTGCAGATATGTTTACCAAGGTTATGAGCAGAGATAAGTTGAGTCTCTGTTGCAATTTGGTGAAGCTTTCCAAGGGATAGATCAGAAGAGTGCGGCACAGAGAAAGAATGTAGATCTAAGATTGATGTCATTAATCTCCAAGTGGGAGATTGTTATGGATAGAGCTTAATTTCATCAAGAGGAAGCCCCAAATCAGAGTTCACGAAGGAGTTGGCAAGTCAGTCATTATCCAAAAGTAACAAACATGAGATTTGGATAGATTTTAGGAAGTTAGTTAAGGATGTTTTGGTCATTATCCAAAAGTAACAAATATAAGATTTGGATAGATTTTGGGGAGTTAGTTGATGATGTTTTGGCCATTATCCAAAGTCACCGAAGGGAGCTTTTGGAGGAGGATTTGAGGCATCATCTCAGCTACAACCGCCCACCGCAAAAATCTCGTGTGAGAGTTACGAACGTGTGAAATAAATTAGAGGCTCGGTGAGGACCTCTGTGTGCTGCAGAGAGAGAAAAAAGAAGCGTTATGTAATCTTTTAGTGAGATCATAAGAGTTTATGAGAGAGTGTATTTTGAGGGTTTGTACCTGATTCAACTCTTAGTGAAGCCTTGCAGATCCTATGCCGCCGTGGACATAGCCCAGTTTGGGTGAACCACGTAAAATCCTCGTCTCTCGCTGTTTTCTTTGATTTTGGTTCCTATTATTATTCTGTGTGTTTTTTGTTGATTATATCGCAACTGCGTGCTTGGCCATACTAATAGCGATCTTATTAGAGGAATATTTGTTGTATTCCCTATCATATACCCATAGAGAATAACACATAATACAAAAAAGAAGAAAGTGAACCTCCTTTAGATTGTACTTTATATCGAAGATTAGTTAAGAGTTTTATTTGTTTGACTATAAACCAATTGAACATCTCCTAGCTGTCCAGGTCCTCAACCAGTTTGCATTTAATCCTCCCCAGATTTATTATAGTGCGCTGCTTTGGGTTATCTGATTTACCCATGGTTCTATTGACCACGATTTGTTCTTTCCCTCAGACTTATATCTTTCCTTATCACGTTTTGATGATGTTGATTAAGTTGGTTGCCCTAACTCTCGGATGTCTACTGCTAGATAGTGCATGTTCTTGAATGCATCATTGGTTTCATAGATGTAAGAAATAAGATCATATATCCAAATCTTCTTTAGAGGCTAAATACATATCCATGTTCACTGCATGTTCATAGATCATTTAGCTTCACTATCATTTTGCTAAACTTCGTATATAAATTACTGCTTGTTGTCCTCTTTATACCGATAATTCTAGTGCTATTCAAATTGCTGTTAATCCAGTTGTTTCATGAGCATAGTAAGCATATTAAGGTGAATTGCCATTACATTCGAGATTTAGTTTAGAAACACGTGGTTTCCCTCACTAAAGTTTCATTTCATATTCAGCTACCTAATTTCTTCACCAATTCTATGACTCACACATTATCATTATCTTCTTTCCAAATTGATACTTTCTTCCACCTAACATCAATTTGAGGGGATGTAGATGATAATTAAGAGATTCTGATTAAATTAATCACGAGGGATTGTAATCAAAGGTTGATTGAGCAAATTATAGATTGATTAGTTACAATCAAGGAATTTTGATTTGCTATATTTTCTTTACATACGGTAAGCGATGAACAAGAGATTTTAGCTTCTGATTTAGTGAATCATGAGGATATATTCATATGCTGATTAGGAAAATCATGAAAACTGCAATCAAATACTAATTGGGCAAATTATGGATTGATTGGCAATAACCAAGGGATTCTGATTTTTTAAAAAAATTTCCTTATGCATAGATACACCATGGGTATTAATACCATAACTTTTGTACTTTAAAGTATAAGAAAAATATAGAGATTTCTTTGCCCATTTATTCTATTAATTATTTTGCATGCCCTTTTAACAATCACTCTTATATGCATTAATTTAATGAGTTTAGTTACAATCATTTTTTAAATATTTTTTTTTTAAATCAAGCTCTAATTGTAGCTATCTAAGGCCACCATTTAAAACCTTCAGCTTTAACCTAATGTCCTTATACTCTTGGACTTTTGATTATTTACGGCGTCATTCATATACAACCAAAAGCATGGTAAAAAAAGAGTAATTTAATTTTTCCTCTTGCCTAATCCGATATAACTATCTAACGTTACCATCATAATCTTTTTAAGCAATCCTTTTATCTGAACTATTCTATCAAATATAAGAGCCACCATAATCCCTTTAAGCAACCCTTCTATTTGGATTATCTCACCAAATTCAAAAAAAAAAAAAATTTATAGTTAAAAATATGAGAGGGATCACAATGAAAAAGCATCGTCCCACGGATTTATCCTTCAATTTACTCCTTGGGCTGGCTTTCTCTCCTAAAAAAATTTTCCCAGTCTCCATTACAATATTATAATAACATTATAATATTTACAATAAAAAATTATATAAAATTATATTTTTTTATATTGTATATCCTGCATTCATAGTCTCACACCGCGCTTTGGGAATGGAAGCTGTCCAAAGTTTCAAAATGTTCCGCTTTGATTATCAAAAGAGAGAGAGGAAGGCCTTTGACGACGCCTTATAGTTATACCTAACATTGTGCATGCGCTCTAAAGTTATGTTTTAAAAATTGGATTGGGCAATAAATTAGCTTGATATTTATATTATGGGTTAGTCGGTTCGATCGGATAAATAAATTTGATCAAATTTGATGATATAATAATTAATTTTTAATTTAATAATATAAAATAATAAAATATAAATATTAATTTAAATGAAAAATTAAAATTTTAAAAATTAATCTTAATTATATTTATTAAAACTAAAAGACTAAAAATTAGGATAGGATTGATTCTTCGAAATCCGATCGATTCAATAATTATTTTTAATTTTTATTAAATTATATAAAAATTAATTTTAATAATAAAATTGGATCAACTTATTATGATCAGTTTCTTATGGACCAGCTTGATCGGCCAGTCCATCTTCTAACCTCACGAACCTGCCCTCTCTTTTCTTGGCCCTACTTGGAACTGGGCGTCATATTAAAATTATTAAAGAGGATGACATGGATTCACCGCACGAGTACTTTGGTTAACAAAGAGGATAATCGACGAGCCAGCTCTTTCTTATTACCTTTTTTTTAAGAAAAAATCCGATGCCGAACGAAGACTCATCAATCGCTGGTCAATGGCAGCTAAATTACTACATTACCCTTATTCGTGTGCCCCACTAACCAACCCAGCTACTCCCTTTTCCTTCAACGCAAGGGTTTTCTCGTAAGGTAATGACTTCCATACTATAACCAAGAAACTTCGGCCCCAACTACTCCATCGAACAAACATTACAACGACGTGGCAGGTTTGGACTGGTTATATAAGCAAAAAGTCCACACGTTCAATGAGTGCTCTATATATATATATATATATGAAAAGATTTTATACACCGTCTTCGATGCAGTAAGTCCTACGTGAGCTGTATCGTTCCTTTTATTGATCCACATACGCATGATACCCATTAAAAAATGTTAAGACATTCAGAGAGAAAAACTTACGACATCCTAGTTTTAAGCTTACGACACCGTAGTTATAAAGCCACGACACTCGTTCAAAAAGCAAAAAAAACTCACGACATCCTAGTTTTAAACTCATGACACCCTAGTTTTAAGCATGAGACATCCGTTCAGAAAAGGTATATATACACAACTTCCAAAAAAAAGTCATCTGACGTGCATTAATACCCGTTCAGCTTTTTCTTGGAATATATGTACAGATACTTTTTCTAAACGGGTGTCTCAAGCTTAAAACTAGGGTGTCGTGAGTTTAAAACTAGGATGTCGTGAGTTTTTTTTGCTTTTTGAATGGATGCCGTGGCTTTATAACTACGGTGTCGTGGCTTTATAACTAGGGTGTTGTAAGTATTTTTTTGATTTTTTAATAGGTGTCTTTATTTTGACATGACGTGCATTAATACCAACTTTTTTTGGAATTTGTGTACAGACGAGTGGGTGTCGTAGCTTTATAACTACGGTATTATAACTAGGGTGTCGTAAGTATTTTTTTGCTTTTTTAATGGGTATCTTTATTTTGACATGACATGCATTAATACCAGTTTTTTTTGGAATTTGTATAGGTGTCGTGGCTTTATAACTACGGTGTCGTGGCTTTATAACTACGGTGTCGTGGCGTTATAACGAGTGGGTATCGTGGCTTTATAACTATGGTGTCGTAAGTATTTTTTGCTTTCTTAACAGGTGTCTTAGTTTTATAACTACGGTGTCGTCGCTTTAAAAGTAGGGTGTCGTAAGGTTTTTTTTTCTTTCTTAATAGCTATTTAATTTTGACATGACGTGCATTAATACCCGTTCAATTTTTTTTTGAAATATGCACAGAAACTTAAAACTAGGGTGTCGTCCATTTAAAACTAGGATGTCGTGAGTTTTTTTTTTTTTTTTTCTGAACGGGTGTCTTCACTTTTTAACTACGATGTCGTAAGCTTAAAACTAGGGTATCGTTAGTTTTTCTTTCGAAATGTCTTAACATTTTTTAAGTCGTACATATATGGACCAATAAAAAAGAACGATGTAGTCCACGTAAAATTTACTACACCGAAGACAATGTACAAAATCTTTTCCATATATATAACCAACCCAGCTACTCTCTTTCCTTCAACGCAAGGGTTTTCTCGTAAGGTAATGACTTCCATACTATAACCAAGAAACTTCGGCCCCAACTACTCCATCGAACAAACATTACAACGACGTGGCAGGTTTGGACTGGTTATCTAACCAAAAAGTCCACATGTTCAATGAGTGCTCATATATATATATATATATATATATATATACCAACCCAGCTACTCCCTTTTCCTTCAACGCAAGGGTTTTCTCGTAAGGTAATGACTTCCATACTATAACCAAGAAACTTCGGCCCCAACTACTCCATCGAACAAACATTACAACGACGTGGCAGGTTTGGACTGGTTATCTAACCAAAAAGTCCACACGTTCAATGAGTGCTCAATATATATATATATATATATATATATATATATATATATATCTGCATCCAATTAATCTTGTCTTTATTTTGGGTTAATGCTTCACCTCAAGAGCCTACCTTCCAAACATCGCACTATATGTCATGCATTGCGTGATCCTCGATGCTTTTTCTTTTCACATGTAAGACAATATACCTCTTCAAATCGAAGCCATCACTGCTCTCCAATCAAATTCTAGGACATATATGTGTCAATTTAACTCCTCCTTGAGTCCTATTTGTTACTTCTTTCCAATCAAAATTCACATTCTATTTACCTTTATTTGTATGCTATGCTACCCTTTTGATCCAAATATCATACCCTCAATTTGAAATAGATTTAAAATGTAACAATTTACCACAAATCCTCAGCATGCAAGGTGTCTATCACTACATATCAGTATTTAATTCAACCAAATAAAAATTAAACTTTTATTCAGTAATTAAATATAATATTAACAAAATGTTCACATTCACATGCTTTAATGTCACCGAAATTGATAAATATTTATAAATTATCAATATGGTTAAAAATTAAAACCAATGAGATAACTAAAGAGCCTGATAGATGATTGTTTGCTTCTACTCAGGTACTTATTTTATTTTTTTTGTGTCTAAAATACAAAAATAAAAATAGAGTTTTATATGTATGCCTATATTTGTGCTATTTTCACTCTTAAATATTTGAACATGTAACTTTTTTTGAGATAATAACGGTGTGTAGAAGAACTTCTTAGTGCTTGGCTTGGGATTCAATTGCCTATATCGACATACATAAGTTAAAACAAGATAACATAAGCTCTTTATCTAGTAGATCATATTTTTATTTTATAACAACTATTTTTTCTTTGACTTCAGGACATAATCTTTGTAAGTGGAATTTTAAATTCATCTAGGTGACGTAGAGGATTATGATTTGAGAAAGTAAAAATAAATAATTTATCTTATTTGATAAATATTGGACTCCAATTGTTTCTATTTCTTACATATATAACACAAGATAATAAATTGCATAGATGATGTTATGCAATTTAAAAGGAATTTTAAGTTTTTCAGTCTTTGAGACATGATAAATGCTTTAATCTAATAAAATGATGCAAAATCCTATAAAGCTACTAACAGCTACAAGTTGGAAAGATATATTAAAAATTATTAAAAATTATATTATTAACATAACAACTTAGATACAGCATCATATCAATTATCAGCTCATTGCGTTATATTTGTGCATGATGAAAATGGCATCGAATGTGCTAAGAAGAAAATTAAAATGAGAGCCACAAAAAATATTCAAATTGCCTTAAACCATCTCTCGTGTATGCTAACAATGATTGGATCATACTTCAAAATTTAAAATAAAAAGGGGGCTGGACCATGTGGACCGTTTCGTTCATACCGGACCAGAACAAGTTATCACTTTGGCTCACAAAATTTTAGTAGCCTCTTGCCCCGGATTTAGGGTTTTCGCCAACACCCAAAACTAGGATTTTTCGGAAGCAGAGGAGCGGGGGAAGAGAGAGAGAACCTGCTCAATGGCAAAGAAAAAGGCCTCCGTCCTTACTATCAGATCGCTCTCGGTGCTCTCCAAGGCCAGCTCCTCCTCTTTTCAAGCCCGTTTGCCCCCGCCTCTCCTCTCCCGCCCCTCCTCACTCCTTCCTAGTTCTTCGCAGAAGGACCTCACTAACGCCGTCAAGGCGTCTCCGTTGGTCATCCGCTGCCGGAGGCTGAGCACTGCTACACAGAGGACCGACTTCGCCGCCGACCCTCCCAGCAGCGGTGGGCGGAAGGTTGCAGAAGATTCCCTTTCCGGCCATAATGTCTCCGAACGCTCTTATGAGCAGAGAATTGATGGTGCTCATGGCGGAAACCCAATTCCAAGCTCAGACAAGTACCAACGGTGGAATCCTGGTGAGGGTCTTGGGGGAAAGCCCGATGGGTTTTTTAGGGGGAAACAAAGCCTTTGGGATTGGGATAATAGAGGGCAGGGAGTTGATGGAAATGTGGAACTTGGGAATCGATGCGATGAAACTGTTGAGCAGTTGGATTCTACATGGCTCAATGAATAGTCTAAGATGGGTATTTTGCCCATGAAAGCTTCAGACTTGGAAAAGGAGAAAGAAAGAAAGAAGGCTAATCTACTTGAGGTTGGAAGTACGGTACATGAGTTTTATGATTTCGAGAATGGGGTGGGTCTCTTCTTGCAAGGACCATTGGTGAAATAGAGTCAATAAGTTTCTGATGGCGCTCGATTACTGGTCCTGAACGTCGGGAAATGAAGCAGACTGATTAGCGGATCTTCGCTCCACCGAGTTGCCTGCAAAAAGTCTCAGGACCAGAGGGATTCTTCGGTGGACCCTCCGATGCTCAAGTTAGCAATCGAGGTCACAGCTAAGAAGAGCTCGAGTGAGCTCTTTTTAGATGAAAAGTATTCCCCTCGAAAGGAGGAATCTCTCTCTGAGTATTAAGATAGCAATTCTTTGGGTTTTTCGCTCGTACCTGATTATTGAGTGGATTCACCTTTTTATAGGGGTTGACACTTGCATGACCACGTGGGATTCCGTGAAAAAGGTATATCCACAGAGTTCTTGGGAGTTGCATGAATCTGGGCTGGTTGGTGGGTCCTATCCCATCGGAGAGGGAGAAAACGGCGGTTGGTGGGCTATGTCCCATCAGCCAATGGGGTTATTGGGTAGTTGGGCCCAGTCCCATCAGCAGCGTGGCCAGTGGGTAGTTGGATCTAGCATTGTCAGGCGGCGTGGGTCAGGAAGGTGGCATCCTGAACCACCAGGGCCGTGTTGGGGCTGATTTGGAGGAAACGGGGGCATCTCGACTCTTCCGAGGGAACCGAGGCCGAGCTGGGTCGACCAGGGATGGCCGGGGCCAACCTCACCGACCAGGAAGTGCCGGAGCGGGGTCGACCAAGAATGGTCGGGGCCGGCTCGGCGGACTGGAGATGCCGGGGTCGAGCGGAGCCGACCAGGAATGGTCAGGGCTGACTCAGTGTGCTTGGAGCTGCCGGGGCTGAGCAGGGCCGATCAGGAATGGTCGGGGCCAACTCGGTGGGCCTGGAGATGCCAGGGCCGAGTGGGGCTGACCAGGAATGGTCGGGGCTGGCTCGGTGGGCTTGGAGCTGCCGGGGCCGAGCGGGGCCGACTCGGCAGCCTTGAGACGCCGGGGCCGAGTGGGGCCGACCAGGAATGGTCGGGGCCGACTCGATGGGCTTGGAACTCCCAGGGCCGAGCGGGGTCGACCATGAATGGTCGGGGCCGACTCGGCGGGCCTGGGGACGCCAGGGCCGAGCGGGGCCGACCAAGAATGGTCGGGGCCGACTCGGCAGGCTTGTAGCTGCCGGGGCCGAGCGGGGCCAACCAGGATTGGTCGGGGCTGACTCGACGGGCCTGGAGATGCCGGGGCCGAGCGGGGCCGACCAAGAATGGTCGGGGCCGACTCGGCGGGCTTGGAGCTACAGGGGCCGAGCGGGGCTGACCAGGAATGGTCGGGGCCGACTCGGCAGGCCTGGAGATGCCAGGGCCGAGCGGGGTCGACCAGGAATGGTCGGGGCTGACTCGGCGGGCTTGGAGCTGCCTGGCCCGACTGGGTCCGACCAGGAATGGTCGGGGCCAACTCGGCGGACCTAGAGACGTCGGGGCTGAGCGGGGCCGACCAGGAATGGTAGGGGCCGACTAGCGGGCTTGGAGCTGCCGGGGCCGACCAGGAATGGTCGGGGCCGACTCGGCGGTCTTGGAGCTGCCGAGGCTGAGCGGGGCCGACCAGGAATGGTCAGGGCTGACTCGGCGGGCTTGGAGATGTCGGGGCCGAGCAGGGCCGACCAGGAATGGTCGGGGCTGACTCGGTGGATCTGGAGACGCGGGGTGCACTAATGTTTTGGTTTTACTGAAATTGCCCTTGTGGCTATACCAGCCACATCATATGCCCCCCCCCCCTCTGAGCGCTAAGGACCACGTGCCTGCAATCCTTTAGGCGAAAGGGTGGCGAAAATTCAAAAAATGATTGCCTCCTTAGTGCGCTTTCAATGGCTTGATGAGCTGGCGCTTTGTCCGAGGCAGTGTCGCTTCGAAGATCTCCGCAATCATGTGTTAGGTGGGGATGACGTTGGCGTCGGACGCTCCGGGGAGGGAGCTCATTGGAGAATGGAAAAAGGCAAGGACCATCATTGCTCCTCTGTTTTCTATGCCCTGCGATTGGCCGGGGATCACACCCCTTGGGGTGAATCGAGGCGAGCCTGTCTTGGGGCAGGCGAGATCTTTGGCTGACAGTTCGTGGCGCAATAGAGGTGTGTCACGTGGCGGGATCTCGAGCGTCGCTGATGGAAGGTGGAGGGTATAAAAGCGCTTCAAGAGTATGGGAAGAACTTTTACACTGCTATTGCTAACTTCCACTTTCCTCTTCCTCGAGCTTCTTCTGCGACCTAAGCCCTTCTAACTCCCAGGTTAGTTTCATCCTTTTCTTTGCCCATAGACCGTAGTGCTATTAGGGAGGGTAAGAGACCCATAGAAGAGTCTTCCCAATCCAGCAGTGAAAACCAGGCCCCTGTAGCTAGCCAAATGCCTCGACCGATGGGTGGCGTCACCATCCGCGACGGATCGAGGACGATAGGACCTCCATCCACCTTCGGCCCTCCTATTAGGGCAGTCCTTGTGTCCTCTTGCCATCCGACGCTTCCTCCGGCGGTGAGTTCTGATCCAGCAGGTCTAGCGGGGGTGGCCTCAACCATGACCGCTAAAGATGTAGAGGCTGTTAGGGCTAGATACCTGGTCCCTGACTTCATTGGCCTGTCCACGTCGGGGCCCGAAGATAGGGTGACCTCCGACTACCCGGGTCGGGTCACTATATATGAGGAGTTCTTCCGGTGCGGCTGCGCCTTCCTTTCCATCCTTTTCTTCTAAACCTCTTAGATAAGTATAGGTTAGTGTTGGCGCAGTTGACTCCGAATTCGATTCGGATCATCTGTGCCTTTGTCATTCTTTGCCATTTCGAGGGGGCCCGCCCAGGGCTATCTCTGTTCCGAGCTTTTTATAAGCTCCGCCGTCAAAGCGAGGGGGCTTGGTGGGCATTTACCGCCAGGCCGGGTAGAGCCTTCCCTTTAGGCCTTCCGTCCAAAATTAGGGGGTGGAAGTCTAGATTTCCCACGTCGAGGGGGTAAGGGCCGCTTGGAGGGAGCCAGACACTAGTTCCAATGACGATTCCTCCGTAAGGGATAGGGATAAGGAACTATTCACCCAACTATCTAACTGCCAAATCCTAGGCTACAAGGAACTCATGTCCGAGGAGAACTTGGTAGAGGCTGAGTTAGCCCCGACGGCCGGTGAGCTTGATGCCAGACTCCTTCTGTCCCGACCTTTGGTTTGTCATACGCTGTCGCTAATGCCTATTATCTTTTTCTGTGCAGCAATGAAGATTTTTGCCAGCGATTTCGAGGCCATCCGGAAGCAGAAAAGGCAAGCGACCGGAGAGTCGTCCAGGCTAGCGAAAAGAATTTGAAGAAGGGAGCCGGCCAGGCCGGCTGAACGCCTACGGAGGAGCCGGCTGAGAAGAAGCAGGTCGCAGGAGTGGCCCCAGAGCCGGCCAGGGCCGAAATTGAAGAGGGGGAGATCCCGGCCACCACCGAACCGACGGTGGTGGTTTTGGATGAGGAGGAAGTCCCCGCCGCCGCCGATGTGCCCGAGGCGGGGCGGGTTACCATCGCCGTCGGCCCCCCGGCTGCTACAGAGCCGGGGAGGGAGAGTGCTCCCTTAACTGCTGGTGAGGGGGAGCGAGTTGCCAGGAAGGCCCGGGATGGGGTGGAGGCGACCGAGAAGCAGAGGGGTGAGCCGAGGAGCTCATCCCATCAACGGCCCGTTGCTCGATCCGCCCTCAAGCCGAGGGTCCGCATGAAGGACAGACACGGCTGGTCCCCATACTCGGTACAATGGCGGACGCTGCACAAGCCTCCCGCCTTCTGTCGGGGGTTCGGACTGCCGAGTTCGAGGAGGAGATGCGGGGATTGAGTCACTCCGCACTCATGGATATGGTAATGGTCGCCGTTGTCTAGATAACTTTTGAATACTCCTCATTTTTCTCATGTTTCTCCTTCCTACGACTAATATGTTTCTTATGTCACAGATGGCCAATGGCGCAATTGGTCTTCGCGAGGCGTTGGCCCACTTTTCGGGCACTATGGCCAAGGCCCTGGCGTGGGCTGATAAGTACAAGAAAGAGAGCTTGGCGTAGGCCGAAAGCCTTGCTAATCTTCACCAAGAGGCCTCGGCCGGGAGGAGAGTACGGTCGGTTGCCTAAGGGAGATGGAGAGCCGGGCTGAAGCCGAGAGCGGCCGGGCCTCCGCAGCCGAGGCCAAGATGGAGCTGGCCTCGGAAAGGTTGATGGCCACCGCGGTGCAGAATGAAGAGCTGACCCGGCGGCTCCATCGTGTCGAGGAGGAGGCTTGGGTAGCTGCGGAGAGGGCAGCTGCTGCGGAGAAGGCGGCAGCAGAGGCGGGCTCAAAGAAGGCCGAGGTAGTGGCCTGTGCCGATGAGGCCAGTGCCCGTGCCGAAGAGGCCGAGAGCAGGGCCTGGGAAGTTGAGGTGCGAGCCAAGGAGGCCGAGGCCAAAGCACAGCGAGCTGAAGCCGAGGCGGGGTAGGTCGTTTCCAACTATAAGGCCTCGTCGGAGTTCAAGCAGGAAGTCATCGAGGCCAGCCTCGATGCCTATGTTCAAGGCTTCGAAATGTGCAAGGTCAAGGTATCTACGGCCCTCGAGATCGATATCTCTGAACTTGAAGACATTCGGTCTGGGGAGACGACGAGGAGCCAGCATAGAAGGAAGACGAGAAGAAACCTGGCCCAGACGAATCGTGAGGGCCCACCACTTGTCTTTCTTTTCTTTGACTTATGTAACTGGCCTCAGGCCCAATTTTGTACTTCCTCTTGACTGTTAATAAAGAAACTTTTGTCAAAACTTTTTGTGTTTTATCCCATCCATTCTTTCTTCTTCTGAGAAAAATGTCTTATTGTGCCTTACTTCCCGTGGCCAAATCGCATATGTTGGCAGTGCCGTAGCCGAATCGTAGTCTTGGACTTAGCCAATACTCGAATGCGCCTCTGGGATGTAGGCTGGCCATATGAACGGTTACTTAAGATGCCTCATGCTGTTGTAGACTGTTTGAAGGGAGATGCATACGAATTCTCTAAAGGCTTGGAATAACCCACGGGCGACTTAGTGCCAAGATTAATCTTGAAGGCATTGGTAACGATCAGAAATGGTCAGGGCTGACTCGGTCGTCTTGGGGATGCCGAGGCCGAGTGGGGTTGATCGGCGGAAGCCCACACCGATTCGGTCAATGCTGGAGATGCTTGGGCCAGTTGAGGCCTACTAGGAAAGACCATGACCGAGCCGGCCGGCTCGGAATCTGTGAGGGCCACACGGAGCCTTTTGGAGCTATCTCCATGGTCTGGGTTCCATATGAGGGGCGACCCGGTCGGGTACATAGCTATTAGGGACTTAACCGACTTGAGGGCGTCATCGTGCCGGGACCAAGTGGTACCCTGTTAGCTGCGGTGCCGGCGATCTTTTTGAACCTCCTTAGGAGTTTGTGTGCCGCCTGAGGAGCGACTCGACTGGGTACGGAACTATTAGGGTCTTAACCGACTCGGGGGCACCGCTTCAAACTGTAGCAGCTGTCGGTGTCATGGCCATAATCCCGGTGGAATCGGCAGTAACGGCTTTTGTCGCGGGGAGGACATTTCTTCATGGGAGGAGGGCGCTGGAGGTAAGGCTCGCCCTCGATCTCCATAAGGATATGTGATCGAGGGGCGAGGAGAGGTGTGAGCTTGCTCTCATCGGGGACGGGGCTTCGACGCCTGCTGTAAGATCGGCGAGCCGGGTCGGACCGCCGGTGTCGGGGGGGTCCACTCGGCTCGGGGCGAGCGGGCTTGTGGTTGGAGCTCCTTGAAGATTCTCGGTGGGTGAAGTCAGCTTCATCCACGCGGATGTATTTTTGAGCCCGGAGGAGAAGGTCAGAATAGGAACTCGGGGGCTTCTTGTCCAAGGAAAAGGTGAAGCGGGATGAGAGGAGCCCTCATTTCAGCGCTAGCGTTGCCACCGCGTCATCGAGGTGGTAAACTTCGAGGGCGACAGTCTTGAACCGAGACACAAAGTCCCGCAGCGACTCCCCCTCCTTCTGGCACACAAAAAAGAGGCTGTCCGCTACCCTTGGAATCCCCCGGCAGGCATTGAAATGCGCCAGAAAGGGCTTCTCCAGCTCTCGAAAGGAGTCGATGCTGTGAGGGGACAGGCGCGAGTGCCACGCGCGAGCGGCCTTCCATAGAGTGGCGGGAAAGGCTTTGCAGAGAAGGGCATCCGAAACACCTTGAACTTGCATCATGGCTTTATAACTCTCGAGATGGTCGAGAGGATCCATCGTACCATCGTACGGGTCTACCTGGGGGAAGCGAAATCTGGAGGGGACAGGCTCCTCCAATATCCGGCGGGTGTAAGGAGGACGGGTGTCAAACTTTTCCTCTGGTTGATGATTGATTTTCCTAGCGAGCTCATCCAGTCGCCTATTGTACTCGTCCAGGCGCTCCTCCGCCTGGCGGCTGATTGTTGGGGCCCTCCGAGATAGCTCGGAGGAGGAAGAAGAAGAAAGAGAAGGAGAAGGATGTGGGAGCCAGGACTTCCACTTTGGTTCCTCCTGATGATGCGGCTCCGGAGGAAATTTACTAGGGCCACAACCAGGGGACCATGGCCGTTTAGAGGGCTCACGACGAGGCTTCCTAGGGGAAACCTGACGATGATCGGCTTTTTGCTGAGGAGAGCCTCCCCTCGCCGACTGCTGACTGGCGAGGGAAGCGGTCTGGTGCTGGATGGCCACGGACTGCTGCTGCTAGAGTCCATGGACCATAATGGTGAGAGTTTGGACTTGCTAGGTGAGAGTCGCTAATCGCTCTGCAATTTGGATAGCTGCATATGGCGGTGGACGGGCGATGGGAGGATCGGCGGCAGGGGGATCGGCCTCCTGCTGCCTAGCTGGTGGGGGAAGCCCCGCTGGACAGCTGATAGAAGCGTTCTGAGCTCGCGTCACCACCATGGCTTGGTGAAGAAAAAAGGGGGGGAGTGAAGTTTGCTGATACGTAGCACGGGGAACCCTGAGCTACCTCCTGCTTCGCCTACACCCCCCTTACCTGGCGCGCCAATCTGATGACGTCCAATTACTGGTCCTGAACATTGGGAGAAGGAAGCGGACTGATTAGCGGATCTTCGCTCCACCGAGTTTCCTACAAAAAGTCCCAAGACCGAAGGGATTCTCCGGTGGAACCCTCCGACGCTCAAGTTAGCAATCGAGGTCAAAGCTGAGGAAGAGCTCGAGTGAGCTCTTTTAAGATGAAAGGTGTTCCCCCAGAAGGAGGAATCTCTCTCAGAGTATTAAGATAGCGATTCTTTGGGTTTTTCGCTCGTACCTGATTATTGAGTGGATTCACCTTTTTATAGGGGTTGACACTTGCATGACCATATGGGATTCCGTGAAAAAGGAATGTCCACGGAGTTCTTGGGAGTTATGTGAATCTGAGCCGGTTGGTGGGTCCTGTCCCATTGGAGAGGGAGAAAACGGCGGTTAGTGGGCTACGTCCCATCAGCCAGTGGGGCTATTGGGTAGTTGGGTCTAGTCCCATCAGCAGCGTGGCCAGTGGGTAGTTGGATCTGGCGTTGTCAGGCGGCGTGGGTCAGGAAGGTGGCATCCTGAACCATAAGGGCCGTGTTGGGGCTGATTTGGAGGAAACGGGGGCGTCTCGACTCTCCCGAGGGAGCCGAGGCCGAGCTGGGTCGACCAGGGATGGCCGGGGCCAACCTCACCGACCAGGAAGTGTCAGGGCGGGGCCAACCAAGAATGGTCGGGGCAGGCTCGGCGGACTAGAGACGCCGGGGTCGAGCGGAGCCGACCAGGAATGGTCAGGGCCAACTCGGCGTGCTTGGAGCTGCCGGGGCCGAGCGGGGCCGATGAGGAATGATTGGGGCCGACTCGGCAGGCCTAGAGATGCCGGGGCCGAGTGGGGCCGACCAGGAATGGTCGGGGCCGACTCGAAGGGCTTGGAGCTACGGGGGCCGAGCGGGGCCGACCAGGAATGGTCGGGGCCGACTCGGCGGACCTGGAGATGCCGGGGCCGAGCGGGACCGACCAGGAATGGTGAGGGCCGACTTGGCAGGCTTGGAGCTGCTAGGGCCTAGCGGGGCCGATCGGGAGTGGTCGAGGCCGACTCGGCGGGCCTGAAGATGCCGGGACCGAGCGGGGCCGACCAGGAATGGTCGGGGCCGACTCGGCGGGCTTGGAGCTGCCACGGCCATGCGGGGCTGATCAGGAATGGTCGGGGCTGACTCGGCGGGCCTGGAGATGCCGGAACCGAGCAGGGCCGACCAGGAAGGGTCGAGGCCGATGCGGCGGGCTAGGAGCTTCCGGGGCCTAGCGGGGCCGACCAGGAATGGTCGGGGCCGACTCGGCGGGCCTGGAGACGCCGGGGCCAAGCAGGGCCGACCAGGAATGGTCGGAGCCGACTCGGCGGGCTTGGAGCTGCCTGGGCCGACAGGGGCCGACCAGGAATGGTCGGGGCCGACTCGACGGACCTGGAGACGCCGGAGCCGAGCGGGGCCGACCAGGAATGGTCGGGGCCGACTCGGCAGGCTTGGAGCTGCCGGGGCCAACCAGAAATGGTCGGGGCCGACTCGGTGGACCTGGAGACGCCGGGGCCCAGCGGAGCCGACCAGGAATGGTCGGGGCTGACTCGGCGGGCTTGAAGTTGCCGGAGCTAAGCGGGGCCGACCAGAAATGATCGGGACCGACTCGGCGGGCCTGGAGACGCCGAGGCCGAGCGGGGCCGACCAGAAATGGTCGGGGCCGACTCGGCGGATCTGGAGATGCCGGGGTGCACTGATGTTTTGGTTTTGCTGAAATTGCCTTTGTGGCTACACCAGCCACATCGGTTTCCATTATGTGAAGCTTTTCCCTTTTTTTTTTTGAAGAGAAATAATGAAGCACTGACAAAGAGAGGATGATAATTATTGTTGCTGTGCCCTTATAACTCCATATTATGCTATAATGAATTTCACATATTGTATTGATGAGCACTCACATCACTTGGTAAAATAGTGTCATCATCATATTAGTAATGTCTCATATCTAAATGGAGTCTAAAATGTTGTGAAGAAATAAACTTCTCAATTCTTCTGCTACAGCCAATGTTTTCATTTGCAAATTGATTGTGCCTAAGTTTTCCTTATATGCAATATTAGCAACTCTGCTATTCAAGTTTCTTAGTAGCAAATCTAGATCAATCATATAACAGGTGTTTATATATATGCTAAAGGTATTTGTTTGTGTGCAGCATGAGAGGTATTTCTTAGGAAAAAATAATCTGAATAGTTGTGCTTGATTCCTATATTATTTTAGCTAGCAATTATCTTATTCAAGTAGGTACTTATTTCTCGTTGGTTTGCTTAAACTTTTCAGTCCCTTGCAGCATCAATCAATTTTATTCATGTTAAAATTGAATAAGTATAAAAAGTGGCTTTCTATTTCTCCGAAATCTCAAATATGTCGGATTTTATTCAAGAGCCAAAATAGTTAGACTGGTACATGAAGAAAATTGATCAAGTGAACTTTATTGAACTTGATTTAAAATTTTTTGCTTTCTCTGCAACCAAAGTCTCGTATATCTTGTTTTAGTAAGCAAGAGTTCTATATACATATTGGAGTACACTTTAGAACTTACTCGCAATATCATTGATCTGTCATTATATTCTTCTAAATGTATTCTAATCAAATAGCTTAGTAAGCATTATTCTAAAATTTATTGTTCACTGAATTGTTTTTTAAATACACTTTCTCAGTCTCATTCCTTTTGTCCGAAATAATTATTTTTGACCGAATTATTTTAATGTTTTTAAAAAATATTAGAAAATAATACTTTGCTTTCATTTATGATAAATCACTGGAAATCATGGAATTCATAGCATTATTTCAATGACAGTTTTTTAAAAATATTAAAAAATAATGCTTTGCCTAGCATTTATGATAAGTTACAAGGAATCGTTGAAATTATGGCATTAGTTTAGTGATATTTATAAAAAAATAAAAATCAATACTTTACCTCATATTTATATTAAATTATTTTTTATTAGTTTATAACTTACCTTTTTTTTCCTATTGGTTCAGTACCATTGTGACTAAGCATACGTATGAATCTCGATCTATGATGGAGCATTCTTTAAAAATTATAAAGTATTAATTATTTAATAGATTAATTTGTAGTTGTTTTCATTTTAATCATCTAGACATGTAATTACTTACTTATTATTGTGTAGGCTGCATAGTTAAAACGTCGGCCCAATAGTTAGGAGCTATTTAAGAAAGTGCACACAAAGAAAGATGAAACTTTTATAAATACGAGGTCAAAGCAAGTGAATGTATATTTATCTTCTATTTTTATTAAATTTATAATTTTTAAATAGCAAAGCCTTAAACTAACCTAAAAAATTTATTTTATTATAGCATCGCATGGAGGAATTAGTATCTTATGCATCTCAGCTTTTGGATGAATGATGGTTCAGAACCTCCATCACTTAATGTAAACGCTCTTCATTTCGAGGTTGCAGGTGGAGAGAAGAAGAGTCGTGTATATAGTCTTGGCTCACGTGCGGTATCTATCCTGCTTCATTTCAAAGCAGCGAGACCTCATATTCATCACATGTTGACAGTAGCTTAAGTTAAGGAGCTTGTGCAATAAAAACTTGTAGATAAACCAATAGGCATGGATAGAAAGATTGCTGAGTTAATGCACAAACAGAGCGTCTACATCACATGAAGGAGGGGATGAGGCGGTTTATGGAGCAAATGGAGTTTGCTTGAGAGTTTTGTGGATTAGGATCTTTTACATCTTAAACTTTTGATGATTACTTGTTTGATTTTTGATGTGTAAAACATTATTATTGTTTATGTACGCATATATTATTAGTTTAAGTTTGGATGACATTACTTTTATACGTTTTTATGGATACTATTTATCTTATTTTATAAAATGCATTTCTTATTATTAAATTTAAATTTTCATCTATAAATTTTATTAAAATATATTAAATATATTATAATTTAAAATAACATTAAATTTATAAAAATAAAAAATTGATGAAATTTTATTAGATTAATGATGGATTAGTGATGCATTTTGTGATAAAATTAATAGTTACAGATTGTGATGAAAATATTAATGATTGATTAATGATGGATAATGATGGATGACTGATGGATTTTTCATCATTAATCCATCAATAATTTGTGATGGCATAGTGATGGAACTATTAGTGGCACACATTACGTCAATAATCTATCACTAAATTATGACGAAATAGTGATGAATAGTTTATGAAAGTTTAGTGACTGAACGTTCATCAATAATTCATCATTAAAGTATAATTAAATTAGGTTGAAATGATGATGAAAATATTTGTGATGAAATAGTAAAATAATGTGTGACAAATCGTTCGTCACAATTTAGTTAGTAATGGACGCACCTTCTTTCAACAACTATTATTTAGTGACATAAATGTATTCCGTTACAAATTTCTAATGGATAATTTATCATAAATCCATCGTTATAATTTGTAACATATGCTTTTTATCGATGATAAAAATTATGATGATGATATTTTCTTCACTAATCTATTATTAAATCAGATTTGTGATAGAATAGTGATAAAAATTTCTATCGATGTTTTCTTGTAGTGAATGGCTCATCCATAAATTAGATCCAAACCTAATCAACAGCTCATAAAAAAAGAACGCAAGAAACTAGAATGCAACCGAAAAGCTTCTCATGCACTCGACTGACAAACCATTTGTCTTCCCATGTCAACATAAAGAGAATGATTCAATGAATTAGATTGTTATTAACTTCTTAACTTCATTCCGACCTAATTTTCTAATCATGACAAGACATTTTTATAACCTTAATATAACAATCAATATCATAAAATATTAAAACACGATAAATTATTTTTCAATGAAAATGAAACTCATGTAACATGCAAGCGTTCTCGAGCGACGAAGCCTTGGTCAAAACTCAAAAGGCAAGGTGGAAGGAAATTTCATGGTGGGCCAACGCAACGAGACTACGACGCGCCACTAGATGGCACTAGTGGTTGTCCGAAGCGGCAAGTGCAGCGTTGCATCGATGCGTCATGCGGGGGACGGCGGCATCTCTTGGACGGCAAGTTCCCGGAAAGGCGCCGCCACCCTGTGGAGGAAAATTAACTAAAATCAAAGATTAAAGGTAACAAACATGTCGTGTCCGTATCGTATCATATTTTGTTCTGATTAAAATATATTAACCCAAATATGACATATAAGTTAAATGAATTAGGTAATTTGAACATGAATATAACCTGACTTGAAACACGACTAACCCGACACGACCTTTTTCGACCATGGACGCCCTCTCCCGCCCCGTCTCCTCCCTCGCTCAAAATCCTTCCTCTCCACTGGCCCCAGAGACCTCCCACTCTTCTCAAACTGAGCACAACCTCCCATCCCCTCCGCAACCTCTCCGCCAGGCCTAAACCGTCGTCCCAATCCCTCTCCCACCACCCGCTAGACGCCCCAAACCCTCGTCCACCCCTCCTCTATCCCCGTGCCCCGCCCCCACCCCGCCCTCCAAACCCTCCCCCGCGTCCAGCGCCGCGCCGCCACTATCTACGCCGCCGCCCTCGTCGACACAGCCCGCTGCGACGGCGCGCTCGATGCCATAAAGCGAGATGCGAGGAGGCTCCTCCGTGCGGTTGTGGGCGGTGCGGCGGTCGAGGACGAGGCGATGACGGTGGCGGTGGAGGGTGGCGGGTTTTATAAGCTCGTGATGGTGCTGGTGAGGTTGCTGGTCAGGAAGGGGAAGGCTGGGATGGTCGGCGAGGTGATGGCGGAGGTGGGCAGGATCTGCGACAAGCTGAGCAGGACGCGGCTGGTGGTGGTGTCGTTGGAGGGGAGGATGGAGGAGGCCGAGCTCCGGGGAATCGCTAGCAAGGTGGGGAGAGCGAGCGGAGCGGCCAAGGTGAGGGTGACACATTTGTTTGCCGCGTAATAACTTCTCTGATTTTATCGTCTCTCTTAACTCTTTTGAGAGCAAGAGAACTCATTACGGGTGAAAAAAAATTTATCTGTTCGCAAGATTTCTTACTGCCAACTGATGCATAGTTTGGCTGTTCTCTCATGGCATGACGAGTAAACAAATTACAGAGGGAAGGAGGATGACGCTGGACGCTAGAGCTGGAGGCGGCAGAGTTTGGACCGGACGAAAATAAGAAAATGAAGTTAGGGTTGAAAAATACATTATATAGTGGTGGGTCAATTTGGGTCAAAACAGGTTAGACGGGTTCGTATCAACTCAATTAAATACACGGGTTAATTTGGGTCAATTCGGATTAAGCGGTTGAACCCGAATACGACCCATTTAAATTTCGTATTGGTGGGTCGTGTCATACACGGGTTTAACTCATTTAATTCATATCATGTTCATATCGAGTTATCATGATGTATCAAAAATTGCCACCCCTACCAAAGATTGGACATGCGGAAAGGGCTGCGTTCGGCGTTTACCTCATATTCTTGGTGGCCACGAAAATCTAAGATCTAGGAAGAATAGTTTGTGATTTTTACTTTTGAGTAATTTCTGAGGTAAATTGGAAATTTGAATGAGCTGTCCTTTCGCTCAAATGAAAATTGACTTTATTTAATGCATTGGAATAAATCTTATATGATAATATTAAAAATTCTATTATGGTTAATATGAGATAAACTGTAATATATTGTTATACCATCACTATGAGAGACGAATTTAAATTAAAAAATTTTATTATGGTTAATATGAGATAAACTGTAATTTAAATTAAAAAATTAGAATATAATTAAAAAATAATTATTTCTATCTTGGATTGAACAGAGATGTAGAGAGAGCGAGAACCGAGATTTATGGGACGAGAAAGGAGATGAAATAAACCCAATCTTGTTCTCCAACCTCGCACTGTTGCCATTCTTCAGCATGTGACCGAACAAAGACGAAGACAAACATGATACAACCACCACTGATGAATGAATACTTAGGTCACGATGCTGCCTAACTCAAACCCTTGTTGACCGTCGCATACGAAGACTTACAAGCTTTTGATCTCGCGTATATATTCCAATTCGATGAGGGCGGCTTTCATGAAGCTCTCGGTTCCGGTCTCCTCCTCTCCCGAATCCCGATGGCTAATTCCTGCGACTCTCGTCGACCCGTCCACCTTCTCCTTGTCCCACTCCCGGCCCAGGGTCACCTCATCCCCCTCCTCGATCTCGCCCACCACATCTCCAACCGCTTCGCCGCCGTCGGCGCCGCCCTCTCCCTCACCGTCCTCGTCACGCCGGCCAACCTCCCTCTCCTCGACTCCTTCTTTTCCGCCGTCCCCTCCGCCCGACCCCTCGTCCTCCCCCTCCCCGCCCACCCCTCCCACTCCACCGGCGTCGAGCACGTTCGCGACCTCCCCCCCACGGGCTCCACCTTCGCCCTCGTCCGCGCACTCTCCCTCCTCGGCCCCGACGTCCTCCGCTGGGCCCGATCCCATCCCCACCCTCCCTCCGCCCTCCTCTCTGACTTCTTCCTCGGCTGGGCCAACAGCCTGGCCGCCGACCTCGCCATCCCCCACGTCGTCTTCTACTCCTCCGGCGCCTTCGCCGTCTCCATCCTCGACTACCTCTGGCCTCGCATGCCTCGCCGCGAGGACGGCGACGGCCCAGCCGCCCTCACCGTCCTCTCGGAGCTTCCCTCCTCCCCTGTCTTCCCCTTCGACCACCTCCTTGGCGTTTGGCGGGCATTCAGGGCCGGCGACCCGGACTCCGAGTTCATGCGGGAGGGCTTCCTTGCCAACGCCACCGGCAGCTGGGGGCGGCCATCAACACCTTCGACGCCCTCGAGGGCCCTTTCTCGCCCATCTAAGGCGGAGCTACCGCCGCGTCTGGGCGGTCGGGCCCATCTCACCAGCCGGCCCCTTGGCGGGGCGGGGGGGCCGTAGCTCCGTCCCGGCGGGGGAGTTGGCGGCGTGGTTGGACGCGTGCCCACCGCGGTCGGTGGTGTACGTCTGCTTCGGGAGCCAGTACACGCCGACGGAGAAGCAGGGGCGGGCACTGGCGGCGGCGCTGGAGCGCAGTGGGGTGTGGTTCGTGTGGGCCGCTGGCGGCGGTGGGGCGCTGGTGCCGGAGGGGTTCGAGGAGCGGGTGGCGGGGCGGGGGCTGGTGGTGCGGGGGTGGGCGCCGCAGGTGAAGATACTGAACCACGGTGCGGTGGGGGCGTTCGTGACGCACTGCGGGTGGAACTCGGTGCTAGAGGCGGTGACGGCGGGGATAACGCTGCTGGCCTGGCCGATGGGGGCGGACCAGTTCGTAAACGCGAGGCTGCTGGTGGAGGAGTTGGGAGTGGCGGTGAGGGTCGGAGAGGGGGTGGATGGGACGCCGGAGCCGGAGGAGCTTGCGAAGGTGATGGCGGAGGCGGTGGCGGAGGGTGCATGGCCTGAGATGAGGGCCCGGGCGGTGGAGCTGGGGAGAAAGGCAGCAGAAGCGTTGGCTGAAGGGGGCAGCTCGTGCCGGGATCTGGAGAAGATGGTGATGGACCTCATCGAGCTGAATGCGCGCAAATGAAGTGATTCATGAATCTAATTTATCTTTTTATTTCAATTCTCAAAATTTTTCATGCACGTCTGCCTTTGCAGAGACTAACAAGGAATAAAAAGTAGGTATCATGCTGTGAAAAGAAGCTTACCGCGAGCTGGTAACGTTTGTGACCTTTAAAATTTTTCTTTACATAAAATGGATGGATGGACTCGTTTATCCAGATCTTTTATTATTGCATCAAGCATTCGTTCCTAGATTCAAGGGCCCGTACAAATAATCTCGCCGACAGTTTGCTTTTTTGCCTGTAAATAAACATCCCTCGCTAAGAGAGACTTACTTCATAATATATCGGCTCTTATATTAGATTACGACGTATCGTAAAATATAAATTAGATTCATGAATCACTTCATTTGCGCGCATTCAGCTCGATGAGGTCCATCACCATCTTCTCTAGATCCCGGCACGAGCTGCCCCTTCAGCCAACGTGGGGGATGGCGAGGTCGGCGGCCAGGCGGTTGGCCCAGCCGAGGAAGAAGTCAGAGAAGAGGGCGGAGGGAGGTGGGTATGGGATCGGGGCCGAGGAGGGAGAGTGCACGGACGAGGGCAAAGGTGAAGCCTCGGGGGGGGGGGGGGGGGGGGGGGGGGGGGGGGTGCTTGCGAACGTGCTCGACGCCGATGGAGAGGGAGGGGTGGGCGGGAACGGGGAGGACGAGGGGTCGGGCGGAGGAGACGGCGGAAAGGAAGGAGTCGAGAGAGAAAGGTGGTGAGAGATGGTGAGGGAGAGGCGGCGGCGAAACGGTTGAGGGGATGAGATGACCCTGGGCCGGGAGTGGAACGAGGAGAAGGTAGACGGGTTGACGAGAGTCGCACGAATTAGCCATCGGGATTTGAGAGAGGAGGAGATCGGAACCGAGAGCTTCCTGAAAACCGTCGTCGGATTGGAATATACGCGAGATTAAAAGCTTGTCAAGCCTTCTTATGCGACGGTCAATAAAGGTTTGAGTGAGGCAGCACGTGACCTAAGTATTCATTCATCAGTGGTGGCTGTTTGTCTCATGCTGAAGAATGGCAACACTGCGGAGTCATTTTTTAAAACCGGTGGCTTTGACACCGATTTTAGAGTAAGGGGATGAAAAATAAAGATATTGTGAGAATGGTGTTAAAATAAAAAACATTATTACAAATAGCATTTTTTACTTTTACCTTATTCTCTCTATTTCATCCTTTGCGTGGAAATGGCCACTTGGAGTGTTTGGAATGGCAATTTCAGTAAGTAGAAATCGCCACTTCGATTTCTCTCGCTACTCTTTCATTGCATCGCTGTAAAATATAAAAATTTATTCAAAGATCCATTTAAACCTTTCCAAAAGAGAGGCTCGTGATTGTTATTCTAATCCATAGATAAATCCCCTTTGGAAAAAGAGCCCCCTAATAAATCTCAATAACCTCCTCAAAGATCCATTTAAACCGAATTGAATCCATTTAAACTGCACTAAATATCGTAACTCCTCAAATCTCATAAGAGAAGTGGCTATTTTAAAATCGCCACCCCTGTCAGCGCGGGATGGAGCAGGGAGGGATAAGATGGAAGTGAAAAATGGCGTTTTTCACTTTAACACTATTTTTGCAATATCTTTGTTTCTTATTCTAAAACTGGTGTCAAAAGACATCGGTTTAAAAAACTCAACACTGCGAGGTTGGAGAACAATATTGGGTTTATTTCATCTCCTTCCTCGCCCCATAAATCTCGGTTCTCGCTTTTTGTCTACATTTCTATTCAATCCAAGGGAGGAATGATTATTTTATAATTATATTTTAAATTTTAAATTTAAATTAGATTAATATATGATGTGGCTGATCAGACCCGTTAGTAACGGACTAACGAAAGGTGACTGCCGTCTTCGACAAGAGCCAGACCCGAAGAGACTACGTCAGAAGCTCCCGTCGACCTTGGCTCGAGCCTTAACCTCGACCTCGGCCTCACCTCGGCCTCGACACCGAAGGACTCCCGAGTTCCCCTCAGCTTGGCCTCGGACTCGACCTTGGCCCCAACACCAAGGGACTCCTGAGGTCGACCCCAACACCAAGGGACTCCCGAGTTCCCCAGGAGTCCCGGGGAAGTCCCAAGTTCCCCGGGACTCCTGAGTTCCCCTTGGCCTTGGCCTCGGACTCGACCTCGGCCCCAGTACCGAGGAGATCTCGAGTTTCCCTCGACCTCTGCCTCGAACTCGACCTCGGCCTCGACACCGAGGGACTCCCGAGTTTCCTTCGGCCTTGGCCTCGGACTCGACCTCGGCCTCGGCCTCGGCCCCGACACCGAGGGACTCCCGAGTTTCCCTCGGCCTCGGCACCTAAGGACTTCACGTGGCCTGGCAGACGCCTACAACTGCCACGTGGCCCACCAACCTCCTGTAGCCCCGCATGGCCACTATCGGTTATGGTGCCCACCTGACACGACTAGGCTCACCTACCATCTATGATGCCACGCCTGGTAGGGGGATGGCATATCAGAGTACCTCTGACAACCTCAGGGATGGTCATGACCTGTCCCCCACTAGCCCTGCCATCTATCCTCTACTAACGACGATGCCTCTGACTCAGCAGCCTTTCAGAAGGGGTAAGAGGGACTCCCGAGCAGGTATAAAAACCCCCTCGTTCATGGTGGAGGGGATCCAAACCCTAAGTTCTTAAGCTAAGCCATTTAGCCTACTATTCATCGCTGTTTTCCCGAGTGACTCACTTGAGCGTCGGAGGGTCCTCATCAGAGCGATAGTTCCCAATGGACTTTCTTGTAGGATTCCGGCCTGGAGAGGAGTTGGAAGATTCCCAAACCGTCTCTACCACCCTTTGGATCTTTGTCGTTACCTAACATTCGAGGCGCGTGATTTGGTGATAACAGATTAGTGCGCCAGGAATGGGGGCCAAGAGAGAAGCGAAGTACCTACAGAAGCTAGTTGCAGACCTTTATCCCTCCACTGAGTAAAAATGACGATAACGCACACTCAGGAGATCTCCACCAACCATGCTGGGGGGCACCACCGAGAACTTGAGCAACAGGAGACCGGTCTCTCTGCTCCCCAGGCCAGCCTCTCGGCTTCTCCTTCGCCACCACCCCAGAACGACCGAATCGCTGCTCTTGCCCTGCGAGTCCGATTGCTTGTGGCGGTGGTTCACCAGCTACAATAGCAACCTACGGCCGCACAACAGCACCCAATGCCACCTTCGCTAGGCGCGGAAGCAGACCAGCCTAGTCAGCAATCGACTCGCGTAAGATTTCCTCGGAGGGATGCTCTCCGCCGTTGCACCTCGTCCCGGCGTCATCGCTGGGAGGCCTTTAAGAGGCTTCGGTCCCCCTCCCGCCACTCTGACGACTCCTGCAAGCGGTGGCACGGGAGGAAGACCGAGCAGGCGCATCACCATCAGCACCGCCCCTTCCCGACGTCCCCATCCTCAGGATCTTTTCGGGAGGGGTTCTTCGACGGCCGGATTGCTCGATGGGCTGAGCGACGACTGGAGGAGTACAACCAGCGGCTGAAAAGCTCAGCCGTAGAATCACCAATCAGTTGGAGGTGGACTACGATAGCCGTCCTCCACTGTCTCACTGCATTATAGAGAAACCGATATCGACTCGGTTTCGCCTCTCGTAGCTAGACCCATCCGATGGCACCACAGACCCCCTGGACCATCTGGAGAGCTACAAAGTCCTCATACAAATCCAAGGAGCGACTGATGCCCTCCTCTGCATCACCTTCCTGGCTATCCTTCGGAAGGCTTCCCATGCATGGTATTCTCGATTGCCACTCCAAAGCATCAAGTCCTTCCGACAGCTAGAGAGGGCCTTTCTGGCGCATTTCGATGCATGCCAGAAGATCCCACGGATGGCTGATAGCCTTTTCTCTATCCAGCAGAAGAGCGGTGAGTCACTGAGAGACTTCGTGGCTCGGTTCAAAGAAGCTGCTCTCGAGGTCTACAACCTCAACAACTCTGTGGCCACTTTGTCCTTGAAGCGAGGACTCTATCCTTCCCGCTTTGCCTACTCCCTCGACAAGAAGCCCCCGAGCTCCTACGCCGAGTTGCTGAGCCGAGCATAGAAGTACATCCACACTGACGAGGCAGACTCCTCCTGGAGGGAGGCCGATGGAGGGTTCAGCAATAAGAAAGCATGTCTAGAGCCTGAAAAGACTTGTCCCAGAAGGCCCGAACTGCCCCATCGGCCGAATAATTGACCGCAGGCCCTTGCCCCAAGAGGGGCCCTTCATCCCCTACTCACCCCGATATCCCACATCCTGATGGAGATCGAGGGAGAGTTGTATCTTCAATGCCCCGCTCCTCTAAAGCCAAGAGCCCCCCACAACAGGAACCTCTACTCCTGCTTCCACCAAGATCACGGTCACGATACAATAAAAACCTTTACTGTCGTGAGCTGAAGAAGGCGATCAAAGACCTCATCCAATGGGGTACCTCAGCAAGTTTATCCAGAGGGGGAACCCGACAGCGTCGGGCCCATCGGCACCCCCACCTACCGAGGTCAGCATCGACAATGCTCCAACCGAGAAGATAGTGGCTATGATTTCTTGGGGGGCAGGTGGCGCGGTCAAGAGACCGCAGGGGGATGAGGGAGTAGATACTGTAATCCTTTTCTCGAAGGGGGACCTAGAGGGGTGGATAATACTAATTATGACAGCGTCGTCGTATCTATGACAATCGCAAAGCACCATGTAAAAAGAAATCTAGTTGTGTTGGCCTAGATGGCAACCCAAGAGGGGGGTGAATTGGGTTCATTTTAAAATTTAACAATTAAAACTTAAAACCAATTTCACAAGGATTAAGTGCACGAGTAAAGTGATGCAGTAAGTAATGAACACAATGTAAATGAGAGAGAGACAGAAGCACGACAAACACACAAAGATTTATAGTGGTTCGGGGTATCCCACACCTACGTTCACTCCCAAGCAACTCTTAGGTCCACACTATAATCCCCTAATTACAGTTGAGTTGTTTTATAAGCTCACAACCCTAACTTGTTGTTTTACACGGGGTCACAACGAACCCAGCTGGTTTTCACAGGTTCACCAGCACAAAACCATAACCCAAGCTAAACTTAGCTTATCCCCGAGATAAACTACCTCAACTAATTCAATCCCCCGACTGAATTAGACAACAACAAATCAATTTAATGTTTACAACAATGTAAAGCTCCTTAAACTGAGCAAATATGCAATGTAAATAAACAAGGGTAAGAAAAGCCTGATTGAAGCGATTTCGAATTGAGCTTTTCTTCTTTTCTTCTTTTCCTCTTCTCTGTTGAATGGTTAAATCAAGCTTCAGCTCTGATTCTTGACAGAAATTTGATACAGAAAAAGTTGAGGAACTAGGGCTTTTGCACTTCTTCTTTTCTCCTTTGAGAATCCTTCGATTTTGAACTTTTAGGGCTTGGGATTTCTCTTGAATCTCTCTTTGAATGATAGGCGTGGACTCAGAGATTTCTCTTTGAAATTTTTCTCTTTTTCACTGAAAATTTTCTTGATATTTTTCCATTTTTTCTCTCTATTTTTCCTCTATTTTTTGAATGGACGAATCCCCTTTATATAGAATCTCTAATCCGAGATTAGGTGAGAAATAGCCATTGAAAATGTACTTTGATTGATTCTCCTTGCAAGAAAATGTATCCATTGAAGAGTAGGTGAGAAAATATATCTGTTGGAGCTGATCTGGCACTTTTGAAAATCGTCCTCTGACATGTTGGAGTTGGCTCCAATTTTTCATGTGTTAGCTCCAAATCGTGTTCCCAAAAATAGGAAAAAATAATCCATCGTGGAGTCGGCTCCGACTTTACAAAGTGTTGACTCACCGCTATCTGGAGTCAGCTCTCAATTCTGATGTGTTGGCTCCAAGAATTGCTTCAAAAAATATAGTCTCTGTAACTCAGGTTAGAGTCAGCTCCAAAATTCATGTGTCAGCTCCAAAACTCCAGATGTCGGCTTTGAACCGTGTCAAAAATATTAAACTATTCTGATACGCCCTAGGGTCGGCTCTAGCCTAGTAGGTGTCGGCTCTAACTTCTGAACTTTGTTATAATCCATTAAAATTCAATTCAAAACTGATTTCTATATACCTTTTGGATAATTAATCGATCTTAATTTCTGAAACACTTCTCAATTTTATCAGAAACACAACAAATATACTCATGGCTTTTGTTAATCATCAAAATCAATTAATTGGGTAAATAATTTCTTAATAATTTTTCAACAATCTCCCCCTTTTTGATGATGACAAAAACATTGAGTATATGCATAATCAATTATTGCATAATTGTCAAAACATTCAAATTAAGGTTAAGCTCCCCCTTAATGAGGTAGCTCCCCCTATGTTGGTGCATATATTTTGAAATTAAATTCCATTGATTCCTTTCAACATGTATACTATTAGGTCCTATTCTCCCTCATTCTTTTAATTGCTTAATATTCATATCTTCCTTCACTGTTATGCATATACAAATATCATCTTCTTCCCCTTTTTTGTTATCAACAAAAAGGTTTAGAAGAAGGTTTGTATAGCTTAAATTAACATCACACATAGGAGTTGAGTAATTCAACATCAAAATCAAACGTTAATATCAAAATTCAAGTATGATATTCATTGAGTAATGAAACATTACAACAAAATGTTCATTTCACAAAACTTCATTACATAATTCATATAATCATTCTATCAAAATGCAAACTGAACATCATTCAATTACATCAAAAAGCAAACTAAACATCAAAACATTATAGTACATAATTTGTCCTAAATACAAACTAAAGTTCAAAACAAAGCATCAAATCTAAGAACATCAAATTTAAGAAGTCTCTTAAGTTCTTCTAGGATTTGTCCCATGCCCTTTTCTTGTATCTTCACAAAATCATTTAACAATTTCTCTACCAATGAAGCAGCCACAGTGACTTTTTCTTGTAACTCCGCATTACATTTATAATAAGTCTCAGAATCTCCTTCAATATCCTTGATTTTCTCAAAAATATGCATCAAATCAATCTTCAAGGCCTCCGAAGAAGTACTAAAAGAAGACTCAATTTTGTTCACTTTATCTTCTAAAGAGTAATGGAGCTCTCTTATGCTCAAAAGTCTGCTATCCAATTCAATTTTTATTTTCTCCTCATGACTTGCAAAAAGCTCTTTTAGCTGCTCTAGCTGAGCACTAGAAAATCCAGAAGAAGTGGAAGTAGGAATAGGTGTAGGTACTGATGGTGCTGGTGCTGGACTACTGGGTCTAGGTGAAGGATAACTCATAGAAGGTCTAGCTTCTGAAGGACCAGGCGCAGTAGCTCCAACTTCAGCTGTCCTTTCATCTAAGTGTCCCTTCCTTTCCCATCTGCCATTCTGTTGATCCAATTATTGATTTTAATGATTAACAAAACTATTTGAGTATAACATTTGAAGTTACTAATGATTTTGGTTAAGTTTTTCAGTTTATGATTTGATTTATTAATCAAAATCACAAGACAAATCAAGTTCTAGTTCGAATCTAATGTCAAGGTAAGATTGCAGAATTAGAGTCGACACATGAAATCACAGAGTCGACTCCAAAAATCGGCATAGAATTTAGAGTCAACACCTGGACTGTTAGAGCCAACTCCAATAGAAAGACAGAATGATGGTTTTTCTGGTCACGACTTAGAGTCGACACCTGGACTGTTAGAGTCGACTCCAGAGAATTTTTGTGTCGACCCCAGAAAAGTCAGAGACGACTCCAGATCGAGCGGATTGGGGATTTTCGATTTAGAGCCAACTCCAGAAAAGTTAGAGTCGACTCCAGATTGTCAGAAATGACTCCAGAACTGTCAGAACGTCTCTAAACTTTATCTTTATCTTTTTAATCCCAACGGCTATTACCATATTTGGTTCTAATCTTTCTTACACTTGTTTCTAACGGATAGTTTTCAGCTATTTATGGATTAAGAAGAGTCTATAAGAAGGGGCTTTTGTTGTATCCGAAAAAAATAAGAAGAAAGGAAAAATAGAGAAATAAGAGTGAGATTCATCAGGAAATCAAAAGAGAAAAGAGGGAAGATTCGAAAGGAAAGATTATACTAATTTCCCAACAGAAAAGAGAGAGATTTCTAGCCTTCTTAGTTCCATTTTGAAGAAATCTCAAAAGAAGAAGCAAGCCCTAGTTTTTTGATCTTCTGAGCTTCAAGAGCATACTAAAGGAAGATCCACTCAAGAGAAGAGAAGAAGCAAGCCACTAAGATCTGCAAATCAGGCTTTGATTTCCATCTCTTTATCTTTGTTCTATCATTGTATATTTGCTCATTGGAGGAGCTCTTGATTTGTAAAACGTTATTGTTTGCTGGGTCAATCAGGGGATTGATTCAGTTGAGGCAGTTAGCCTTGTGTAAGCAGTTGCTTGTGTTGTAAGGTTGTGTGCTGGTGAACCTTGAAAACCAGCTGGGTTTGTTGTGCACCCGGGAAAACAATAAGTTCGAATTGTGAGCTTGTAAAACAACTCTGTTGTAATCAGATTGATTATAGTGTGGACCCAAGAGGTACTTGGGAGTGGATGTAGGTGTAGATACACCGAACCACTATAAAAATCTTGTGTTTGCAGTGATTGTTTCCTTGTCTCTAACTCTCTATCTGTACATACTCTGTTTTAATTCGTGTACATCTAAGTTTTCACTTCCACTAGGGGATTGTTTTTAAAAGGAGTTTAATTTTTGAAAAACCCAATTCACCCCCCCTCTTGGGTTGCTATCTGGACCAACAATTGGTATCAGAGCAAGTGCTCATTTGATTTGATCTAACGATCAAGAGTCAAAGATCCACATGGCAACTCAAGCTGGTTCATCATTTTCCGAAGGCCAATCTACAAATAGACCATCCTTGTTTAATGGTTTAAACTATGGTTATTGGAAGGCTAGAATGAAAATTTTCATTCAAGCACTTGACTATGATCTATGGAGCATTATGGTCAATGGACCACACACACCCACTGCTAGAGTTAATGGCATGGAGATTCCTAAACCGAAAACGGAATGGGATGAACATGATAAAAATTGGCACAACTTAATGCCAAGGCTATGAATGTTTTGTACTGCTCATTAGATGCAAATGAATTCAATCGTATATCTATTTGCATTTCTGCTAAGGAAATCTGGGATAGACTTGAGGTTACCTATGAGGGAACAAATCAAGTCAAGGAATCCAAGATTAACATGCTAGTTCATAAGTATGAATTGTTTAAAATGGATGCATGTGAATCTATTTCTGATATGTTTACAAGATTTACTGATATAGTTAATGGTTTAAAAAGTCTTGGTAAATCTTATGATAATTCTGATCTTGTGAGAAAGGTTTTGCGTTCCATGCCTAGGACTTGGGAAGCTAAAGTGACTGCAATACAAGAGGCAAAGGATCTAAGTACCCTACCCCTGGAAGAATTATTGGGATCCTTGATGACTCATGAGCTTCAAGTTAAGCAACATGTTGATGATGATGAGTCAAAGAAGAAGAGGACTATGGCTCTTAAGATTTCTGAATATATGGAAGAGCCTCATGAATCTGAAGATGAAAGTGACGATGAGGACATGGCACTCATCACAAGGAAGTTTAAAAGATTCATGAAGAAGAAGAAGTTTGAAAAGAAAAAGCCCTTTGCTAGAAAAGATGAGGACAAGGGCAAAGAAAAAGAAGTTATCTGTTTTGAATGCAAAAAGCCGGGTCACTTTAAATCTGAATGCCCACAACTAAAGAAAGGCACCCGGAGATTCAAAAAGAAGGCAATGATGGCCACATGGAGTGATTCGAAAAGCTCAAGTTCCGAAGAGGAAGAGAAGAATGAAATGGTCAATCTATGCTTCATGGCGGATAATGATGAGGAGTGTCTTGCAGCCATCAGACTGAAAAGAAAGTGGTACCTTGATAGTGGTTGCTCAAGACACATAACGGGTGACAAAGATCAATTCATCACCCTTGAATCGAAAAGAGGTGGAGTAGTTACTTTTGGTGATAATGGTCAAGGCCATATCATGGGTATTGGTAAGATTCAAATTACTCCATCTACTCATATTGATAATGTTTTATATGTTGATGGACTTAAGCATAATTTGATAAGTATTAGCCAACTGTGTGATAAAGGTTTCAAAGTTTCCTTTGAAGCTTCTATTTGCACTGTTACTAATCCCATTGATAATAGCATTATTCTTGTTGGTAAACGTTATGGCAATGTGTACTTAATTGATTTGAGTAATTTATCTCCAAATAATCATTGCTTAGTTGCTAATAATGCTAAGATGAATGAGATTGGTTGGCTATGGCACCGTAGATTAGGTCATGCAAGCACACACCTAATTTCTAAACTATTGAAAATGGATCTAGTTAAAGGTATTCCTAGCTTAAATTTTGAAAATAATCAAATCTATGATGCATGTCAATTTGGAAAACAAACAAGAACTTCTTTCAAATCTAAGAATGTTGTTTCAACTACTAGGCCACTAGAGCTACTACACATGGATCTTTTTGGACCTACTAGAACCATAAGTCTAGGAGGAAAGAAATATGGTCTTGTGATAGTAGATGATTACTCTAGATTCACTTGGGTAATATTTTTGGCTCACAAAGATGAGACTTTCTCAATATTCCTGAAATTTGTTAAGAAAGTCACAAATGAGAAAAACACTACCATAGTGTCTATTAGAAGTGATCATGGAACTGAATTTAAAAATCACTTATTTGAAAAATTCTATTTTGAAAAAGGTATACTTCATAATTTTTCGGCACCTAGGACACCTCAACAAAATGGAGTTGTAGAAAGAAAGAATAGGACTTTAGAAGACATGGCCCGTACCATGCTATGTGAAAGCCAACTTCCAAAATATTTTTGGGCGGAAGCTATAAACACAGCATGTTACATCCTAAATAGAGCCCTGACTAGACCTATCCTTAAGAAGACTCTCTATGAACTATGGCATAATAGGAAACCCAATTTAGGTTATTTTCATGCATTTGGTTGTAAATGCTTTATTCATAACAATGGTAAGGACAATCTTGGGAAGTTTGATGCAAAGTCTGATGAAGGTATTTTCCTAGGATATTCTACATCTAGCAAGGCATATAGAGTATTTAATAAGAGAAGCTTAGTTGTAGAAGAATCCATTCATATAGTGTTTGATAAGTCTTTAGCATCAAGTTTGGATAAAATTGATGATGAGGAAGACACATCTTTGATTGAAAGAGGTATTGAAAAAATTAAATGTATCTTTAGATCAAGAACTTAAAGCTAAGGATGATGACTCACCTAAGGATGATGGTATTGATACTGCTCATAATGATAAAGATCTACCTAGAGATTGAAGATATGCTTATGGTCATCCTAAGGACCTAATCATAGGTGATCCATCTCAAGGTGTAAGGACTAGATTATCAATGAGAAATATCAATAATCATCTTGCATTTGTATCTCATATAGAACCCAAAACTATAGAGGAAGCTGAGAAAGATAGTTATTGGATGTTAGCAATGCAGCAAGAGTTAAACCAATTCACTAGGAACCAAGTTTGAACCCTAGTAGACAGACCTAGAGACCACCCTATAATAGGATCTAAATGGGTTTTTAGAAATAAATTGGATGAAAATGACTTGGTGATTAGAAATAAGGCTAGATTAGTTGCAAAGGGATATAATCAGGAAGAAGGTATAGATTTTGATGAAACTTTTGCACCTGTTGCTAGATTAGAAGCCATTAGGTTATTACTTGCTTTTGCATACTGCATCAATATCAATTTATTTCAAATGGATGTTAAAAGTACATTTTTAAATGGTTTTATAAATGAGGAAGTTTATGTTGAACAACCTCCTGGTTTTGAAGATCATGAATTTCCAAACCACGTCTTCAAATTATACAAAGCACTTTATGGTTTAAAGCAAGCACCTAGAGCATGGTATGATAGATTGAGTAAATTTTTGATTGAAAATGATTTTTCTAGAGGAAATGCTGATAAGACTTTGTTTTTAAAAAGAAAAGAAAATAATTTATTAATTGTTCAAATTTATGTTGATGACATTGTATTTGGTGCTACTAACAATCTCCTTTGACAAGAATTTGCTAAGTTAATGCAGGAGAATTCGAGATGAGCATGATGGGAGAACTCAACTTCTTCCTTGGACTTCAAATCAAACAAGAAAAGCGGGGATTTCCATCAACCAAACAAAGTACACAAAGGAAATACTCAAGAAGTTTGGTATGAAATATGCTAAACCTCTTGGTATGCCAATGAGTCCCTCATGCAAGCTGGACAAGGATGAAGAAGGTAAGAAAGTAGATCAGAAGCATTACCGAGGTATGATCGGATCACTTCTTTACTTAACTGCAAGTAGGCCAGATATTATGTTTTCTGTTTGCCTATGTGCAAGATATCAATCTAATCCTAAAGAATCACATTTATTTGCTGTTAAAAGAATCTTTAGATACTTAAATGGAACTAAAAATGTAGGATTATGGTATTCTAGAGACTCAACTTTGAAGTTGATTGCTTATTCTGATTCTGATTATGCTGGTTGTAAATTAGATAGGAAGAGTACAAATGGTGCATGCCAACTTTTAGGAAGTAACTTAATATCTTGGTTTAGCAAGAAGCAAAATTCGGTTGCACTATCCACTGCTGAGGCAGAGTATGTTGCAGCTGGAAGTTGCTGTGCTCAAATCCTTTGGATTAAGTGACAACTTGAAGATTATGGTATCACACTTGATAAAATTCCTATTAGATATGATAATACTAGTGCAATCAATGTAACTAAGAATCCAATTCAACATTCAAGAACTAAACACATAGAAATTAGACATTACTTTATCAGAGAACATGTTTTCAACAATGATGTTTGTCTTGAATATGTGAATACTAATGATCAATTAGCTGATATTTTTACCAAACCATTAAGTGAAGAAAGATTTGTTTTCTTAGAGGAGAATTAGAAGTTTGTGATCCTTTAGAATGACTTTCTGAAACTCTTAAGGACAACAACTATCTAGACTCCATCAATTTCTTGAAAATCCTCTATGTTCAATAAGGAAATTTATCTAGAAATTTGATTCATTGTTTCCCCAATTGTTAAGGGACACTTGTCTAGAGTTTGATGATTAATTTGATCAGTTTCAGATCCTTGAAATTCAAATTTTTCACTGAAACTATTGTGGAGTCGACACCTTCAGTCTGTGGAGTCGACACCTTCAGTTTGTGGAGTCGACACCTTTAGTTTGTGGAGTCGACACCTTCCTATTTGATATTCTATTTGGGCAATTATAGACGACACTTACTTTTGCAGAGCCGACTCTAATTCGAGCGCTGACAGATTTTCTGATTCGGAGCCGACACCTCGCTTTGCGGGAGTTGACTATAAGTAAACCTAGGTCAAAAATATAAGGCGGAGTCGACACCTAAATGATCCCTATCTTTTCTAAACCCTCTCTAGAGCTGTTCCAAATTGATTCCAACACCTATAAACCCTTCAAATCTCTTGATTACTCATTCCAATCAAACCCTATGGCTCCTAAGAGGCGTGCTACCGTTGGTGGATCGGCGGTTCCCATGAGGAGACGATTGATTCAGAGGCAAGCTTCATCTTCATCATCTGCCACCCAAGAGGATTCTCCACCTTCTCCATCTTCTCCACGTATCGACCTATTAGCGGGTAAGGCTATCACAACCGGAAGGAAAGTTGATTTTGATTTCTTTGCTTCGGAGAATTTTGCTATTGGCCGTCTATTAAAGGAAATGGGATGAGAAAAGGCTTGTTCTTTGGATATTCCTACTTACCCTGCCCTCGTAAGAGAGTTTAGATCTACAATGATTTGAGTAGAGGAGAGGGAGGTTTAATAAGTCATGTCAGAGGAACAAGAGTTGTAATCACAGCTGAGATCCTTGAAAATTTGTTAGAGATGCCCACTGTTCGGCTAAATGAGTATCAGCATGATGATCAAAGTGGTGCCCTATCTAGGATGCTAGGGAGAGAGGTATCTGAGATTGAGGAGATTATGGCAAATCAATTGAATTTGAAACTCAGGCTACTTCATAACATCTGCGGGAGGATCTTATTTCCCAAGATAGGCCGATTTGAGTATGTCTCAGAGCAAGACATCTTGCTGATAGATTGCATCATCACTGGGAGGCCAGTAAATTTAGCTGGGATGATGATAGGCTATATGGCAGAGGCAGGTACCAAGAAGAGATCCACATTGCCGTATGGTATGATTCTGAATTTGGTATTTAGAAGCCAAGGCGTGTTGATCATGGATAATGAGCCACTGAGGAAACTAAGTCATACAGACTACTATAGTGTCTCTACCATTCACCGTATGGGCTTCAGAAAGGTCAATGGTATTTGGATAAAGAAAGGACAGGAGGCCAGAGTTGAGGAGGCCAGAGCAGAGGACATCCCTGACCAATCTGTTGTGGGACCATCTACAGCTGGACCTTCAGAGGCTAGACCAAGCACATACCCTTCACCTCCACCTCAGACAGCATTTGTATCTGGGAGATTTTCAGATGTGCAGATTGGTCAGCTCAGAGCATTATTAGCTGAGTATGACAGTCAGAGGAGAGATGAGATTGGTCAGATGAGAGATGACATCAGACAGTTTAAGGAGGAGATCAATTCCAGACTTGATTTGATTTTATTTTCCATTAGCCGCTCTGTAGAGTCCCTTGGTACTGAGCTTCAAAAGATTTTTGAATGGTTGGAAGGGATTGCAGATGGATTTAGAGCTTATCTAGATGCTACTGGATAATTGAAGAAAGATTTAGACCTTGCTGTTGCTCAAGTTGAGAGTTGTCTTGAAGGCTTTAAGAAATCACAAAAGATGAGATTATGGAAATGATAGGTCATCTGAAAAAAATTGTATACAAACATATTTGATTAACCTTCAATTTCCTATTGTGATACCCTATCTAAGCTTATCCTACCCTAACCTATTAGAAACCTAAGATTAGCTTTTCATATTCTAGTTTGTATCTTAGGATTTCTAGTTTACTATACTTTGTTAGCTTGTATCTAGGAATTTCTAATTAATATCGTACTGTACTGTGAATGTATTTTGATAGACACATGTAATGCATCTTGGCAATTGAAATGAAGTTTACTATCTCTATGATTGAATGAACCAACAACCTCGCTCTGATAATTTATATTATTATTTTTAAACACACCTTATTGCTGATAACAAAAAAGGGGGAGAGAAATTTGTATATGCATAAAGGAGAGAGAGAAAGAAAATAAGGAGAGAGAATGAAAAAAAAAATATAAGATTTCAAAGATTTCAATATGTTTTAATCAATTGGCATATCTCAAAAAGGGGAGAGAAATTTTGAGATGGAGAGAAAATTTTAAATTCCAATCAATTGGTATTAAATCGATTTCCGTTTATTTACATGTACCTTGCATAGGGGGAGTTATTTAATGCAGGGGGAGCTTAATGACTTTCTGCGTAAAGTTAAATCATCTTGATTGCTGTTTATAATAGAACTCAAGTATGTTTCTAAAGTTCATTTTGAAACTTGGCATCAAATTCTCTGTTAAGAAGTTTTAAAGCTTTAACAATGTCTATAATGCTTATTTCAAATGAATCTTTAATGTATATACTCAAAGTTTTTGTCATCATCAAAAAGGGGGAGATTGTTGACCCAATTATTGATTTTGATGATTAACAAAACTATTTGAGTATAACATTTGAAGTTACTAATGATTTTGGTTAAGTTTTTCAGTTTATGATTTGATTTATTAATCAAAATCACAAGACAAATCAAGTTCTAGTTCGAATCTAATGTCAAGGTAAGATTGCAGACATTAGAGTCGACGCATGAAATCACAGAGTCGACTCCGGAAATCGGCACAGAATTTAGAGTCGACACCTAGACTGTTAGAGCCGACTCCAACAGAAAGACAGAACGATGGTTTTTCTGGTCACGACTTAGAGTCGACACCTGGACTGTTAGAGTTGACTCCAGAGGATTTTTGTGTCGACCCCAGAAAAGTCAGAGACAACTCCAGATCAAGCGGATTGGGGATTTTTGATTTAGAGCCGACTCCATAAAAGTTAGAGTTGACTCCAGATTGTCAGAAATGACTCCAGAACTGTCAGAACGTCTCTAAACTTTATCTTAATCTTTTTAATCCCAACGGCTATTACCATATTTAGTTCTAATCCTTCTTACACTTGTTTTTAACAGATAGTTTTCAGCTATTTATGGATTAAGAAGAGTCTATAAGAAGGGGCTTTTGTTGTATCCGAAAAATATAAGAAGAGGAAGACAAGAAGAAAGGAAAAATAGAGAAATAAGAGTGAGATTCATCAGAAAATCAAAAGAGAAAAGAGGGAAGATTCGAAAGGAAAGATTATACTGATTTTCCAACAGAAAAGAGAGAGATTTCTAGCCTTCTTAGTTCCATTTTGAAGAAATCTCAAAAGAAGAAGCAAACCCTAGTTTTCTAATCTTCTGAACTTCAAGAGCATACTAAAGGAAGATCCACTCAAGAGAAGAGAAGAAGCAAGCCACCAAGATCTGCAAATCAGGCTTTGATTCCTGTCTCTTTATCTTTGTTCTATCATTATATATTTGCTCATTGAAGGAGCTCTTAATTTGTAAAACGTTATTGTTTGCTGGATCAATCAGGGGATTGATTCAGTTGAGGCAGTTAGCCTTATGCAAGCAGTTGCTTGTGTTGTAAGGTTGTGTGCTGGTGAGCCTTGAAAATCAGCTGGGTTTGTTGTGCACAAGGAAAAATAACAAGTTCGAGTTGTGAGCTTGTAAAACAACTCTGCTATAATCAGATTGATTATAGTGTGGACCCAAGAGGTACTTGGGAGTGGATGTAGGTGTAGGTACACCGAACCACTATAAAAATCTTGTGTTTGTAGTGATTGTTTCCTTGTCTCTAACTCTCTATCTGTGCATACTCTGTTTTAATTCATGTACATCTAAGTTTTCACTTCCGCTAGGGGATTGTTTTTAAAAGGAGTTTAATTTTTGAAAAACCCAATTCACCCCCCTCTTGGGTTGCTATCTGGACCAACACATTCACCTTCACGAACCCCATACGATGCACAATAGCAATGCTATAATAATCAGTGTGCCTAAGGTTCTTCATCGGCTCATTATCATATATATTAACTCCTTGGTTTGAAAGGCCATGGTCAAAATCATGCCATAATGCAAAGTGGACCTCTTCTTGTTACCAGCATCTGCCATGTACCATATCATCATACCGGCAAGATTAATTGGCTGACCTATCAGAACATAGTCCATAATCACAATGTCTCGCTCCGAGACATACTCAAATCAACCTGTCTTTGAAAATAGAATCCTGCTACATATATTATGCAATAATCTGAGCTCTAGGGGCAACTGGTTTGCCCTAACCTCTTCAAATTCTATAACTTCCCTTCCAAGCATTCTAGATAGAACCTTTGCTCTCTCACTGTGGGAATTTGCTATTAATCCAACAACAGGAATCTCTAAAAGGTTTCCAAGAATCTCCAAAGTTAAATGTATTCTTTTTCCTCTAACAAACTTATGATTCTATCGACTCCTCTAGAAAGATTATGATAAAACTCTTTAACTAAAGTGGGATAAGTTGGAACGTCAAGAGAGCAAACCTTCTCCCAACCTAACTCCTTTAATTGCCGCCCAATGGAAAAACCCTTGGCCTCAAAGAAATGAAAATCGACTTTCCTGCCCATTGTGATCACACGACCAGCAAGGGTGTCGACTTGAGGCAAAGAAGGACTGGGAATCGCGCTTGGTGTGGATGCAGACGAAGAGGATGAAGAGCTTGATGAAGGCTGCCGCACCGGACGCCTCACGGTTCTCTTTCTCGTCGTCACATGAGCTCCAAACACCAATCCTCTACGTTTAGGTGCCATTGGAAGCTAGGGAATGAAGGATTTAAGAAATTTTGGGTTTTGGGATGAGTGGGGAAGAGTTTGGAAAGGTTAGGAGTCAATTGAAATGAGAAATGTGTCGACTCTGCCCTAATAAAGTCAACATGTGACCACTTGGAGTCGGCTCCCGCAAAGCGAGGTGTCGGCTCCAAGTCGCTAACACAATCAGCACCCGAAGTGGAGTCGACTCTGGAAAGGCAGGTGTCGGCTCCAAAATTATAGACAAAAATGGAGTTGACTCCGATAATCAGAGGTGTCGGCTCCAAGACAGTTTCATTAAAAAAATAAGAGTTTCAAAGTATCTGAAACTTGTCCGAAATGTCATCAAATTTTGGATAAATCAACTTTGGAATGTGATGAATCAAGGGGTTCAAATATCTAGATAATTTTTTCTTAAAATCATAAGAAAATTAAAAGAAAATGATTGAATTCTAGATAATCATTTCTAAGAGATTTAAAATTCATTCCAATGGATCACAGACTCCTAATTCTCCTCTAAGATAACAAAATCTCTCTTCACTTAGGGGTTTTGTAAAAATCTTAGCTAATTGTTCATCAGTACAAACATAATCAAGACAAATGTCATTATTAGCTACATGTTCTCTAATAAAATGATATCTAATTTCAATGTGTTTAGTTCTTGTGTATTGTATAGGATTTTTAGTTAAGTTTATTGCACTTGTGTTATCACATCTAATTGGTGTTTTATCAAGTGTTATACCATAATCTTCAAGTTATCGCTTAATCCAAAGGATTTGAGCACAGCAACTTCCAGCTGCAACATATTCAGCTTCAACAGTTGATAATGCAACCAAATTTTGCTTTTTGCTAAACTAAGAGATTAAGTTACTTTCTAAAAATTGGCATGCACCACTTGTACTTTTTCTATCCAATTTACAACCAGCATAATCAGAATCAGAATATGCAATCAAATTTAATGTTGAGTCTCTAGAATACTATAATCCTACATTTTTAGTTCCATTTAGATATCTAAGTATTCTTTTTACTGCAATTAAGTGAGATTTTTTAGGTTCAGATTGATATCGTGCACATAAACAAACAATACACATAATATTAGGTCTACTTGCTGTTAAGTAAAGTAGAGATCCGATCATACCTCTGTAATATTTTTAATCAACAGGCTTACCATCTTCATCTTTATCTAACTTGCATGAAGGACTCTTTGGTGTTTCAAGAGGTTTGACTAGTTCCATACCAAACTTCTTGAGAATTTCTTTTGTGTACTTTGTTTGGTTGATGAAAATACCCTCTCTTTCTTGCTTGATTTGTAGTCCTAGGAAGAAGTTGAGTTCTCCCATCATGCTTATCTCGAATTCACCCTGCATTAACTTTGTAAATTATTGACACAAAAGATTGTTAGTAGCACTGAATACAATATCATCTACATAGATTTGTACTACCAATAAATCTTTATCTTTTCTTTTTAAAAATAGGGTTTTATCAACATTTTCTCTAGAAAAATTATTTTTAATTAGAAATTTTCTTAATCTATCATACCAAGCTCTAGGTGCTTGTTTTAAACCATAAAGTGCTTTGTGTAATTTAAAAACATTATTTGGAAATTCATGATCTTCAAAACCTGGTGGTTGTTCTACAAAAACTTTCTCATTTATAAAACCGATTAAAAATGCACTTTTAATATCCATTTGAAATAAATTAATGTTCATATGACATGCAAATACAAGTAATAGTCTAATTGCTTCTAATCTAGCAACAGGTGCAAAAGTTTCATCAAAATCAATCCCTTCTTCTCGATTATATCCTTTTGCAACTAATCTAGCTTTATTTTTAATTACTATGCCATTTTTATCTAATTTATTTCTAAATACACATTTAGATCCTATAACAGAATGACCTTTGGGTCTATCAACTAAGGACCATACATTATTCCTAGTAAATTAATTTAATTCTTCTTGCATAGCTAGCATCCAATTACTATCTTTTTCAACTTCTTTAATAGATTTGGGTTCTACATGAGACACAAATGCAAGATGATTATTGACGTTCCTCATTAATGATCTAGTTCTTACTCCTTGAGATGGATTACCTATGATTAAATCCTTAGGATGACCATAAGCATATCTCCAATCTCTAGGTAGATCTAAATCATTACGAGTAGTATCAATAACATCATCCTTAGGTAAATCATCATCTTTAGCTTCTGGTTCATGGTCAGAAGATACATCTATATTTAATTTTTCAATATCCCTTTCAAGCAAATTTGTATCTTCTTCATCATCAATCTTTTCAGAACTTGATGCTAAAGACTCATCAAAAACTACATGAATTGATTCTTCTACAATTAAATACTTCTTGTTAAATACTCTATAGGCTTTACTAGACGCGGAATAACCTAAGAATATACCTTCATCAGATTTAGCGTCAAACTTCCCAAGATTGTCCTTACCATTATTATGAATAAAACATCGATAACCAAATGCATGAAAATAACTAATATTAGGTTTCCTATTATGTCATAGTTCATAGGGAGTTTTCTTAAGAATTGGCCTAATTAAAGCTCTATTAAGGATGTAACATGCTGTGTTTATAGCTTTCATCCAGAAATACTTTGGGAGTAGGCTTTCACATATCATGGTACGGGCCATATCTTCTAGTGTTCTATTTTTTCTTTCTACGACTCCATTTTGTTGTGGTGTTCTAGGTGCAGAAAAATTATGATGAATGCCATTTTTAATACAAAAATTTTCAAATTAATGATTTTCAAATTATGTTCCATGATCACTTCTAAGAGACACTATGGTAGTATTTTTCTCATTTATGACTTTCTTGAAGACTTTCAGAAATATCGAGAAAGTCTTATCTTTGTGAGCTAAAACAATACCCAAGTGTATCTAGAATAATCATCTACTATCACAAGACCATATTTCTTTCTTTCTAGACTAGTGGTTCTACTAGGTCCAAAAAGATTCATATGTAGTAGTTCAAGTGGCCTAGTAGTTGAAACAATATTTTTAGATTTGAAAGAATTTCTAGTTTGTTTTCCAAATTAATATGCATCACAAATTCTATTGTTTTCAAAATCTAACTTTGGAAGTCCTTTAACTAAATCCTTTCTAATTAATTTTGAAATTAGGTGTGTGCTTGCATGACCTAATCTACGATGCCATAGCCATCCAATCTTATTTACCTTAGCATTATCAGCAATTAAGCAATGGTTACCTGTAGACAAATTGTCTAAATTAATTAAGTATACATTGCCATTTCTATTTCCAACAAATATAATGCTATTATCTATGGGATTAGAAACAGTGCAAATAGAAGCTTCAAAGGAAACTTTGAAACCTTTATCACATAATTGGCTAATGCTAATTAAATTATGCTTTAAACCATCAACATATAAAATATTTTTTATAAAAGTGGTTGGAGTTATTTGAATTTTATCAAATCCCATAATTTGGCCTTTGCCATTGTCTCCAAAAGTAACAACTCCTCTTTTATCTTCAAGGGTGATGAATTGCTCCTTGTCACCCATCATGTGTCTTGAGCAGCTACTATCAAGATACCACTTTCTTTTTGATCCTTTGGCCGCAAGACACTCCTGCAAGATAATCAAATCTTTTGTTTAGGTACCTAAGCTTTCTTGGGTCCTTCATGGTTAGTAGCAAGAAATATTGTTCCTTTTGGAACCCATATTTTCTTTCCTTTAATCATTGAATTCTTATTAGTTTTTCTAAAATTGCATTCATTTGAATTATGTCCCCTTTTGTTGCATGATAACATGAAACATCATTTTTACTTGGTTTCTTAATAAAGAAATTGTTTACATATTTTTGTTTCATGTGAGGTCTATATCCTAGTCCAGCTTTATCAAATACAGCTCTTTGATTACTTAAAAGCAAATTTAGTTTTTCTGAGCTATATGTAAATATATCAACTATATTCTTATATTTATGAATTTCTTTCTTAAAATTAATATTTTCATTAGAAATTAATTTCTTTTCTTTTAAAATATTTTATTTTCAGATTTTAGATTTTTAACCTCAAGAATTAGTTCAATTTTCTCTTTCAGAAGATTTAGGTTTCCAGTTTTCAAGGATTTATTTTTCATTCTCAAAACCTTAAAATCACTAACTAACTCATTGAAAGCATCATATAATACATCAAATGTAAAGTCATCATTAGGGGTTTCAGTACATACCTCATTTTCATCGTTTGCCATGAAGCATATGTTTGCAACCTCTTTTTAATCTTCTTTGGATGAAGATTCTTCACTATCGCTCCATGTTGCAACATAGGCCTTCTTCTTCTTCTTGTAACCCTTCTTTAGTTGAGGATATTCAGATCGAAAATGCCTTGGCTTCTTACATTCATAACATGTCAAGGTTCTTTTTCTTTATCTTTATCCCTTTCTTTTTCCTTTTCTCCTTCCATTTTGATTCCAGATTTTCTTTTATGGAAGGGTCTCCTTCTTTGCATATACTTTCTAAACTTCTTTGCAAAGAGAGCTGTTTCATCATCTTCTTCTTCTTCCTTGCTGCTGCTCTTATCATGTTCTGCAGCCTTGAGTGCTATGGTTCTTTTCTTCTTGACTTCTTCCTCTTGATGCTACTTCATTATCAGCTCATGGGTCATCAAGGATCCAAGTAGCTCCTCCAAAGGTAGAACATTCAAGTCTTTAGCTTCTTGGATTGCAGTTACTTTTGCTTCCCATGATCTTGGAAGAGATCTAAGAATTTTGCGTACCAATTCAAATTAGTATAAGTCTTACCAAGACTTTTCAAACCATTAACAATATCTGTGAATCTAGTGTACATGCATGTGATTGATTCAGTTTGTTTCATGCTAAACAATTCATATTTGTGCACTAGAATGTTAATTTTGGATTCTTTTACTTGGTTAGTACCTCATGGGTAACTTCTAATCTATCCCATATTTCTTTGGCAGATAAACAGTAGATATGCGATTAAATTCATTAGCATCTAAAGAACAATATAAAACATTCATGGCTTTGGCATTAAGCTGAGCCATTTTCCTATTGTTCTCATTCCAATCCCTTTCGAGCTTAGGAACGATTGAACCATCTACAATATGTGTGGGTGTGCTAGGTCCATTTGTAATGACACTCCACAATTCATAATCTAAAGATTGAATGAAAATCCTCATTCTTATTTTCCAATATGAATAATTAGAGCCATTAAACAAAGGTGGCCTATTAGGGATTGACCTTCAGCAAAGGATGATCCAGTTTGAGCTGCCATTTGGATCTTTAACTCTTGATCGTTAGATTAACTAAAAAATGAGCACAAGCTTTGATACCAATTGTTGGTCCAGATGGCAACCCAAGAGGGGGGGTGAATTGGGTTCTTTTTAAAATTTAACAATTAAAACTTAAAACCAATTTCACAAGGATTAAGTGCACAAGTGAAGTGATGCAGTAAGTAATGAACACAATGTAAATGAGAGAGAGAGACAAAAGCACGACAAACACACAAAGATTTATAGTGGTTCGGTGTATCCCACACCTACGTCCACTCCCAAGCAACTCTTGGGTCCACACTATAATCCCCTGATTACAGTTTAATTGTTTTACAAACTCACAACCCTAACATGTTGTTTTACACGGGGTCACAATGAACCCAGCCGATTTTCACAGGTTCACCAGCACAAAACCTTAACCCAAGCTAAACTTAGCTTGTCCCTAAGATAAACTACCTCAACTAATTCAATCCTCGACTGAATTAGATAACAATAAATCAATTTAATGTTTACAACAATGTAAATCTCCTTAAACTGAGCAAATATGCAATGTAAATAAACAAGGGTAAGAAAAGCCTGATTGAAGCGATTTCGAATTGAGTTTTTCTTCTTTTCTTCTTTTCCTCTTCTCTGTTGAATGGTTGAATCAAGCTTCAGCTCTGATTCTTGATAGAAATTTGATGCAGAAAAAGTTAAGGAACTAGGGCTTTTGCTCTTCTTCTTTTCTCCTTTGAGAATCCTCTGATTTTGAACTTTTAGGCTTGGGATTTCTCTTGAATCTCTCTTTGAATGATAGGCGTGGACTCAGAGATTTCTCTTTGAAATTTCTCTCCTTTTCACTGGAAATTTTCTTGATATTTTTTTATTTTTTTCTCTCTATTTTTCCTCTATTTTTTGAACGGACGAATTCCCCTTTATATAGAATCATTAATCCGAGATTAGGTGAGAAATAGCTGTTGGAAATGTACTTTGATTAATTCTCCATGCAAGAAAATATATCTATTGAAGAGTAGGTGAGAAATATTCGTTGGAGCTGATCTGACACTTTTAAAAATCGTCCTCTGATAGGTTGGAGTCGGCTCCAACTTTTTATGTGTCGGCTCCAAATCGTGTTCCCAAAAATAGCAAAAAAACAATCCGTCGTGGAGTCGGCTCCGACTTTACAATGTGTTGACTCACCGTTGTCTGGAGTCAGCTCCCGATTCTGATGTGTCGGCTCCAAGAATTGTTTCAAAAACATAGTCTCTATAACTCAGGTTAGAGTCGGCTCCACAAATTCATGTGTCGGCTCCGAAACTCCATGTGTCGGCTCTGAACTGCGCCAAAAATATTAAACTATTCTAATACGCCCTAGGGTCAGCTCGAGCCACAGTAGGTGTCAGCTCTAACTTCTGAACTTTATAATAATTCATTAAAATTCAATTCAAAACTGATTTTTATATACCTTTTGGATAATTAATCGATCTTAATTCCTGAAACACTTCTCAATTTTATCAGAAACACAATGAATATACTCATAGCTTTTGTTAATCATCAAAATCAATTAATTTGGTAAATAATTTCTTAATAATTTCTCCAACAATCTCTCCCTTTTTGATGATGACAAAAACATTGAATATATGCATAATCAATTAATGCATAATTGTCAAAACATTCAAATTAAGGTTAAGCTCCCCCTATGTTGGTGCATATATTTTGAAATTCAATTCCATTGATTCCTTTCAACATGCATACTATTAAGTCCTATTCTTCCACATTCTTTTAATTGCTTAATATTCATATCTTCCTTCACTTTTATGCATATACAAATATCATCATCTCTTCCTTTTTTGTTATCAACAAAAAGGTTTAGAAAAAGGTTTGTATAGCTTAAATTAACATCGTACATACGAGTTGAATAATTCAACATCAAAATCAAAGGTTAATATCAAAATTCAAGTATGATATTCATTGAGTAATGAAACTGTTGGCCCAAATGGCAACCCAAGAAGAGGGGGGTGAATTGGGTTCTTAAAAAATTTAACACTTTAAAACTTAAAACCAAATTTCACAAAGATTAAGTGTGCTAGTGAAGTGATGCAATAATTTAAAGCACAATAAGAGAGAGATAGAGACAAGAGCACGACAAACACGCAAAGATTTATAGTGGTTCTGTGTATCCCACACCTACGTCCACTCCCAAGCAACTCTTGGGTCCACACTATAATCCATTGATTACAGTTGAGTTGTTTTACAAGCTCACAACTCCAACTTGTTGTTTTACATGGGGTCACAACGAACCCAGCCGGTTTTTATGGGTTCACCAGCATAAAACCCAAACCCAAGCTAAACTAGCTTGTTCCCAAGGTAAACTACATCAACTAATTCAATCCCCCTGAATGAATTAGTAACACCAAATTAATTTAAAGTTTACAACAATGCGAAGCTCCTTAAATGAGCAAATAAGCAATATAAGTAAACAAAGGTAAGACAAGCCTGATTGAAGCAATGTGGATTTGAGCTTTTCTTCTTTTCTTCTTTTCATCTTCTCCTTTGAATGGTTGAGCAAGGATTGAATCGTTGAATCTTTGACACAGCTCGTTTGAGGAAATAGGGCTTTTTCTCTTCTTCTTTTCCCTTTTAAAAATCCTCTGATTTTGAACGTTGAGGGCTTTGGATTTCTCTTGAATATCTCTTTAGATGATAGGCAGAGACTTAGAGATTTCTCTTTGAAATTTCTCTCTTTTTACTGAGTATTTTTCTTAATTTTTCAGTCCTTTTTCAGTCTTCTTTTCAAATGGTCAAATCCTCTTTTTATAGGGTCTTAATCTGAGATTAGGTGAGAAATAGTTGTTACAAAGTACCTTAGATTCTTCCTTACGCAAAGAAATGTGTTGGCCCAGATGGCATCCCAAAAGGGGGGGTGAACTTGGTTCTTAAAAAAAATTTAACTCTTTTAAAAACTTTTTGCTTTGATATGGAAGAGCTTAAGTGCAAAGTAGATAAATGTTAATCACAAATAAATGAGATAGAGAGAGACTAAGAAACAAAGCACGGCAAACACAAAGATTTTATAGTGGTTCGGTGTATCCTACACCTACGTCCACTCTCAAGCTTCACTTGGGTCCACACTATAATCCTTTTGATTATAGTTGAGTTATTTTACAAGCTCACAACTCAAAACTTGTTGTTTCCCTCGGGATCACAACGAACCCAGCTGGTTTTTTGGGCTCACCAGCACACAACCAAACAACAAGCTATCCTTAGCTTGTACCGAGGTATACTACCTCCACTAATTCAATTCCCCGATTGAATTAGCAAACACTAATGAAAAATAGAGTATAAGTACACAGCAGCTCCTTAAATGAGCAAATAAACAATAAACTAAACAATGATAAGAAAAGCCTATTTGAAGCTCTTTGAATGTGTGCTTTTCTTCTTTTCTTCTTTTCCTCTTCTCCTTTGAAAGATTGAATCAGGGCCTCAGCTCAGATTCTTCAGAAATTTGCAGTTGAGAAGTTGAGGATTTTGGGCTTTTGCTTTCTTTCTTCTAAGAATGGAAATCTCCTTGATTTGAACTTGAGAAGCTTGTGGATTTCTCTTTGAGCTTTCTGAGGTTGATGGATTTGAGCTCTAAGTTTTTCCTCTTGATTTCTCTCTCTTTTTCACAGAGTATTTTTCTTGATTTTTCTCCTCTTTTCTCTTGTATTTATTCTCCTTTTCAAATGAATGATTTTTCCTTTTTATAGATCTTTTAATCTAGGCTTATGGGGAAATATAGTCGTTGTGAGATGTTTGGATCTTTCTACACAAAGAAAATAGCCGTTAGAGGTTAGGTAAAAAGAAATCTTGCCATTGGAGTCCATTCTGACAAATAAATAATCCGTTACTGACATGTTGGAGTCGGCTCCAACTTTTCAGATGTCGGCTCCAAGTTGGGTATCCAAAAATAGAAAATAAAAAGTTATTGAGGAGTCGGTTCCAAGAAAGTTAAGTGTCGGCTCGCCGCTTTCGGGGGTCAACTCCGAATCCAAAGGTGTCAGCTCTAGAAATGTTCATAAAAACATGCTCTCTGTTCTCAGATTAGAGTCGGCTCCAGAAACTCAGGTGTTGGCTCCCAAACTCTCAGGTATCGGCTCCCGAATACTGGGTGTCGGCTTCGAAAACCGAAACAGAATACGCTTCTCTGTATCTCAGGTTGAAGTCGGCTCTGAAACTCTGGGTATCGACTCCAGACCGTGCCAAAATTCTAGAAAACTTCTGATACTCCTTGGGGTCGGTTCCTGACCATTTGGGTGTCGACTCCAAGCTCTGAACTTTGAAAAATTCTTTTGACATTTTGATTCAAAACTTGTTTCTTTATTCCTTTTGATTGATCAAACATTTTTAATCCCTGTAACTTATTAAATCTATTAGAAACAGAGTAAATATACTCATGTCTTTTATTAATCATCAAAATCAAAACTTGAGTCAATAATCTCCCCCTTTTTGATGATTATAAAAACATTGAGTATATGCATGAGTTAGACAATAAGATTTTTAACTCAAATTTCTCAAATATTTAGTTCTCATAGGTAAGCTCCCCTGAACGAAGTAGCTCCCCCTATGATACTCAATTTAACAGAAAACTTTTAATGTTTAATACTAATTAAACAATCATATCAAATTATATCAAATTAAGTGCACATATGTCAAATTACTTCTCTCTATATGTAATACCAATTAATTAAGCTTATTTATTCTAATGTATATACAAATACTTTTCCCTCTTTTTAACTTTTAATGCATATACGACTATTAATTACTTCTCCCCCTTTTTTGTAATCAATAAAAAGGTTAAGAAGTTTCAAGTTAAATGATAAAATTGAGAGATGCTTCAAAGATCAAATGATATTCATTAGTATCAAATAAGTTCATTACATAAAGTCAAGTATTACATCATATTGCAAAAAGAAACTTCATTACATCAAAATTTCAAACTAAACTAAACTTAATTACATCAAGACTTTAGTGAAAAGTAAATCAACATCAAACTAAACTAAACATCATCAAAGAACTTCATTACAATATGATCAAAGATTAGTTCTAAGAAGTCTTTGCAAATCTTCTAATATTTTTCTCATTCCTTCACTTTGAGTTCTTACAAATTCTTTATTCTTCTATCAACAAATGCACATGTAGTCATAATTTTGTCCTGAAGCTCAGCATTGCATTTGGAGTAAGTCTCTGAATCTCCACCAATATCTTTAAGTTCTTCAAAAATATTCTTGAGATCATTCTTCAAAGATTCTGCGGAGGCTCCAAGTGTAGATTCAATTTTACCAATTTTTTCATCCAAAGAATAGTACATTCTCTTAAATTCATCAAACTATTGTCAATTTTTGTTTTCATTTCTTCCTTGTGAGAGGCAAATAAACTTTTAAGCTGTTCTAACTAGATATCAGAAAAACCAATAGATGACATAGGCGGTGGTACATATGCAGGAGTTGGAGTAGGTGCCGATGGTGGTGAAGATCTACTAGGCTCTGGTGATGGATGCCTTGCTGATGGACCTGCCTCGGATGGTGCAGTATCCCTAATATCAGCTTCTCTCTCATCCAGATGGCCTTTCCTTTCCCATCTACCATCCACTTTTACAAACCCCATTCTATGCACAGTAGCCAAGCTGTAGTAATCTGTGTGTCTAAGGTTCTTCGATGGCTCATTGTCAGAAATCACAACTCCTTGACTTCTAAAAACCATGGTTAGGATCATCCCATAAGGCAATGAAGATCTCCTCTTGCCCCCGGCCTCAGCCATATACCATATCATCATTCCAGCAAGATTAATTGCTGACCCATCAAGATACTATCCATAATCACTATGTCTCGCTCTGAGACATACTCAAAACGGCCAGTCTTGGAAAATAAGATCCTACCACAAATGTTATGCAACAATCTAAATTCAAGTGGCAATTGATTTGCCCTAACTTCCTCAAACTCTGTTATTTCTCTTCCTAACATCCTTGACAAAGCATCTGATCTCTCACTGTGAATATCTGCAAGCCCAGTGACAGGGATACCTAAAAGATTTCCTAAAATATGAAATGTGAGATGAATTCTTTTCCTCTTACAGAACTGACTATTCCACCATCTCCCTTGATAAATTGAGATAAAATTCCTTAACTAGGGCTGGATAAGTGGGAACATCCAAAGAACATACCTTATCCCAGCCGAGCTCTTTAATTTGTCTACCGATTGCAAAACCCTCGGCTTCAAAGAAATCGAAATCCACCTTTCTTCCCATGGTTATGACTCGCCCAGCAAGATATCTACTTGAGGAGAGGAGGGGCTAGGATTATGTGAGTGAGTTGAAGAGAAATCATTGCTTGGGGAAGGTTCACGGACGGGATGCCGAGCTGTGCGCTTCCTTGTAGCCACGGGAGCATCAAAGACCGATCCTCTACGCTTAGTGCCATTGGAATCTTAGGGAATGGTTGATTTGAGGATTATTTGGCTTTGGAAGGTTTGGAGGGGTTTTGGAGAAGGTTTGGAGAAGATAGAAAATGAGAAGGTGTCGACTCTGCCCTAATATAATCAATTTGGGTCCACAGGTGTCGACTCCCGCAAAGTCGGGTGTCGACTCCAAGTCGCTAACACTGTTAGCGCCCGAGCTGGAGTCAGCTCCGCTTAAGCGGGTGTTGGCTCCAAGGTCAGAGACCGAGAGCGACACAGACAAGGTGTCGACTCCACAGATTAAGGTGTCGACTCCACTAACAGTTTCAGAGAAAAATAAATGAGTTTCAAACAGCCAAAACTTCTCAAAATAAGGTCAATAAATTTTTGAAAAAATCTTTGGAATGTGAAGAATCAAATTGCTCAAAAGTCTAGATAAATTGTCCTTAAAGTCATGAGAGAAATCTCAGGAATTGATTGAATTCTAGATAATCATTCCTTAGGGGTTTCAAAATCATTCCAAAGGATCACAAATTCCTAATTCTCCTCTAAGATAACAAAATCTCTCTTCACTCAAAGGTTTTGTAAATATATCAGCTAACTGTTCTTCAGTATTAACATAATCAAGGCAAATTTCATTGTTAGCTACATGTTCTCTTATAATGTGATATCTAATTTCAATGTGCTTAGTTCTTGAATGTTGTATTGGATTCTTAGTTAAATTGATTGCACTTGTATTATCACATCTAATAGGAGTTTTATCAAGTGTTATGCATAATCTTCAAGTTGTCGCTTAATCCAAAGGATTTGAGCACAGCAACTTCCAGCTGCAACATATTCTGCTTCAGCAGTAGATAATGCAACCAAATTTTACTTTTTGCTAAACCAAGAGATTAAGTTACTTCCTAAAAATTGACATGCACCACTTGTACTTTTTCTATCTAGTTTACATCCAGCATAAAAGAATCTGAATAAGCAATCAAATTAAGTGTTGAATCTCTAGAATACCATAATCCTACATTTTTGGTTCCACTTAGATATCTTAGTATTCTTTTTACAGCAATTAAGTGAGATTTTTTAGGTTCTGATTGAAATCTAGCACATAAACAAACAGCAAACATGATATCAGGTCTACTTGCGGTTAAGTAAAGTAGAGATCCGATCATACCTCTATAGTGTTTTTGATCAACTTTCTTACCGTCTTCATCTTTATCCAATTTGCATGAAGGACTCATAGGTGTTCCAAGGGGTTTGATTGATTCCATTCCAAACTTCTTGAGTATTTCCTTTGTGTACTTTGTTTGGTTGATGAAAATCCTTCTTTGCTTTGCTTGATTTGGAGTCCTAGGAAGAAGTTGAGTTCTCCCATCATGCTCATCTGAATTCACCCTGCATTAGCTTAGCAAATTCTTGACACAAATGATTGTTAGTAGCACCGAATACAATATCATCTACATATATTTGTGCTACTAATAAGTCTTTGTCTTTTCTTTTCAAAAATAGGGTTTTATCTACATTTCCTCTAGAAAAACCATTTTCAATTAGAAATTTGCTTAACCTATCATACCAAGCTCTAGGTGCTTGTTTTAAACCATATAGTGCTTTGTGTAATTTAAAAACATGATTTAGAAATTCATGATCTTCAAAACCAGGTGGTTGTTCCACAAAATTTCCTCATTTATAAAACCATTTAAAAATGCACTTTTAACATCCATTTGAAATAGATTGATGTTCATATGACATGCAAATGCAAGTAAGTAATCTAATTGCCTCTAATCTAGCTACAGGTGCAAAAGTTTCATCAAAATCAATTCCTTCTTCTTGATTATATCCTTTTGCAACTAATCTAGCTTTATTTCTGATTACTATGCCATTTTCATCCAATTTATTCCTAAATACCCATTTAGATCCTATAACTGAATGACTTTTAGGTCTATCAACTAAGGACCATACATTATTCCTAGTAAACTTGATTTAATTCTTCTTGCATAGCTAGCATCCAATTACTATCTTTTTAGCTTCTTCAATAGTTTTAGGTTCAATTTGAGATACAAATGCAAGATGATTATTGATATTTCTCATAGATGATCTAGTTCTTACTCCTTGAGATGGATCACCTATAATCAATTCCTTCGGATGACCATAGGCATATCTCCAATCTCTAGGAAGATCTACTTCATTATGATTAGTATCAATAACATCAACCCTAGGTGAATCATCATCTTTAGCTTCTTGTTCATGATCTGAAGATACATCTATATTTAATTTTTTAATATCTCTTTCTAGAATATTTGTATCTTCCTCATCATCAATCTTTTCTGAACTTGATGCTAAAGACTCATCAAAACTACATGAATAGATTCTTCTACAATTAAGGATTTCTTGTTAAATATTCTATAGGCTTTACTAGTTGTTGAATATCCTAAGAATATGCCTTCATCAGATTTTGCATCAAATTTTCCAAGATTATCTTTTCCATTATTATGAATAAAACATTTACAGCCAAATGCATGAAAATAACTAATGTTTGGTTTCCTATTATTCCATAATTCATAGGAGTTTTCTTAGAATTGGCCTAATTAGGGCTCTGTTAAGGATGTAACATGCCGTGTTTATAGCTTCCGCCCAAAAGTATTTGGTAGGTTGCTTTCACATAGCATGGTACGGGCCATATCTTCTAACGTCCTATTTTTTCTTTTTACAACTCCATTTTGTTGAGGTGTTCTAGGTGCAGAGAAATTATGATGAATGCATGTTCAATGCAAAAACTTTCAAACAAATGATTTTCAAATTCAGTGCCATGATCACTTCTAAGAGACACTATGGTGTTGTTTTTCTCATTAGTGACTTTCTTGAAGAATTTCAAAAATATTGAGAAAGTCTCATCCTTGTGAGCCAAAAACAATACCCAAGTAAATCTAGAATAATCATCTACTATCACAAGGCCATATTTCTTTCCTCCTAGACTTGTTCTTCTAGTAGGTCCAAAAAGGTCCATGTGAAGTAGCTCTAGTGGCCTAGAAGTGGAAACAATATTTTTAGATTTGAAAGAGTTTCTAGTTTATTTTCAAATTGACATGCATCACAAATTTGGTTATTTTCAAAATCTAACTTTGGAAGTCCTTTAACTAAGTCCATTCTAATCAATTTTGAAATCAAGTGTGTGCTTGCATGACCTAATCTACGATGCCATAGCCATCCAATCTTATTTACATTAGCATTATCAGCAACTAGGCAATGATTACTAGTAAACAAATTGTCCAAATCAATTAAGTATACATTGTCATTTCTATATCCAGTAAATATAATGCTATTGTTAATAGGATTAGAGACGGTGCAGATAGAAGCTTCAAATGAAACTTTGAAACCTTTATCACACAATTGGCTAATACTAATTAAGTTATGCTTTAAACCATCTACATAAAGAACATTTTCAATGAAAGTGGAGGGAGTTATCTGAATTTTACCAAATCCCATAATCTGGCCTTTACCATTATCACCAAATGTGACAACTCCTCTTTTATCCTCAAGGGTGATGAATTGCTCCTTGTCACCCGTCATGTGTCTTGAGCAGCCGATATCAAGATACCACTTTCATTTTGATCTTTTGGCCGCAAGACACTCCTGCAAAGTAATCAAACTTTTTGTTTAGGTACCCAAGCTTTCTTGGGTCCTTCATGGTTAGTAGCAATAAAGATTGTTCCTTTCGGAACCCATATTTTCTTTCCTTTACTACTTAAATTCTTGTTAATTTTTCTAAAATTGCATTCATAAGCTTTATGTCCCTTTTTGTTACAACAATAACATGAAACATCATTTTTATCCTGTTCTTTTCTAAAGAAATTTTTAACATACTTTTTTCTTGTTAGGCCTATAACCTAATCCAGCTTTATCAATACAGCTCTTTGATTACTCAATAACAAATTAAATTTTTCTGAGCTATATGTAAATTTATCAACTATATTTTTATATTTATCAACTTCTTTCTTTAAGCTAACATTTTCATTAGAAATTGACACTTTATCTTTTAACAAATTCTTATTTTCAGATTTCAATTCTTCAACTTCATGTGTTAGTTTATCCTTTTCCTTGACAAGATTGAATTATCATTTTTCAAAACTTTGCTTTTGTTTTTTAGAATTTTGAAATCACTAACTAATTCATTAAATGCATCAAGCAATTCATCAAAGGTAAAGTCATGAGTTTCGGTACATACCTCATCATCTTCTTTTGCCATAAAGCAAATGTTTGCAACTTCCTTTTGTTCCTCCTCGGATGAGGATTCTTTGTTGTCGCTCCATGTTGCAACGTATGCCTTTTTCTTTTTCTTGTATCCCTTTTTAAATTGAGGACAATCATATCTAAAGTGCCCTGGTTTCTTACATTCATAGCATATGAGGGGGTCTTTCTCTTTATCCTTGTCCTTTTTTTTTTCTTTTTCACCATCCATCTTTGTTCCAAATTTTTTCTTGCGGAAGGGTCTCCTTCTTTGCATAAATCTTTTGAATTTCTTAGCAAGAAGTGCAGTCTCCTCATCATCATCATCTTCTTCATCATCACTGCTGCTCTTCTCAATTTTTGCAGCTTTGAGGGCAATTGTTCTCTTCTTTTTGACCTCTTCCTCTTGATGTTGCTTCATGATCAGTTCATGGGTCATCAATGATCCAAGTAGCTCTTCCAAAGGTAATGTATTTAAATCTTTGGCTTCTTGGATGGTAGTTACTTTGCTTCCCATGATCTTGGAAGAGACCTAAGGATTTTACGAACCAATTCAGAGTTAGTATAGGTCTTACCAAGACTTTTAGACCATTTACAATATCAGTAAATCTAGTGTACATGCATGTGATAGTTTCATTTTGTTCCATGCTAAACAATTCATACTTATGAACAAGAATATTAATCTTAGATTCTTTGACTTGATTAGTACCCTCATGGGTAACTTCTAGTCTATCCCAAATTTTTTTGTGAAATACATGTAAAATTTTATTAAACTCATTAGCATCTAAAGCACAATATAAAACATTCATGGCCTTAGCATTGAGCTGAGCCATTTTCCTATCGTTCTCATTCCAATCCCTTTCAGGTTTAGGAACTATTGAACCATCTACTAAGTGTGTGAGTGTGCTAGGTCCATTAGTGATTACACTCCAAAGCTCATAATCTAAAGCTTGAATAAAAATTCTCATTCTAGCTTTCCAATAAGAATAATTAGAACCATTGAATAAAGGAGGTCTATTGGTAGAATGACTTTCAGCATATGAAGCTCCAGCTTGAGCTGCCATTTAGATCTTTAACTCTTGATCATTGGATCAAACAAGAAATGAGCACAAGCTCTGATACCAATTGTTGGCCCAGATAGCAATCCAAGAGGGGGGTGAATTGGGTTCTTAAAAAAAATTAACTCTTTTAAAAACTTTTTGCTTTGATATGAAAGAGCTTAAGTGCAAAGTAGATAAATGCTAATCACAAATAAATGAGATAGAGAGAGACTAAGAAACAAAGCACGGAAAACACAAAGATTTTATAGTGGTTCGGTGTATCCAACACCTACGTCCACTTTCAAGCTTCACTTGGGTCCACACTATAATCCTTTTGATTACAGTCGAGTTGTTTTACAAGCTCACAACTCAAAACTTATTGTTTCCCCGGGATCACAATGAACCCAGCTGGTTTTCTGGGCTCACCAGCACACAACTCAACAACAAGCTATCCTTAGCTTGTACTAAGGTATGCTACCTCCACTAATTCAATCCCCAATTGAATTAGCAAATACTAATGAAAATAGAGTTTAAGTACACAGCAGCTCCTCAAATGAGCAAATAAACAATAAACTAAACAAGGATAAGAAAAGCCTGTTTGAAGCTCTTTGAATGTGTGCTTTTCTTCTTTTCCTCTTCTCCTTTGAAAAATTGAATCAGGGCCTCAGCTCAGATTCTTCAGAAATTTGCAGTTGAGAAGTTGAGGATTTGGAGCTTTTGCTTTCTTTCTTCTAAGGATGGAAATCTCCTTGATTTGAACTTGAAAAGCTTGTGGATTTCTCTTTGAGCTTTCTAAGGTTGATGGATTTGAGCTCTAAGTTTTTCCTCTTGATTTCTCTCTCTTTTTCACATAGTATTTTTCTCGATTTTTCTCCTCTTTTCTCTTGTATTTATTCTCCTTTTCAAATGAATGATTTTTTTTTTATAGATCTTTTAATCCAGGTTTAGGTGGAAAATATAGCCATTGTGAGATGTTTGGATCTTTCTACACACAAAGAAAATAGCCGTTAGAGGTTAGGTAAAAAGAAATCTTACCATTGGAGTCCATTCTGACAAATAAAAAATATGTTCCTGATAGGTTGGAGTCGGCTTCAACTTTTCAGGGGTCGGCTCCAAGTCGGGTATCCAAAAATCGAAAATAAAAAGTTGTTGAGGAGTCAGCTCCGAGAAAGTTAAGTGTCGGCTCGCTGCTTTCGGGGTCGGCTCCGAAATCCAAAGGTGTCAGCTCCAGAAATGCTCATAAAAATACGCTCTCTGTTCTCAAGTTAGAGTCGGCTCTAGAAACTCAGGTGTCGGCTCTCAAACTCTCAGGTGTCGGCTCCCGAATACTGGGTGTTGGCTCTGAAAACTGAAACAGAATATGCTTCTCTATATCTCAGTTTGGAGTCGGCTCTGAAACTCTGGGTGTCGACTTCAGACCGTGCCAAAATTCCAGAAAACTTTTGATACGCCTTGGGGTCGGCTCTGACCATTTGGGTGTCAACTCCAGGCTCTGAACTTTGAAAAATTCTTTTGACATTTTGATTCAAACTTGTTTCTTTATTCCTTTTGATTGATCAAACATTTTTAATCCCTGTAATACTTGTTAAATCTATTAGAAACATAGTAAATATACTCATGTCTTTTATTAATCATCAAAATCGATACTTGAGTCAACAAAATGTATCCGTTGAGAGTTAGGTGAGAAAATATATCCGTTAGAGTCTGATCTGGCACTTTTGAAAATTATCCTTGTCAGGTTGGAGTTAGCTCCAACTTTCATGTGTCGGCTTCAGATCGTGTTTCCTTAAATAGAAAAATTGATTTGATGTAGAGTCGGCTCTGACTTTGCAAAGTGATGACTCCCCGCAGACTGGAGTCAGCTCTCGATTTCTGATGTGTCGACTCCGAGAATTGCTCCGAAAAATACAGTCTCTGTAACTCAGGTTAGAGTCGGCTACCAAAATCCATGTGTCGACTCTGGCTTCTGAAGTAGAAAATAGGTTCTTTGTATCTTAGGTTGGAGTCGGCTCCACCTTTTCATGTATCGGCTCGAAACATTAGGTGTCGGCTCCGAAACTCTAGGTGTCGACTCCGAACCGTGCCAAAAATATATAACTGCTCTGATACACTCTGGAGTCGGCTCTAATGGTTCTAGGTGTCGGCTCCAAGTTCTGAACTTAAATAAATTCCATTGAAACTTGGTTCAAAACTAATTTCTAAGTGTCATTTGAATAAATAACCAATCTTAATTCCTGAAACACTTATCAAATCTATAAGAAACACAATGAATATACTCATGGCTTTTGTTAATCATCAAAATCAATAATTGGGTAAATAATTTCTCAATAATTTTCCCAACAGAAACATTACAACGAAATGTTCATTTTACAAAACTTCATTACATCATTCATATAATCATTCTATCAAAATGCAAACTGAACATCATTCAATTACATCAAAAAGCAAACTAAACATCAAAACATTATAGTACAGAATTTGTCCTAAATATAAACTAAAGTTCAAAACAAAGCATCAAAATCTAAGAACATCAAATTTAAGAAGTCTTAAGTTCTTCTAGGATTTGTCCCATGCCCTTTTCTTTTATCTTCACAAAATCATTTAACAATTTCTCTACCAATGAAGCAGCCACAGTCACTTTTTCTTGTAACTCCGCATTACATTTAGAATAAGTCTCAGAATCTCCTCCAATATCCTTGATTTTCTCAAAAATATGCATCAAATCAATCTTCAAGGCCTCCGAAGAAGTACTAAAGGAAGACTCAATTTTGTTCACTTTATCTTCTAAAGAGTAATTGAGTTCTCTTATGCTCAAAAGTCTACTGTCCAATTCAATTTTCATTTTCTCCTCATGACTTGCAAAAACCTCTTTAGCTGCTCCAATTGAGCACTAGAAAATCCAGAAGAAGTGGAAGTAGGAATAGGTGTAGGTACTGATGGTGCTGGTGCTGGACTACTGGGTCTAGATGAAGGATAACTCATAGAAGGTCCAGCCTCTGAAGGACCAGGCATAGTAGCTCCAACTTCAGCTGTCCTTTCATTTAAGTGTCCCTTCCTTTTACATCTCTCATTCACCTTCACGAACCCCATACAATGCACAGTAGCAATGCTATAATAATCAGTGTGCCTAAGGTTCTTCATCGGCTCATTATCAGACATATTAACTCCTTGGTTTTGAAAGGCCCTGGTCAAAATCATAACATAAGGCAAAGTGGACCTCTTCTTGTTACCAACGTCTGTCATGTACCATATCATCATACCGGCAAGATTAATTGGCTGACCTATCAGAACACAGTCCATAATTACAATGTCTCACTCCGAGACATACTCAAATCGACCTGTCTTTGGAAATAGAATCCTGCTACATATATTATGCAATAATCTGAGCTCTAGGGGCAACTGGTTTGCCCTAACCTCTTCAAATTCTATAACTTCCCTTCCAAGCATTATAGATAGAGCCTCTGCTCTCTCACTGTGGGAATTTGCTATTAATCCAACAACAGGAATCTCTAAAAGGTTTCCAAGAATCTCCGAAGTCAAATGTATTCTTTTTCCTCTAACAAAACTTATGATTCCACCGTCTCCTCTAGAAAGATTATGATAAAACTCTTTAACTAAAGCGGGATAAGTTGGAACGTCAAGAGAGAAAACCTTCTCCCAACCTAACTCCTTTAATTGCCGCCCAATGGAAAAACCCTAGGCCTCAAAGAAATGAAAATTGACTTTCCTACCCATTATGATCACACGACCAGCAAGGGTGTCGACTTGAGGTGAAGAAGGACTGGGAATCGCGCTCGATGTGGATGCAGACGAAGAGGATGAAGAGCTTGGTGAAGGCTGCCGCGCTGGACGCCTCACGGTTCTCTTTCTCGTCATCATATGAGCTCCAAACACCGATCCTCTACGTTTAGGTTCCATTGGAAGCTAGGGAATGAAGGATTTGAGAAATTTTGGATTTTAGGATGAGTGGGGAAGAGTTTGGAAAGGTTAGGAGTCGATTGAAATGAGAAATGTGTCGACTCTGCCCTAATAAAGTCAACCTGGGACCACTTGGAGATGGCTCCCGCAAAGCGAGGTGTCAGCTCCAAGTCGCTAACACAGTCAGCGCCCAAAGTGGAGTCGACTCTGGAAAGGTAGGTGTCGGCTCCAAAATTATAGACAAAATAGGAGTCGACTCCGATAATCAGAGGTGTCGGCTCCAAGACAGTTTCATTGAAAAAATAAGAGTTTCAAAGAATCTGAAACTTGTCCGAAATGTCATCAAATTTTGGATAAATCAACTTTGGAATGTGATGAATCAAGGGGTTCAAATATCTAGATAATTTTTTCTTAAAATCATAAGAAAATTAAAAAAAAATGATTGAATTCTAGATAATCATTTCTAAGAGATTTAAAATTCATTCCAATGGATCACAGACTCCTAATTCTCCTCTAAGATAACAAAATCTCTCTTCACTTAGGGGTTTTGTAAAAATGTTAGCTAATTGTTCATCAGTACAAACATAATCAAGACAAATGTTATTATTAGCTACATGTTCTCTAATAAAATGATATCTAATTTCAATGTGTTTAGTTCTTGAGTGTTGTATAGGATTTTTAGTTAAGTTTATTGCACTTGTGTTATCACATCTAATTGGTGTTTTATCAAATGTTATATCATAATCTTCAAGATGTTGCTTAATCTAAAGGATTTAAGCACAGCAACTTCCAGCTGCAACATATTCAGCTTCAGCAGTTGATAATGCAACCGAATTTTGCTTTTTGCTAAAGCAAGAGATTAAGTTACTTCCTAAAAATTGGCATGCACCACTTGTACTTTTTCTATCCAATTTACAACCAGCATAATCAGAATCAGAATATGCAATCAAATTTAATGTTGAGTCTCTAGAATATAACATAATCCTACATTTTTAGTTCCATTTAGATATCTAAGTATTCTTTTTACTGTAATTAAGTGAGATTCTTTAGGTTTAGATTGATATCGTGCACAAACAAACAAAAAACATAATATTAGGTCTACTTGCTATTAAGTAAAGTATAGATCCGATCATATCTCTGTAATATTTTTGATCAACAGGCTTACCATCTTCATCTTTATCTAACTTGCATGAAGGACTCATTGGTGTTCCGAGAGGTTTGACTAATTCCATACTAAACTTCTTGAGAATTTCTTTTGTGTACTTTGTTTGGTTGATGAAAATCCCCTCTTTCTTTCTTGATTTGTAGTCCTAGGAAGAAGTTGAGTTCTTCCATCATGCTCATTTCAAATTCATCCTGCATTAACTTTGCAAATTCTTGACACAAAAGATTGTTAGTAGCACCGAATACAATATCATCTACATAGATTTATACTACCAATAAATCTTTATCTTTTCTTTTTAAAAATAGGGTTTTATCAACATTTCCTCTAGAAAAATCATTTTTAATTAAAAATTTGCTTAATCTATCATACCAAGCTCTAGGTGCTTGTTTTAAACCATAAAGTGCTTGTGTAATTTTAAAACATGATTTGAAAATTCATGATCTTCAAAACCTAGTGGTTGTTCTATAAAAACTTTCTCATTTATAAAACCATTTAAAAATGTACTTTTAACATCCATTTGAAATAAATTAATGTTCATATGACATGCAAATGCAAGTAATAGTCTAATTGCTTCTAATCTAGCAACAGGTGCAAAAGTTTCATCAAAATTAATCCCTTCTTCTTGATTATATTCTTTTACAACTAATCTAACTTTATTTCTAATTACTATGCCATTTTCATCTAATTTATTTCTAAATACCCATTTAGATCCTATAACAGAATGACCTTTGGGTCTATCAACTAAGTACCATACATTATTCCTAGTAAATTGATTTAATTCTTCTTGCATAGCTAGCATTCAATTACTATCTTTTTTAGCTTCTACAATAGATTTGGGTTCTACACGAGACACAAATGCAAGATGATTATTGACGTTCGTCATTGATGATCTAGTTCTTACTCCTTGAGATGGATCACCTATAATTAAATCCTTAGGATGACCATAAGCATATCTTCAATCTCTAGTTAGATCTACATCATTACGAGTAGTATCAATAACATCATCCTTAGGTGAATCATCATCTTTAGCTTCTGGTTCATGGTTAGAAGATACATCTATATTTAATTTTTTAATATCTCTTTCAAGCAAATGTGTATCTTCTTCTTCATCAATCTTTTCAGAATTTGATGCTAAAGACTCATCAAAAACTACATGAATTGATTCTTCTACAATTAAATACTTCTTGTTAAATACTCTATAGGCTTTACTAGATGTGGAATAAACTAAGAATATACCTTTATAAGATTTAGCATCAAACTTTTCAAGATTGTCCTTACCATTATTATGAATAAAACATCGACAACCAAATGCATGAAAATAACTAATATTAGGTTTCCTATTATGCCATAGTTCATAGGGAGTTTTCTTAAGAATTAGCCTAATTAAAGCTCTATTAAGGATGTAACATGCTGTGTTTATAGCTTCCGCCCAAAAATAATTTGGGAGTTGGCTTTCACATAGCATGGTATGGGTCATATCTTCTAGTGTTCTATTTTTTCTTTCTATGACTCCATTTTATTGTGGTGTTCTAGGTGCAGAAAAATTATGATAAATGCCATTTTTAATACAAAAAATTTTAAATTGATGATTTTCAAATTCTGTTCCATGATCACTTCTAAGAGACACTATGGTAGTGTTTTTCTTATTTGTGACTTTCTTGAAGAATTTCTTGAAGAATTTCAGAAATATCAAGAAAGTCTCATCTTTGTAAGCTAAAAACAATACCCAAGTGTATCTAAAATAATCATCTACTATCACAAGACCATATTTCTTTTCTCCTAGACTTGTGGTTCTAGTAGGTCCAAAAACGTCCATATGTAGTAGTTCAAGTGGCCTAGTAGTTGAAACAATATTTTTAGATTTGAAAGAATTTCTAGTTTGTTTTCTAAATTGACACGCATCACAAATTCTATTATTTTCAAAATCTAACTTTGGAAGTCCTTTAACTAAATCCATTCTAATTAATTTTGAAATTAAGTGTGTGCTTGCATGACCTAATCTACGATGCTATAGCCATCCAATCTCATTTACCTTAGCATTATCAGCAATTAAGCAATGGTTACCTGTAGACAAATTGTCTAAATCAATTAAGTATACATTATCATTTTTATTTCCAACAAATATAATGCTATTGTCTATGGGATTAAAAATAGTGCAAATAGAAGCTTCAAAGGAAACTTTAAAACCTTTATCACACAATTGGCTAATGCTAATTAAATTATGCTTTAAACCATCAACATATAAAATATTTTCTATAAAAAGTGGTTGGAGTTATTTAAATTTTACCAAATCACATAATTTGGCCTTTGCCATTGTCTCCAAAAGTAACAACTCCTCTTTTATCTTCAAGGGTGATGAATTGCTCCTTGTCACCCGTCATGTGTCTTGAGAAGCCACTATCAAGATACCACTTTCTTTTTGATCCTTTGGCTGCAAGACACTCCTGCAAGATAATTAAATCTTTTGTTTAGGTATCCAAGCTTTCTTAGGTCCTTCATGGTTAGTAGCAAAAAATATTGTTCCTTTTGGAACCCATATTTTCTTTTCTTTAATCATTGAATTCTTATTAGTTTTTCTAAAATTGCATTCATATGAATTATGTCCCCTTTTGTTGCAATGATAACATGAAACATCATTTTTACTTGGTTTCTTAATAAAGAAATTGTTTGCATATTTTTGTTTCATATGAGGTCTATATCCTAATCCAGCTTTATCAAATACAACTCTTTGATTACTTAAAAGCAAATTTAGTTTTTCTAAGCTATATGTAAATCTATCAACTATATTGTTTTATTTATCAATTTCTTTCTTGAAATTTTATTTTGATTAGAAATTAATTCCTTTTCTTTTAAAATATTTTTATTTTCAGATTTTAGATTTTTAACCTCAAGAATTAGTTCATTTTTCTCTTTGAGAATATTTAGGTTTTCAGTTTTCAAGGATTTGTTTTTCATTCTCAAAACCTTCAAATCACTAGCTAACTCATTGAAAGCATCATATAATTCATCAAATATAAAGTCATCATTAGGGGTTTCAGTACATACCTTATTTTCGTCGTTTGCCATGAAACATATGTTTGCAACCTCTTTTTGCTTCTTCGGATGAAGATTCTTCAATATCGCTCCATGTTGCAACATAAGCCTTCTTCTTCTTCTTGTAACCCTTCTTTAGTTGAGGACATTCAGATCGAAAATGCCCCGGCTTCTTACATTCATAACATGTCAAGGGTTCTTTTTCTTTATCTTTATCCCTTTCTTTTCCTTTTCTCCTTCCATTTTGATTCCAGATTTCCTTTTGTGGAAGGGTCTCCTTCTTTGCATAAACTTTCTAAACTTCTTTGCAAGTAGAGCTATTTCATCATCTTCTTCTTCTTCCTCGCTGCTGCTCTTATCATGTTCTGCAACCTTGAGTGCTATGGTTCTTTTCTTCTTGACTTCTTCCTCTTGATGCTGCTTCATTGTCAGCTCATGGGTCATCAAGGATCCAAGTAGCTCCTCCAAAGGTAGAACAATCAAGTCTTTGGCTTCTTGGATTGTAGTTACTTTTACTTTCCATGATCTTGGAAGAGATCTAAGAATTTTACGCACCAATTCAGAATTAGTATAAGTCTTACCAAGACTTTTCAAACCATTAACAATATCTGTGAATCTAGTGTACATGCATGTGATTGATTCAGTTTGTTCCATGCTAAACAATTCATATTTGTGCACTAGAATGTTAATTTTGGATTCTTTTACTTGGTTAGTATCCTCCTGGGTAACTTCTAATCTATCCCATATTTCTTTGGCAGATAAACAAGTAGATATGCGATTAAATTCATTAGCATCTAAAGAACAATATAAGACATTCAAGGCTTTGGCATTAAGCTGAGCCATTTTCCTATCGTTCTCATTCCAATCCCTTTCGGGCTTAGGAACGATTGAACCATCTACAATGTATGTGGGTGTGCTAGGTCCATTTGTAATGATACTCCATAATTCATAATCTAAAGCTTGAACGAAAATCTTCATTCTTGCTTTCCAATATTAATAATTAGATCCATTAAACAAAGGCGGCCTATTAGTGGATTGATCTTCAGCAACGGATGATCCAGCTTGAGCTGCCATTTGGATCTTTAACTCTTGATCGTTAGATCAACTAGAAATGAGCACAAGCTCTGATACCAATTGTTGGCTAGATGACAATCCAAGAGGGGGGGTGAATTGGGTTCTTTTTAATTAATAATTAAAACTTAAAACCAATTTCACAAGGATTAAGTGCACAAGTGAAGTGATGCAGTAAGTAATGAACACAATGTAAATGAGAGAGAGAGACAAAAGCACAACAAACACACAAAGATTTATAGTGGTTCGATGTATCCCACACCTACGTTCACTCCCAAGCAACTCTTGGATCCACACTATAATCCCCTGAGTTGAGTTATTTTACAAGCTCACAACCTTAACTTGTTGTTTTACACGGGGTCACAATAAACCCAGACGGTTTTCATAGGTTCACTAGCACAAAACCTTAACCCAACCTAAACATAGCTTGTCCCTGAGATAAACTACCTCAACTAATTCAATCCCCCGACCGAATTAGACAATAACAAATTAATTTAATGTTTACAACAATGTAAAGTTCCTTAAACTAAGCAAATATGCAATGTAAATAAACAAGGGTAAGAAAAGCCTGATTGAAGCGATTTTGAATTGAGCTTTTCTTCTTTTCTTCTTTTCCTCCTCTCTATTGAATGGTTGAATAAAGCTTCAGCTCTGATTCTAGACAGAAATTTGATGCAGAAAAAGTTGAGGAACTAGGGCTTTTGCTCTTCTTATTTTCTCCTTTGAGAATCCTCCGATTTTGAACTTTTATGGCTTGGGATTTCTTTTGAATCTCTCTTTGAATGATAGGCGTGGACTCAGAGATTTCTCTTTGAAATTTCTCTCTTTTTCACTGGAAATTTTCTTGATATTTTTCCCATTTTTTCTCTCTATTTTTCCTCTATTTTTCGAACGGATGAATCCCCCTTTATATAGAATCACTAATCCGAGATTAGGTGAGAAATAGCATTGAAAATGTACTTTGATTGATTCTCCATGCAAGAAAATATATCTATTGAAGAGTAGGTGAGAAAATATATCCGTTGTAGCTGATCTGGTACTTTTAAAAATCATCCTCTGATAGGTTGGAGTCGGCTCCAACTTCTCATGTGTCAGTTCCAAATCGTGTTTCCAAAAATAGCAAAAAAAATAATTCATCGTGGAGTCGGCACCGACTTCACAAAGTGTTGACTCACCGCTGTCTAGAGTCGGCTTTCGATTCTGATGTGACGTCTCCAAGAATTGCTCCAAAAAATATAGTCTCTGTAACTCAGGTTAGAGTCGGTTCCACAAATTCATGTGTCGGCTCCGAACTTCAGGTGTCGGCTTCGAAACTTCAGGTGTCGGCTCCGAACTGTGCCAAAAATATTGAACTATTCTGATATGCCCTTGGGTCAGCTCCAGCCACAGTAGGTGTCGGCTCTAACTTCTGAACTTTGTTATAATCTATTAAAATTCAATTCAAAACTGATTTCTATATACCTTTTGAATAATTAATCGATCTTAATTCCTGAAACACTTCTCAATTTTATCAGAAACATAATGAATATACTCATGGCTTTTGTTAATCATCAAAATCAATTAATTGGATAAATAATTTCTCAACAATTTCCTCAATAAGTTGATAGTATGAGCTCGGTCAATGTTCTTAGTTATGATGCTTTTGTTCGAATGAGGTTGTCTATTGATTCCCTTCGGCCTGTGACCATGCCCCTGATGGGCTTTACTAGGAACTCTATGAAGATAGAGGGGAGATCACCCTCCCAGTCACAGCCGGGACATCGCCGTGCTTGAGCACAGTCCTCATCAAGTTCATGGTCATCCGAGTCCCCTAGCCTAGAATGCTATCCTCGGATGGCCCAGCCTAAATCTTTTGGACGCCATCATCTCTACCAAGTGACTACTAGTCAGGTTTCCTACCGACGAGGGGATTGGGGAGATGCGCGGAGAGAGGAGCTCGGTGTTGTTTTGCTACCATACAGTCCCTAGTTCGCAAGCCATAGTCACTCCCCCAGTGCCGGAGTTGCTGGACCCCAGGGAGGCCGAAAGGAGGGGGAGCCTGCCGAGCACCTATTGGCATTTCCCCTGGGGTAGGATCCAGCAAGGACGGTCCGAGTCGGAGCACTTCTCCCCGAGAAGGCAAGAGACCGACTCCTCACTTTCCTTCAGGCCAACTTGGATGTCTTCGCCTAGTCAGCGTCCGACATGCCGGGTATACCACCAGAGGTGAATCACTCCCAAGCTCAGCATCAACCTGCAGTGTCGACCAATCCGACATAAGAAGAGGAGTTTTTCCTTTGAGCGGCAAAGGGCCATTGATAAGGAAGTGCATTATCCAGATTGGTTGGCGAACATGGTGATGATCCGCAAGGCCAATGGGAGCTGGAGGATGTGCGTGGACTTCACCAACCTCAACAAGGTGTGCCCCAAAGATAGCTTCACACTGCTCAGGATCGACCAGTTGGTGGACGCCACATCGAGCTAGGAGACCCTCAGCATCATGGATGCCTTCTTGGGGTATAACCAGATTAAGATAGACCCGGTAGATGAGGAGGCCACTTTCTTTGTGACCGGGAAGGGCATCTACTGCTACAAGATAATGTCCTTCGAACTAAAGAATGTAGGGGCTACATATCAAAGGATGATGAACAAGGTCTTCGAGGACTAGATCGGGCGCAACATGGTGGTATACATGGATGACATGCTAACCAAAAGTGTCCGCATCGAAGACCATATTGCTGACCTAGCGGAGACCTTCGATAACCTCTGCCGATACCAGATGAGGCTAAACCCACACAAGTGTGCTTTCGAGGTCACAGCGAGTAAGTTCATGGGTTTCTTGGTGACCCAGCAAGGAATCGAAGCAAACCCAGATAAGATCGTGCCATCCTCGATATGAGATCTCTGGCCAACAAGAAGGAGGTGCAGCACTTGACCGGAAGTATGGCGGCCTTGAGTCAATTCCTGTCGAGGTTGGCCGAACAGTGCCTGCCTTTCTTCAAGGCATTGCGGAAGGTGAACAGCATTAAATGGATGAAGGAGGACCAAAAAGATGTCGAGGGGCTGAAAGAGTTCCTGTCAACCCAGCCATTGCTGTCAAAGCCGACGAAGGGAGAAGGCCTTTTTCTGTACCTTGCCACCTCCCAAAAGGTAGTCAGCTCAGTCCTTATCCATGTAGACTTCGACGGGGTGCAGAGATCAATCTACTATACTAGCAAAGTGCTTCACGATGCGAAGACCATGTATTCCAAGATTAAAAAGATTATTTTCATGTTAATAGTCTCAGCTCAACGTCTCAGGCCCTACTTTCAAGCCCATCTGATCGTGGTGCTCAAGGACCAACTGTTGAAGGCAATCTTTTCTCGTCTCGACACCTTCGATCGGTTGGCAAAGTGGGTAGTCAAACTGGGGCAGTTTGACCTGTCATTCCGACCAAGATCGGCCATGAAATTCTAAGTCTTGCAGACTTCCTGGTCAAGTGCACTTGGGCCGAGGAGTAGCCGAAAGAGCTCGGCATAGTGCCATCGGCCATCCCATTCGAGGTGACGAAGAAGGAATGGATCCTCCATGTAGACGGTGCGTTGAACACCTAGGGAAGTGGAGCGGACCTCATACTCGCGAGTCCCTAGGGGGCGATGGTGGACTACGCCCTTCGGTTCATCTTCCTCGTTACCAATAATCAAGCTGAGTACGAAGCCTTATTGGCCGAGATAAGATTCGCTCGGGAGCTCAAAGCAGGGTACCTCAGAGCCTTCACTGACTCCCAACTCATCTCCGGACAGATCGTTGGGGAGTACGAAGCCCGGGACGCCATCATGTCCTATTATCTATGTAAGGTCCGATCATAAGCCTCACTTTTTACTCACTTCAGTGTCAGCTATATCTCCAAGGGAGAGAACGCCAGAGCCGATGCACTATCCCATCTAGCCACCTCGGCTGACGGAGCCCTGAGGAGGACATATGTGGAGCACTTGGAGATCCCAAGCATCGAGGCCGTGGAGGAGGTCCTGCCAATCGACCAAGAGCCCATGTGGATGGAGGCTTATGTCCGGTACCTCACTGACGACACTCTCCTCGATGACCCTGCGAAAGCCAAATTGCTCAAGCGGTGAGCTCCCAAGTTCCTGATGCTAAACGGACGGCTATACCGAATGTCCTCTTATCCATTTCTTAAGTGTGTCGGCACTGCATATGCCAACTATGTCCTCCGTGAGATCCACGAGGGCATCTGTGGGAACTACCTGGGGGGCAGAGCACTAGCATGCAAGACTTTGCGCTAAAGGTACTACTGGCCCACAATGAGGGAGGATGTCGCCGAACTGGTTTGGAGGTGCGATAGCTGTCAGCGATAGCCGACCTCCCAACTGAGCTCATTGTTGACCCCATGGCCCTTTGCCCAATGGGGGATGTACATCCTAGGACCATTCCTCCCTACTTTTGGCCAGTGAAGATTTCTACTCGTTGCCATCGACTACTTCACCAAGTGGGTGGAGGCTGAGACACTATCAAAGATCACCGAGAGCAAGGTGAGGTCTTTCTTCTGGAAGTCCATTATCTATCGGTTCGGGCTACCCCACACCCTCATTACCGATAACGGTTGGTAGTTCGACAACGCCCCCTTCAGAAAATTCTGTGCCGAGTTAGGCATCTGCCAGCAATTTACCTCGGTCGGCCATCCACAAACAAATGGAGCAGCCGAGGTGACAAATCGCACCATCCTTAAGGGGCTTAGAACACGGCTGGATGACTTTAAAGGAAGATGGGTGAAGGAATCCCCAACATGCTATGGGCCTATCATACGACGCCGCACACTCCCATCGGGGAGACCCCCTTTTGTCTCGTGTTCGGCTTCGAGGCCATCATCCCCATGAAGATTGGCATCCTGTTGAGAAATTATTGAAACATAATTGCCCCAACTTTATTGATTTTGATGATTTCCAAAAGTCATGAGTATTCTAAAGGAAACAATGAGTTTATTTATCAAATACCTTGAGCTTATTCTAAATGAAAGCAAAGGACTCTCAATGGTTAAATTCACTGATTTTTGAATCAATTAGAAATTCTTGCATAATATATTTTAATCGATGATTTCTTGAAACATGTCTTGAATTCATGCTTAATGTCATATTTATTGTATTCAAGTCAAAATATTATTTAAATTTAATTGGGACGAGCTTTAAAGTCAATCAGAATATTTTTCTGATTTTTGTATCGCTCCCGAGCCGACTCCTGAGTTTTCGAGTCGACTCCCCAATTGTCTGATTTTCAATGTTGTCCTGAGTCGACACTTGAGTTTTCAAGAGTCGACCCCTGAAACCTTCGCGAGCCGACTCTAGATTGTGCGAGCCGACTCGACTCAGACAGCAGAAAGGCTCATTTTTGAGCACTTCTCGAGTCGACTCCCCGCATATCACGAGTCGACCCCTGAAATTTAGGCATTTCTGGAATGGACTGTGCGAGCCGACTCCCACAAAGCTCGAGCCGACTCCACGAAATCTGGACGCAATTTTTTACAATGACACATCAGCTCCAACGGTAAGATTTTCAAATAACGGCTATTTTTCTTTGACTCTAACGGATATATTTTTGTAGAATCTATAAATAGAGGAGCTCTTTGCCATTCAAAACAAGATATAGAAAATCAAAAAGAGAGAAAAGAATATCATTCAAAAAGAGGGAAAAACAGAGCATTCTTGAAAAAATCTTCTAGCTCAAAATAGTGTGATTCAAAAGGAGTGAAATCAAAGAGAAAGATTCGTCTGCTCCATCTCATCAATCCACAAGAATCAAAAGAAAATCCATAAGCGGTTCAAAGATCAAATCGAAGGATTTTCAAAAGGAGAAAAAGCTTCATCTCAACTCCAAAGTTTTCAACGGTCAAGGATCTTGTTGAGGCCTGATTCAACACTTCAAGAGGAGTTAAAGAGGAGAAGGAAGAAAGCCAAAGCCACATCCATCTGCTATCTTATCAGGCTTTTCTAACCTTTTATTCTTTTGTACTTAATTTGTATATTTGCTCAAAGGGAGCTGTTCAATACTTAAACTCTGAATATTTTGATTGGTTGCTGATTCAATCAGTGGATTGAATCAGTGGAGGTTGATATACCTCGTTGCAAGCCGGAGTGCTTGTGCTGGGTTAGTTGTGAGCCCGTGAAAAATAACGTGTAGGGTTTTGTGCTGGTAAGCCCGAGTTAAAACCAGCTGGGTTCGTTGTGATCCCGGAAAAACAACAAGTTTGAGTTGTGAGCTTGGAAAACAACTCGGCTGTAATCTAGAGAGATTATAGTGTGGACCCAAGTGAATCTTGGGAGTGGACGTAGGTGTTGGTTGCACCGAACCACTATAAAATTATCTTGTGTTTGCCGCCATATTTTCTCTCTCTCTCTATCTCTCTTTATTATTTGCTTGTGCATTGCTTCTCAGTTAATTTCATTCACTTGCACATCTTGAGCAAATCTGTTTAAAATATTTAAAAAGTCTTAAATTTTTAAGAACCCAATTCACCCCCCCTCTTGGGTTGCCATCTGGGCCAACAATTGGTATCAGAGCAAGTGCTCATTTAGAATTTGATCTCACGATCAAGGGCTAAAGATCCTTATGGCAACACAAAGTGGTTCAAGTTTTGCTGAAGGTCATTCTACGAATAGACCTCCTTTATTTAATGGAACCAACTATTCATATTGGAAAGCTAGAATGAGAATATTCATTCAAGCTTCGGACTATGAATTGTGGGGAGTAATAATAAACGGACCTAGTACACCCACACACCTTATTGATGGCACTATTGTTCCTAAGCCCGAAAGGGATTGGAATGATAATGATAGGAGAATGGCACAACTAAATGCCAAGGCCATTAATATTTATATTGTTCCTTAGACTCAAATGAATTCAACCGAATCTCAACATGTAATTCCGCAAAAGAAATTTGGGATAGGTTGGAAATAACACATGAAGGAACAAACCAAGTAAAAGAATCAAAGATAAATATTTTGGTTCATAAATATGAATTATTTACTATGGAACAAAATGAAACCATCACATGCATGTTCACTAGATTCACTGATATTGTGAATGGTTTAAAAAGTCTTGGAAAAGTTTATACTAATTCTGAGCTTGTTCGCAAAATCCTTAGGTCACTTCCAAGGACTTGGGAAGCCAAGGTGACCGCCATACAAGAAGCCAAAGATCTGAACATCCTACCATTGGAAGAGCTTCTTGGTTCGCTGATGACTCATGAGCTTCAAGTTAAACAACATGTCAATGAGGATGAGTCAAGAAAGAAGAAGACCATCGCCCTCAAAGCTGCGGAAAAGGAAGTAAGCAGCAGCGATGATGAAGAGGATGATGATGATGAGACAGCCCTCCTTGCAAGGAAATTCAAGAAATTTATGCAAAGAAGGAGGCCCTTCCACAAAAAGAGATTTGTTTCAAAAATGGAAGAAGAAAAAGAAAAGGATAAGAAAAAGGAAAAGGACAAAGAGAAAGAGCCCTTAGTATGCTATGAATGTAAAAAGCCAGGGCATTTTAGATATGACTGTCCTTTACTTAAGAAGGCCTACAAGAAAAAGAAAAAGGCCTACATGGCAACGTGGACTGATAGTGAAGAGTCTTCTTCCGAAGAAGAAGAACAAAAAGAAGTTGCTAATATCTGCTTCATGGCCAACAACGACGACAACGACAATGAGGTAAGTTCTGAAAACTCAAATGATGAATTTACATTTGATGAAATGTTTGAGGCTTTCAATGAACTTATGATTGATTTTAAATCTTTGAAAAAGAAGTATAAGTTTTTGAAAAATGATAATATTAGCTTAGCTAAAAGTAAAATTGAATTAGCTTTAGAAGTTAAGAACTTAACTAATGAAAAAGAAGAACTTAACAAAGAAAGAGATAATCTTAATCAAGAAATAGATTTGTTGAAATCAGAAACTAAAAACTCAACAAAAGATTTAAAAGATCAATTAGAAACCTTAGCTTTAGAAAAAGAACAGCAAGTTAAAGAAAATGACTCTCTTAAGAAAGATGTTAAAAAATATAAAGACATTGTTGAGAAATTCACCTTAAGTTCAACTAAACTTAACATGATCTTAGATAGTCAAAAAGCTATTTTTGACAAAGCAGGTTTAGGGTATAACACATTAAGAAACAAAATCATTAAAAATATTTTTGTAAAAGCCAACCAAAGTAATATAACTTGTTTTAAATGCAATGAAAAAGGTCATAAATCATTTGAATGCAAAACATTAAATAATAACAACAAGTTAAATATTAAAGCAAAGAAAATATGGGTTCCGAAAGGAACAATTTTGTTGCTACTAACCATGAAGGACCCAAGAAAGCTTGGGTACCTAAGCATAAAGTTTGATTATGTTGCAGGAATGTCTTGTAGCCAAAAGATCAAAGAAAAAGTGGTACCTTGATAGTGGCTGCTCAAGACATATGACGGGTGACAAAGATGAATTCATCACCCTAGAAGAAAAGAAAGGTGGAGTTGTGACGTTTGGCGATAACGGTAAAGGTCAAATTATGGGCCTTGGTAAAGTTCGCATAACTCCATCTATATTATTGATAATGTACTTTATGTTGATGGTTTGAAGCATAATCTAATTAGTATAAGTCAATTATGTGATAAAAACTTTAATGTTTCATTTAAATCTTATGTATGCACTGTAACTAATTCTATTAATGATAGCATTGTATTTACTGGTTATAGACATGGCAATGTTTACTTGGTTGATCTTGAAAAATTATCTTGAGTGATCATTGCTTAATTGCTGACAATGCTAACATAAATGAAATTAGTTGGTTGTGGCATCGTAGATTAGGTCATGCAAGCACACACCTTATTTCAAAACTAATTAAAATGGATTTAGTTAAAGGATTACCTAAACTAGATTTTGAAAACAACAAAATATGTGATGCATGTCAATTTGGAAAACAAACTAGAAGTTCTTTCAAATCTAAAAACATTGTTTCAACTTCTAGGGCATTAGAGCTACTTCACATGGATCTTTTCGGACCAACTAGAACCACAAGTCTAGGAGGAAAGAAATATGGTCTAGTGATTGTAGATGATTATTCTAGATATACTTGGGTAATGTTTTTAGCTCACAAAGATGAGACTTTCTCGATATTCCTGAAATTCTTCAAGAAAGTCACAAATGAGAAAAACACTACTATAGTATCTCTAAGAAGTGATCATGGAACAGAATTTGAAAATCACTTATTTGAAAGTTTTTGTTCTGAAAATGGAATTAATCATAATTTTTCAGCCCCTAGGACTCCACAGCAAAATGGTGTAGTTGAAAGAAAAAATAGGACTCTAGAAGACATGGCCCGTACCATGCTATGCGAAAGCAACTTACCAAAGTATTTTTGGGCGGAAGCAATTAACACAGCATGTTACATCTTAAACAGAGCTTTAATAAGACCAATCTTAAAGAAAACACCTTATGAATTATGGAATGAAAGAAAACCAAATATAAAATACTTTCATGCATTTGGATGTAAATGTTTCATTCATAATAATGGTAAAAACAACTTAGGAAAATTTGATGCTAAATCTGATGAAGGAATTTTTCTAGGTTATTCAACAACTAGTAAGCTTATAGAATCTTTAACAAGAAAACCTTAGTAGTTGAAGAATCCATTCATGTAGTTTTCGATGAATCTTTAGCATCTAGTTCTGAAAAGCTTGATGATGAGGAAGATACAAACATAATTGAAAAAGATCTTGAAAAACTTAATATTGAAGTATCTTCTGATCATGAGCAAGAAGCTAAAGATGATGATTCACATAAGGACGATGATGTCAATATTGATCATAATGATACAGATCTTCCAAGAGACTGGAGATATGCTCATAGTCATCCCAAGGAATTGATTATAGGCGATCCATCTCAAGGAATAAGAACTAGATCATATATGAGAAATATTAGTAATCATCTTGCATTTGTATCACAAATTGAACCTAAAACTATTGAAGAAGCTGAAAAAGATAATAATTGGATGTTAGCAATGCAAGAAGAATTAAATCAATTTACAAGAAATAATGTTGGACTTTAGTTGAAAGACCTAAAAATCATTCAGTAATAGGATCAAAATGGGTTTTTAGAAATAAACTAGATGAAAATGGCATAGTAATTAGAAACAAAGCTAGATTGGTTGCTAAAGGATATAATCAAGAAGAAGGTATTGATTTTGATGAAACCTTTGCACCTGTAGCTAGATTAGAAGCCATTAGGCTATTACTTGCATTTGCATGTCATATGAATTTAACTTATTTCAAATGGATGTAAAAAGCGCATTTTTAAATGGATTTATAAATGAAGAAGTTTATGTAGAACAACCACCAGGTTTTGAAGATCACGAATTTTCAAATCACGTTTTTAAATTGCACAAAGCTTATATGGTTTGAAACAAGCACCTAGAGCTTGGTATGATAGGTTAAGTAAATTCTTAATAGAAAATGATTTTACAAGAGGAAATGTTGATAAAACTTTATTTTTGAAAAGAAAAAGTAAAGATTTACTTGTAGTACAAATATACGTTGATGACATTATTTTTGGTGCTACTAACGATTCTCTTTGTCAAGAATTTGCAAAGTTGATGCAGGGAGAATTCGAGATGAGCATGATGGGAGAACTCAACTTCTTCCTTGGACTCCAGATCAAACAAAGCAAGAGGGAATCTTTATCAACCAAACCAAGTACACAAGAGAACTACTCAAAAAGTTTGGTATGGAATCAATGAAACCCCTCGGAACACCAATGAGTCCTTCATGCAAGCTGGACAAAGATGAAGAAGGTAAAAAGGTTGATCAAAAGTATTATCGAGGTATTATCGGATCCCTTCTTTATTTAACAGCAAGTAGACCAGATATTATGTTTTCAGTATGTTTATGTGCTAGATTTCAAGCTGAACCTAAAGAATCACATTTAATAGCTGTTAAAAGAATTTTAAGATACTAAATGGAACAAAAAATGTAGGTTTATGGTATTCTAGAGACTCCACATTAAACCTAATATATTCAGATTCTGATTATGCCGGATGTAAACTTGATAGAAAAAGCACAAGTGGTGCATGCCATTTCTTAGGAAGTAACTTAATCACATGGTTTAGCAAAAAGCAAAATTCAGTTGCATTATCAACTACTGAAGCTGAATATGTAGCAGCTGGAAGTTGCTGTGCGCAAATCCTATGGATTAAGCGACAACTTGAAGACTATGGTATCACACTTGATAAGACACCCATAAGATGTGATAATACAAGCGCAATCAATTTAACTAAAAATCCAATTCAACACTCAAGGACAAAACACATAGAAATTAGATATCATTTTATAAGAGAACATGTAGCTAATAATGAAATTTGTTTAGATTATGTAAACACTGAAGAACAATTAGCTGACATCTTTACAAAACCTTTAAGTGAAGAAAGGTTTGTTATCTTAGAGGAGAGTTAGGAATTTGTAATCCTTTTGAATAATTTTGAAACCTTAAGGAAATATATCTAGAATTCTTTCAATTTCTCAAAATCTTAAGGAAATTTTATCTAGAACTCATATCAATTTGATCTATCAAAATCCATGATTTTTAATCATACTCAATGATCAAATCCGGGTTCATTTCAGACATTCAAAAATTTGATTTTTTTTCTTTTGAAATGGTCTCGGAGCCGACTCGAGAGTTTCGGAGTCGACTCGAGTTTCTCTGAAACTCAGGAGTCGACCCCTTCTCTGAGCGAGTCGACTCGAGATCGTGTCTGTGCTCTGTGACTTACCCGAGCCGACTCTACGCTTTGCGCGAGTCGACTCGACGTGGTCCCAAATTGCTTTATTAGGGCACGAGCCGACCCATCGATCGATTCTAATCATTCCAAATCATCTCAAAACCCTCCAAAACCCTTCAAAATTTCCAAAATCTTCCAAAAACCTTAAACAATCATTCCACCTTGATTCAATGGCCCCCAAAACCCGTGGTGCTAGTAGTAGCGGTGCCGGGATGAAAAGGAAGAAGACCATGTGTCGACCCGTCCGCGAGCCGACTCCGGACTCTTCGTCTGCTTCCTCTTCGGATGATTTGCCTGCTCCTACTGCCACTACTCCTCAGGTAGATCACCTTGCGAGTAGGGTCATTACCACTGGAAGGAAGTTTGATTTCGATTTGTTTGAGAGAGAGGGATTGCTCGTAGGTTCACAATTGAAAGAAATGGGGTTTGAGAAAATATGCTCCCTAGACTGCCCTACATACCCAGCACTAGTAAAAGAGTTTTATAGAAATTTGACTAGAGGAGACAATGGTTGGTCAGCATTGTTAGAGGAGTTGGTTTGAATGTCACTGCCCATTCTTTCTAAGTTATTGGACTTACCCCTATCTGGACCTTCCTCCTTTGACCCAGAGATAGATCACCAGCCCTCACTAGACTATTGAATAAAAATTTTGAGGGATTTGAAGAAGTCTTTGCCAATCAGCTGCCACTGGACTTAAGATTGCTACACAACATCTGCAGCAGGATTCTATTCCCTAAGACAGGCCGGTTTGACTATTATCTGAGAGGGACATCTTTGTTATGGATGCTGTAGTTTCAGGGAAGCCAATCAACTTACCCATCATGATATTATGGTATATAGCTGATTGTGGAGTAAGAGGAAATCCTGTCTTCCCTATGGCATGATCTTGACTCAGTTATTCAGAAGCCAAGGAATTGAATTTAGTGATAGTGAGCCCAAGAAAATTTGAGACATACTGACTACTATTCATTGGCCACTATTCACCGCATGGGCTTCAAGAAAGTTAATGGTAATTGGATAAGAAAAGGTCAAGATGATGTTAGAGCTGAGGACAGAGTTGAAGACATTGGAGCTGAGGTCGAGTTGGACCTTCTGTTGCTGGACCGTCTGAGGCAGGACCTAGCATGCATTATTCTCCTCCACCTCAGGCTTCGTCTTCTTCTATGAGATTTTCAGATGAGCAGTTATGTCAACTTAGATCTATGTTTGCAGAATTTGATAATCAAAGGAAAGATGAAATTGGTCAATTGAGAGAAGATATTAGAGAACTAAAGGATGACATCATCTCTAGACTTGACTTATTTTCATTTTCTGTTGGTACTCATGTGGATTCACTCAATTCTGAGCTTAAGAAGATATTTGAAAGACTTCAAGGAATAGCCGATGGATCCAATGTGTATCTTGATAGAACCAATCAGTTAAGAAGAGATATAGATGCAGCAGTTGATCAAATTCAAGTAACCATGAATGACTTTAACAAATCTCAAAAGATGATATCATGGAGATGATTGGACACTTAAAGAGTTTAATTTTCAAGCGTGTCAAATGATTTTGATACTTATCTTAGTTTGTATTTCTAGATGTCCTTATTAGATTGTATCTAGGAAATGTTGCTTTAATATGAATGTATTTGAACTTTGATGAATTTAAGTTGGTTAAATTTGATTACAATGAGCTTGTGTTACATTTTGATGTAATTTGACATACTTTTGAAGTAATGAGAAAAGTTATGTTCATCTCAATTATAAGTACTTTTGAATATCCTTGAATGCTAATGTTTAATTTGATATAATTTTGAACGTCTCAATACTCAATTGATAACTTAGATGCTGAATGAATTCAAAGGAATTTAATCAAGTTGATGCTCTAATGCATCTCAACCTTTTTGTTGATTACAAAAAAGGGGGAGAGATTTATATGATTTAATCGTATATGCATCATCATTAAACCTTATATGTTTTAATTGTCATAATTTGAAAATAAGGGGGAGAGTATAAGGGGAAGAAATAATTTGAATTTCGTAAAGAAAAAGGTTTGAATTTGAAAAATTCTAAATGAATTATAAAATTAAGGTTCATAGGGGGAGCTACCTCATTGAGGGGGAGCCTTTCCATGAACACAAAAGTTGATTTTGGAATCACAAATTTTTCAATTTTATAATGCATATACTCAATGTTTTTGTCATCATCAAAAAGGGGGAGATTGTTGAGAAATTATTGAAACATAATTGCCCCAACTTATTGATTTTGATGATTTCCAAAAGCATGAGTATTCTAAAGGAAACAATGAGTTTATTTATCAAATACCTTGAGCTTATTCTAAATGAAAGCAATGGACTCTCAATGGTTAAATTCACTGATTTTTGAATCAATTAGAAATTCTTGCATAATATATTTTAATCGATGATTTCTTGAAACATGTCTTGAATTCATGCTTAATATCATATTTATTGTATTCAAGTCAAAATATTATTTAAATTTAATTGGGACGAGCTTTAAAGTCAATCAGAACATTTTTCTGATTTTTGTATCGTCCCGAGCCGACTCCTGAGTTTCCGAGTCGACTCCCCAATTGTCTGATTTTCAATGTTGTCCTGAGTCGACACTTGAGTTTTCAAGAGTCGACCCCTGAAACCTTCGCGAGCCGACTCGACTCAAACAGCAGAAAGGCTCATTTTTGAGCACTTCTCGAGTCGACTCCCCGCATATCACGAGTCGACCCCTGAAATTTAGGCGTTTCTGGAATGGACTGTGCGAGCCGACTCCCACAAAGCTCGAGCCGACTCCACGAAATCTGGACGCAATTTTTCACAATGACACATCAGCTCCAACGGTAAGATTTTCAAATAACGGCTATTTTTCTTTGACTCTAACGGATATATTTTTGTAGAATCTATAAATAGAGGAGCTCTTTGCCATTCAAAACAAGATATAGAAAATCAAAAAGAGAGAAAAGAATATCATTCAAAAAGAGGGAAAAACAGAGCATTCTTGAAAAAATCTTCTAGCTCAAAATAGTGTGATTCAAAAGGAGTGAAATCAAAGAGAAAGATTCGTCTGCTCCATCTCATCAATCCACAAGAATCAAAAGAAAATCCATAAGCGGTTCAAAGATCAAATCGAAGGATTTTCAAAAGGAGAAAAAGCTTCATCTCAACTCCAAAGTTTTCAACGGTCAAGGATCTTGTTGAGGCCTGATTCAACACTTCAAGAGGAGTTAAAGAGGAGAAGGAAGAAAGCCAAAGCCACATCCATCTGCTATCTTATCAGGCTTTTCTAACCTTTTATTCTTTTGTACTTAATTTGTATATTTGCTCAAAGGGAGTTGTTCAATACTTAAACTCTGAATATTTTGATTGGTTGCTGATTCAATCAGTGGATTGAATCAGTGGAGGTTGATATACCTCGTTGCAAGCCGGAGTGCTTGTGCTGGGTTAGTTGTGAGCCCGTGAAAAACAACGTGTAGGGTTTTGTGCTGGTAAGCCCGAGTTAAAACCAGCTGGGTTCGTTGTGATCCCGAAAAAACAACAAGTTTGAGTTGTGAGCTTGGAAAACAACTCGGCTATAATCTAGAGAGATTATAGTGTGGACCCAAGTGAATCTTGGGAGTGGACGTAGGTGCTGGTTGCGCCGAACCACTATAAAATTATCTTGTGTTTGTCGTGCTATATTTTCTCTCTCTCTATCTCTCTTTATTATTTGCTTGTGCATTGCTTCTCAGTTAATTTCATTCACTTGCACATCTTGAGCAAATCTGTTTAAAACATTTAAAAAGTCTTAAATTTTTAAGAACCCAATTCACCCCCCCTCTTGGGTTGCCATCTGGGCCAACACATCCCAAGTCCTCGGGTGGAGTCATATGATGAGGAGGATAACCGAAGCTAACTGCGAGCCAACCTTGATCTTGTCGAGGAAGTACATGACCAGGCATGACTCAGAATGGCTGCTTATCGCCAGAGAGCCACCAAGTACTATAATGCTAGTGTCCGCTCCAAGGCATTCCTTTCGGAGGACCTGATCCTCAGGCGAGCCGAGGTCTCAAAACCGATAGGAGGTAAGCAGTCTCCCAACTGGAGAGGACCCTACCGGATCACGGAGACTACATCGTGGAGCGTATCGAATCAAATGACTCAATGGAACTCTACTTCCCTGCACCTGGAATTCGAATAACCTCCGTCAATACTATCAATGATGTATGCAATCAACTGATCTTGGGTTTGAGTACCTCATCCTCTTAGCTTATTGAAATAAAGATGACCTTGAATACCTCATCTCCTTTCAAATTAACAAAGATGTGTTCAAGTATCTTGTCCTTTCAGCCAAAGCCCGACTTCGGTTGGCACTTAAAGCCTGAGGCCAGCTAGGCACCAAAGCCTGACCTCGGTCGGTACTTAAAGCCCGAGGCCAGCTCGGCACCAAAGCCCGACTCCAATCGGCACTTAAAGCCTGAGGCCAGCTTGGCACTAAAGCCCAACTACGATCGGCACTTAAAGCCCGAGGCCAGCTCGGCACCAAAGCCCGACTCCGATCGGCACTTAAAGCCCAAGGCCAGCTCGGCACCAAAGCCCGACTCCAATCGGCACTTAAAGCTTGTGGCCAGCTAGGCATTAAAGCCCAACTATGATCGGCAATTAAAGACCGAGGTCAGCTCGGCACCAAAGCCCTACTCCAATCGGCAATTAAAGCTCGAGGCCAGCTCGGCACCAAAGCTGGCAATTAAAGCTCGAGGCTAGCTTGGCATCAAAGCCCGACCTCGGTTGGCACTTAAAGCCCGAGGCCAACTCGGCACCAAAGCCCGACTCCGGTCGGCATTTAAAGCCCGAGGCCAGCTCGGCACCAAAGCTCGACCTCGGTCGGCACTTAAAGCCCGAGGCCAGCTCGGCACCAAAGCCCGACTCCGGTTGGCACTTAAAGCCCTAGGCCAGCTCAACACCAAAGTCTGACTCCAATCAGCATTTAAAGCCCTAGGCCAGCTCAGCACCAAAGCCTGACCTCGGTCAACACTTAAAGCCCGAGGCCAGCTCGGCACCAAAGCCCGACTCCGATCGGCATTTAAAGCCCTAGGCCAGCTCAGCACCAAAGTCGGACCTCAGTCAGCACTTAAAGCCCAATGCCAGCTCAGCATCAAAACTCGACTTCGATTGGCACTTAAAGCCCGATGCCAGCTCGACACGAAAGCCTGACTCCGATTGGCACTTAAAGCCTGAGGCCAGCTCGACACAAAAGCCTGACTCCGATCGGCACTTAAAGCCCGAGGTCAGCTCGGTACCAAAGCCCGACTCCAGTCGGCACTTAAAGCCCGAGGCCAGCTCGACACCAAAGCCCGACTCCGATCGGCACTTAAGCTAGAGGTCAGCTCGGCACCTTCGGTCAGCACTTAAAGCTCGAGGCCAGCTCGGCACCAAAGCCCGATTCCGATCGGCACTTAAAGCCCAAGGTCAACTCGGCATCTGAAGCCCAACCCTGGTCGGTACTTGAAGCTGGAGGCCAACTCAGCACCTAAAGCCCGATTACGATCGGCACTTAAGGCCCAAGGCCAGCTTGGCACTTGAAGACCGACCCAGATTGGTACCAAGACCTAAAGTCAACTTGGCTACCAGAGGCCAACACCTACATCGGAACTAAGCTCAGCCCTTTGGCTGGCACCAGCGCTCGCCTTGAAGTCTACTTCGAGCTTCGAGCTCACTCAACCTCATAGTTAGCAATACTCTAGAAAAGCTAAGCACCCAAAAAGATCCAAAGACTGACACTTAAACAAAATTCCTTACTTTTCATTTCTGGTCAAAAGGTTCATAAAATGCCGACTCAAATCAAACTTCGGTACAGTAAAGAAAAAATAAAAGAAGAGTACAAGATATTCAGGCCTCGGCTGGTCCTGGCTCTGTCGGTGCCAACCCATCATTAACTGGTCCTGGTGATGCGGCCAACATATCTGGCTCCTCGTCCGGCTCGATGTCGTCGAGGCCCATGAGGCCGAGGACTCGACCGACCTTATCCTTACAGTCTTGGAAGCCCAGGAGATAGGCGTCAGTAGAAGCCTTGACCAGCTCATCCTCGAAGGCTATGGTCCTTCGGAAGTCATCCACCAACGTGGCTGCCTTCTTCTTAGCAGCAACGACCCTCTCCTCGATGGCGATGGCCCTCTCTTCCGCCGTCCGTGCTACTGCCTCCCTCTCGGCCGCCTTGGCATCGGCCAGCCGGGCGGTCTCATCGACGCCGGTGGCCCACAACTTGGCTGCTTTCACCTCGAAGGTGAAAGAGTCGATGCACAGATCCTGGGCGCTAATCGTTGCCTTGGTGGCATCCAGCAGTTCACCAGCTATCCGGGCACGTTTAAGCTCAGCCGTTGCCTGGTGCTTGGCCTCCTCGAGCTCTCGGCTTGCTCGGTGCAGGCCGCTTCCAGTGCCCCCTTGGCCCTCTCAGCACGGGCCCATTCGTCTGCCAGCTCTCGCCGAGTTTGGTGGAGCACTGCCTCGTTTTGGACAAGGAAATCCCTCATGGCGGCTATGGAGTTAACCGACTGCACCAGAAAGCCATCGTCAGTATGAAACCAAGTGAAGTTATTCAAATGAAAAAAAAGAAATAATACTAACCCACAGTTGAACCACGAAGACGTCGCGAAAGAAGGTAGAGGCTCTGTGATGCCCCTCCCAATAGTCCCACATTGGGAAAATTGGAATTGGTTGAGTGGTTTATAACCGGTTAAGCAAGAAGGACAAGGCACCAATTGGATCCCTTTTTGGGCTGTGGTGGCCCAAGTTGGTGTGGACCTTGTCCGTCTTGCTTTCTTGTAACGAAATGGGCCCGTGGGCCCGAGTCGTTACAATATGGTATTAGAGCCATGCACCAGTCGGAAGTGTAGGAGCTAAGTGTCACACAGGGCAAAGTGCTACATCCATGGGGGATGGGAGCCATCTCTTGAACTTGTGGGGGCCACCTCTAGAATCCTGCATGCCTGGTGGTTGTGATCAATTGCCCCTGGCGATGAGGACGTCGCCTCTGTAAGAGGATAGATTGTGATGCCCCTCCCAATAGTCCCACATTGGGAAATTTGGAATTGGTTGAGTGGTTTATAACCGGTTAAGCAAGAAGGACAAGGCACCAATTGGATCCCTTTTTGGGCTGTGATGGCCCAAGTTGGTGTGGATCTTGTCCGTCTTGCTTTCTTGTAACGAAACGGGCCCGTGGGCTCGGGTCGTTACAGGCTCCCTAGCAGTGGAGCTCTACTTGAAACTCAAGCAAGCAGACTCGAGCCATCAGCCGCTCAGCCATGCGACCTTGGTTCATAAGGGAATTTATGACCAATTTTTGTTGGACCAGTTCAATCGGTTGATTCTATCCAATTTTCAAAACCATACTCTAGACACACATACTTTCTTGTCTCCTTTGGCCCTACCTGGGCGTCATATTAAAATTATTATAGAGGATGACATGGATTTACAGCACGAGTACTTTGGTTAACAAAGAGGATAATCGACGAGCACTCTTTCTTATTAGCTTTTTTTAAGAAAAAATCCGATGCCGAACGAAGACTCATCAATCGCTGGTCAATGGCAGCTAAATTACTGCATTACCCTTATTTGTGTGCCCCACGAACCAACCCAACTACTCCCTCTTCCTTCAACGCAGGGGTTTTCTCATAAAAGGTAATGACTTCCGCAGTGTAACCAAGAAACTTCGGTCCCAACTCCTCCATCGAACAAACATTAAAATGATGTGGCAGGTTTGGACTGGTTATCTAACGAAAAAGTTCACCCGTTCAGTGAGTGCTCAATATATATATTATAGATTCTGCATCCAATAAATCTTGTCTTTATTTTGTGTTAATGCTTCAAATCAAGGGCCTACCTTCTCGAAAAGTTTGACCTATTTCATGGGATGTGTACAGTTTTCAAATAAGACATATTTATAGAAAGGCCAACACGTGGCTGACTAAGTGGCGGCCGCCCATCATTCTGATTTTTGATTTTAGCGATAGAAAGATCGAGGGCTAAAAACGGATCAAATACGGATCGGATAGTGGTATATCCATATTTATATTCATATTTTTTAATAGATACGAATACGAATATGAATACTAAATGGATATTAAAATTTATGTCCATATTTATTCTAAACGGATACGAATCGGATATCAAGCATATCCATATTTGTTATATATGGATACGGATACGAATCGGATATCAAGCATATCCATATTTGTTATATATGGATACAGATACAAATCGGATATCAAGCATATCCATATTTGTTATATATAGATACAGGTATGAATCGGATATCAAGCATATCCATATTTGTTATAAACGAGTACAGATATGAATCGGATATCAAGCATATCCATATTTATTATATACGGTACGGATATGAATTAGATATCAAGCATATCCATATTTGTTAGCTATTTCATTCATTTTAATAAATTTTATATTATAAGATATTAGAAATACAAGATTAAATTGTAGAATCAAAATAATCTATTGAACAAAAACATAAAGGCTAAACTATAGCATAAAAATAAATTTTGAATAAAATTGTAAGGACCAAAACTATATTTTCAGTAAACAAATATTATTTAAAATGAGAAAAAGGTAAAAACTAATATTGAACATAAGACTTTTATGTTGCATATATTCTACTGAGAGGTAAGAGAAAATGATCATTTATTTTTCAGGAAGACTTTGGTTATCCATGAAGACTAAAATTCAAATAAAAGAGAAAGGTACAAAAGTAAAATTTGCAATATTTTTAAGAAGAATTAAGTATAATAACTACAAAGTCCTTGATGTGGCTAATGTAGCCACAAGGGCAATTTCGGTAAAATCAAAATATTGGTGCTCCCCGGCATCTCCAAGCCCACCGAGTCGGCCCCGCAACCATCTTGGTCGGCCCTTCTCGGCCCCGGCACCTCCAAGCCCGCCGAGTCGGCCCCGACCATTCCTGGTCGGCCCTTCTCGGCCCCAGCGCCTCCAAGCCCGCCGAGTCGGCCCGACCATTCCTGGTCGGCCCTTCTCGGCCCCGGCGCCTCCAAGACTGCCGAGTCAGCCCCGACCATTCCTGGTCGGCCCTTCTTGACCCCGGCACCTCCAAGCCAGCCAAGTTGTACCCAACCATTTCTGGTCGGCCCTTCTCGGCCCCGACGCCTCCAAGTCCGCCGAGTCGGCCCCGACCATTCATGGTCGGCCCTTCTCGGCCCCGGCACCTCCAAGCCACCGAGTTGGCCCCGACCATTCATGGTCGGCCCTTCTCGGCCCCGGCGCCTCCAAGTCCGCCGAGTCGGCCCCGACCATTCCTGGTCGGCCCTTCTCGGCCCCGGCACCTCCAAACCTGCCGAGTCGGTCCCGACCATTCATGGTTGGCCCTTCTCGGCCCCGGCGCCTCCAAGTCCACTGAGTCGGCCCCAACCATTCCTGGTCGGTCCTTCTCGGTCCCGGCACCTCCAAGCCCGCCGATACGGCCCCGACCATTCCTGGTCAGCCCCGCCCCGGCACGTACGTCCTGGTTGGCGGGGCTGGCCCCGGCCGCCCCTAGCCGACCCAGATAAGCCTCGGCTCTCCCGGGAGGGTTGAGACTTTCCGGTTTCCTCCAAATCTGCCCCAACAGGGCCCAGGTAGCTCGGGACGCTACCTCTCTGACCCGCACCGCTTGACAACGCTAGATCCAACTACCCACTGGCCACGCTGCTGATGGGACTGGACCCAACTACCCAATAGCCCCGCTGGCTGATGGGACTTAGCCCACCAACCGCCGTTTTCTTCCTTTCTGATGAGACAGGACCCACCAACCAGTGCAGATTCATGCAACTCCCAAGAACACCGCTGACATTCCTTCTTCACAGAATCCCACGTGATCACGCCAGGGTCAACCCCTATAAAAAGATGAATCCACTCAATAAACAGGTATGTGCGATAATCCCGAAAAAATCGATATCCTAAGTCCCAAAGAGGAATCCTTTCTCCCCGGGAGCACCTTTTCATCTAAAAAGAGCTCGTTCGAGCTCCTCTTCTGCTGTGACCTCAATTGCTAACTTGGGCGTCGGAGGGTCCCATCGGAGAATCCTCTCCGGTCCTGGGACTTCTTTGCAGGCAACCTGGTGAAGTGAAGGTTCGAGAATCAGTCCGTCCCCGATGTTCAGGACCAGTGATTGGGCGTCATCAGATTGGCGCACCAGATAGGGGGGCAAGTTGGTGTAGAACGCAGCAAGTATCTCAGGGCTTCCCTGTGCTACATCTGGCCAAACTCTACTCCCCCCCTCTCTTCTCTCTTTGAAGCCATGGTAGTGACACGAGCTCAGGATGCTTCCATCAGCTGTTCAGTGGGCTTCCCCTGCCAGTTAGGCAGCAGGAGGCCAACCCCCCTGCTACCGATCCTCCAGTCACCTGCCCACCACCGAACGCAGCCGTCCAAACAGTGGAGCAATTGGCGACCCTCTCCCAGCAAGTCCAAACTCTCACTGCTATGGTCCACGGGCTCCAGCAGTAGTAGTCCGTGGCCACCCAGCACCAAACCGCTCCCCCCTTCAGTCAGCTAGGGGAGGTTCTCCACGATGGAAGGTTGGTCGGCAGGAGGCCGGTCGGCGGGAGGCCGGTCGGCGGGAGGCCGGTCGTCACCCAGCTTCCCTAAGGAAGTCTCGCCATGAGCCCTCCAAACGACCACGGTCCCCTGATCGTGGCCCCAGAAAAATCCCTTTCGGGCTACGTCACCAGGAGGAGCCCAAGCGGAAGCCCCGACTCCTATCTCCCTCTCTGTCTTCTTCTTCTTCTTCTTCCTCCTCTGAGCCATCTCGGAGGGCCCCAACAATCAGCCGACAGGCGGAGGAGTGCCTGGAGGAGTAAACCGGCGGCTGGACGAGCTCGTCAGAAAAATCAATCATCAGCCGGAGGAAGAGTTCGACACCCATCCTCCTTACACCCGCCGGATATTAGAGGAGCCTGTCCCCTCTAGGTTTCGCTTCCCCCAGGTGGACCCATACGATGGTACAATAGATTCTCTCGACCATCTCGAGAGTTATAAAGCAATGATGCAGGTCCAAGGTGCTTCAGACGCCCTTCTCTGCAAGGCCTTTTCCGCCACTCTGCGGAAGGCCGCTCGCGCGTGGCACTCGTGCTTGTCCTCTCACAGCATCGATTCCTTCCGAGAACTGGAGAAGGCTTTCTTGGCGCATTTTGACGCCTGTCGACGAATTCCAAGGGTGGCAGACAGCCTCTTCTCCATACGCCAGAAGGAGGGAGTCGTTGCGGGACTTTGTGTCCCGGTTCAAAGCTGCCGCCCTCGAGGTCTACCATCTCGATGACGCGGTAGCAACGCTGGCGTTGAAGCGGGGACTCCTCCTATCTCGCTTCACCTTTTCTTTGGATAAGAAGCCCTCGGGCTCTTATTCCGACCTCCTCCTCTGGGCTCAAAAGTACATCCATGCGGATGAAGCCGACTTCACCCGCCAAGATCTTCAAGGAGCTCCAGCCACAAGCCCGCTCGCCCTGAGCCAAGCGGGCCCCCTCGACACCGGCGAGCTGACCTGCCTCGCCGATCCGACAACAGGCGTAGAAGCCCTGTCCCCGATGAGAGCAAGCTCACACCTCTTCTCGCCCCTCGATCTTATATTCTGATGGAGATCGAAGGCGAGCCTTACCTCCAGTGCCCTCCTCCCATGAAAAAAGGTCCTCCCCGTGACAAAAGCCGCTACTGCCGATTCCACCGGGACTATGGCCATGACACTGACAGTTGTTACAGCTTATAGCGGGCCATCGAGGAGATCATTCAATGGGGCTACCTCGTCAACTATGTTCAGAAGGCGCAGCACCCGCTGCCGACCCTCATGGGGCCTCCACCTGTTCAGGCCCTGATCGACAACGCCCCCACAGAGCGGATGATCGGAATGGTGTCCTGGGGGTCAGCCTCCGCATCTAAGCGGCCGAGGGGGGAGGAGGCGCCGAGTAATGTAATTCCTGGGGGGATCTGCTATCGTAGATAATGTAAACAATGAAGGCATCGTCGTCTCTATGACGATCGCCAAGCACCCTGTAAAGAGGATATTAGTTGATAGTGGCAGCTCAGCTGACATCCTTACCTACGATGCTTTTGTTCGGATAGGATTATCTTTGGACTCCCTTCAGCCTATGGCGACCCCTTTGGTCGGTTTTACTGGAGACTCCGTAAGGGTTGAAGGTGAAATACCTTTGCCTATGACAGCCGGAACGCCGCCATATCAAAGCACAGTGATTATGAAATTCCTGGTTGTGACGGTTCCCTTGGCGTATAATGTCATTCTTGGGCGTCCAGGTTTGAACCTTTTGGATGCAGTTATTTCCATCCGGCGTCTATTGGTGCAGTCCCCCACTAGTGGAGGAGTCGGAGAGATGCGCGGTGAGGTCAGCCCAGCCCTGCCCTGTTATCACGCGGCATCAAGTCCTCTGGAAGCTGAACCAACTTTTGAAGCATCCGACCCCAGAGACTCTAACAAGGGAGGGGAGCCAGCTGAACATCTTTTAACCTTCCCTCTTGGAGATGACTTGGCAAGAACCGTCCGTGTCGGCGGACTCCTTCCCCCAGAGGACCGGGAGCATCTCTTAGCCTTTTTGCGGGCTAATTCAAACGTTTTCGCTTGGTCAGCATCTGATATGCCCAGCATCCCTCTGGAAGTGATCACCCACAAGCTCAACATTGACCCGCAGCACCGTCCAATCCGCCAAAAGAAGAGAAGCTTTGCTCCTGATCGACAAAAGGCTATTGACGAGGAAGTCGACAAGCTACTCAGTGCCGGCCACATCCGGGAGGCACACTACCCCAGTTGGCTGGCCAATGTGGTCATGGTGCGTAAGGCAAATGGGTGCTGGAGGATTTGCATATACTTCACCGACCTCAACAAGGCGTGTCCAAAAGACAGCTTTCCCCTGCCAAGAATTGATCAACTGGTGGATTCCACGTCCGGGCATGAACTCCTCAGCTTCATGGACGCCTTCTCAGGATATAACCAGATAAGGATGGACCCCAATGACGAAGAGCACACCTCCTTTATGACGGAAAAGGGCATTTATTGCTATAAAGTGATGCCTTTTGGCCTCAAGAACACGGGGGCAACTTACCAAAGATTGATGAACAGAGTGTTCCAGGACCAGCTAGGCCGGAATATGAAAGTCTATGTAGATGACATGCTGACAAAGAGCACCCGCTCCTCTGATCATGTCTCCGACTTAGAGGAGACCTTCAACAACCTCCGTCACTTCCAAGTTAAGCTGAACCCCAAGAAGTGTGCTTTTGGGATCACGGCAGACAAGTTCCTGGGCTTCATAGTGACCCAGCGGGGGATCGAGGCTGACCCAGAGAAGATCAGTGCCATACTCGACATGAGGCCACCATCTAGCAAGAAGGAAGTGCAGCGATTAACCGGGAGGATAGCGGCTCTAAGTCGTTTCCTCTCCAAATCAGCCGAGAGATGCTTGCCCTTCTTCAAGGCCTTGCAAAAGATGAATAGTTTCGAGTGGACAGACGATTGCCAGAGAGCCTTCGACGGGTTGAAGGCATTTCTGTCCTCCCCACCGCTCCTATCCAAGCCAAGAGATGGAGAAAGTCTTTTTCTCTACTTAGTCGCTTCTTCGGATTCTATTAGTTCAGTTTTGGTGCATCTCGACGCTGATGGAACTCAAAGGCCTGTCTACTATGTGAGTAAGGTCCTCCATGACGCAGAAGTCAGGTACTCCAAAATGGAAAAGGTTATCTTCGCCCTTATAGTCTCTGCTCGGCGTCTCCGCCCGTATTTTCAAGCCCATCATATTGTGGTGCTCACGGATCAACCCATGCGAGCCATCCTGGCTCGTCCAGATACCTCAGGCTGACTCACCAAGTGGGCCATCAAGCTGGGAGAGTTCGACCTCTCTTTCCAAGCTTGACCGGCTCTAAAATCCCAAGTTTTGGCTGACTTCCTAGTTGAATGCACCTGGGCAGAGGAGATGACTGAAGAGGTTACCAAGGAACAGTGCGAGCTCGAGCCAGGCTGAGATGGGGAAACTTGGATCCTTCATGTGGACGGTGCATCAAACTCCCAAGGAAGCGGCGCCGGCCTCATTCTTGCTGGACCAGGCGGAGAGAGGACAAAATGCGCCCTGTGGTTTCTATTCGAAGCCACCAACAATCAAGCTGAGTACGAGGCCCTGCTGGCCGGGCTAAGGCTAGCCCAGGAGTTTGGAATAAGGCGTCTTAGAGCTTTCACGGACTCGCAACTTATCTCTGGGCAAATCAATGGGGAGTACGAGGTGCGTGACCCCGCTATGACTCAATACTTGGGCAAGGTTCGGCTTCTGACCTCCCCGCTGGCTTATTTCAATATCAGTTATATTCCACGGAGCGAAAATGCCAAGGCCAACATCCTTTCTCGTCTGGCCACCTCTGCCAGCGATATGGCAAGGGATGCTTACATTGAATATTTGGAAAGATCCAGTATAAAGGATAGCGAGGAAATCCTTCCGCTCACCCAAGAGCCCACATGGATGGACGCCTACATCCGTTATCTCACTGACGGCACACTCCCTGATGACCGCAACGAAGCTAGGTTGCTCAAGTGGAGAGCCTCCAAATTCATCCTCCTCGATGGGCGTCTATACAGAAGGTCATTCTCCTATCCCCTGCTCAAGTGCGTGGGACCTGTCGATGCCGACTACATCCTCAGAGAAATCCATGAGGGCATCTGTGGAAACCATCTGGAGGGCAGATCCTTAGCCCAAAAGGCCCTTCGTCAGGGATATTTTGGCTCACTATGAGGGAGGATGCGGCTAAATTAGTTCATAAATGCGATGGTTGCCAACGCCATGCACACATCCAACATCAACCATCTACCCCGCTGAACCCGCTCTTGGCTCCATGGCCCTTCGCTCAGTGGGGAATGGACATTCTCGGGCCATTCCCCCCAGCTTCCGGGCAACGGAGGTTCTTGCTAGTCGCCATTGACTACTTCACCAAATGGGTCAAGGTCGAGGCGCTAGCTAAGATCACTGAAAGAAAAGTCAAAGCTTTCTTTTGGAAGTCAATCATATGCCGTTTTGGCCTGCCTCACACCCTCGTCACGGACAACGGCCGCCAATTCAACAACGAAGTATTCAAAGTCTTTTATGACGAGCTAGGCATTCATCATCGATTCACCTCCGTCGGCCACCCCCAAACCAACGGGGAGGCTGAGGTTATGAACCGCACCATCCTTAGAGGACTCAAAACTCGGTTAGACGGGTCTAAAGGTCGATGGGTGGAGGAGCTCCTCAGCGTGATATGGGCCTATCACACGACCCCCAGAGCCCCAACGGGCGAGACTCCCTTCAGTCTCGCCTTCGGATCCGAAGCCGTCATTCCCATCAAGATCGGATTACCCAGTCCACGCGTGGAGTCCTTCAGTGAGGAAAACAACTCCGCGCTGATTCGGGCTAATTTGGACTTCATCGACGAGGTGCATGATCGGGCGAGGCTGCGCATGGCGACTTTTCTTCAGCGAGCGGCCAGGTACTACAATGCTCGAGTTCGTCTTAAGGTCTTTCGCTGCGGAGACTTGGTTTTGAGAAAAGCTGAGGTTTCAAAGCCTACAGAGGGGGGCAAACTATCCCCCAACTGGGAGGGTCCTTATCGCATCGCCGAGACACTCCACCGGGGGCATATAAACTAGAAGAGCTCGACGGACAACCCATTCCACGCACCTGGAATGCGGATAACCTTCGCCAATATTACCAATAATGTATTCCCCTAGGGCGTAAGCAATAAAGGGGGTCCCTTCTGATGCAACAGCCTACTCTCCCTTGCCTCCAAGGACCAAGTCTCTCAAAAGGAGCTCACTGGCATTGCGGCTAACGGGACACCACTCGGTCCTGGCACAGCAGTGCCCCCGAGCCGATTAAGACCCTATCAGTTCCGTACCCGGTCGAGTCATCCCTTAGGCGGCACACAAACCCCTGAAGCAGTTCAAAAGGAGCTCGCCAGCATCACGGCTAACGGGACACCACTCGGCCCCGGCATGGCGGTGCCCCCGAGTTGGTTAAGACCCTAGCAGCTTCATACCCGGTTGAGTCGCCCTTCAGGTGGCACACAAACCCCTGAAGTGGTTCAAAAGGAGCTCGCCGGCATCGGGCTAACGGGAAAACACTCGGCCCCAGCACGGCGGTGCCCCCAAGTTGATTAAGACCCTAGCAGCTCCGTACCCGATTGAGTCACCCTTCAGGCGGTACACAAACCCCTGAAGCAGCTCAAAATAAGCTCGCCGGCATTGCGGCTAACGGGACACCACTCGGTCCCGGCACGGCGGTGCCCCCAAGTCGGTTAAGACCCTAGCAGCTCCGTACCCGGTCGAGTTGCCCTTCAGGTGGCATACAAACCCCTGAAGTGGTTCAAAAGGAGCTCACCGACATCGCAGCTAATGGGACACCACTCGGCCCTGCCACGGTGGTGCCCCCGAGTCGGTTAACACCCTAGCAGCTCCGTACCCGGTCGAGTCACTCTTTAGGCGGCACACAAACCCCTGAAGCATTTCAAAAGGAGCTCGCCAGCATCGTGGCTAACAGGACACCACTCGGCTCCGGCACGGCAATGCCCCCGAGTTAGTTAAGACCCTAGCAGCTCCGTACCCAGTCAAGTCGCCCTTCAGGTGGCACACAAACCCCTGAAGCGGTTCAAAAGGAGCTCGCCGGCATCGCCGCTAACAGGACACCACTCGGCCCCGGTAAGGCGGTGCCCCCGAGTTGGTTAAGACCCTAGCAGCTTCGTACCCGGTCGAGTCGCCCTTCAGGTGGCACACAAACCCCTGAAGCAGTTCAAAAGGAGCTCGACGGCATTGCGGCTAACGGGACACTACTCGGCCCCGGCTCGGCGGTGCCCCCGAGTCGGTTAAGACCCTAGCAGCTCTGTACCCGGTGAAGTCGCCCTTCAGGTGGCACACAAACCCCTAAAGCGGTTCAAAAGGAGCTCACTGGCATTGCAGCTAACGAGACACCACTCGGCCCTGGCATAGTCGGTGCCCCCGAATCGGTTAAGACCCTAGCAGCTCTGTACCCGGTCGAGTCACCCTTCAAGAGGCACACAAACCCCTGAAGCGGTTCAAAAGGAGCTTTCCGGCATCGCGGCTAACGGGACACCACTCGGCCCCGGCATGGCAGTGCCCCCCGAGTTGGTTAAGACTCTAGCAGCTCTGTACCCGGCCGAGTCACCCTTCAGGCGGCACACAAACCCTTGAAGCTATTCAAAAGGAGCTCGCCGACATCGTGGCTAACAGGACACCACTCGGCCCCGGCACGGCCGGTGCCCCCGAGTCGGTTAAGACCCTAGCATCTCTGTACCCGATCGAGTCACCCTTCAGGCGGCACACAAACCCCTGAAGCGGTTCAAAAGGAGTTCGTCGGCATCGCGGCTAACGGGACACCACTCGACCCCGGCACGGCGGTGCCCCCGAGTCTGTTAAGACCCTAGCAGCTCTGTACCCGGTCGAGTCACCCTTCAAGCGGCACACAAACCCCTGAAGCGGTTCAAAAGGAGCTCACCGGTATCGCGGCTAATGGGACACCACTCGGCCCCGGCACGGCGGTGCCCCTGAGTCGGTTAAGACCCTAACAGCCCCGTACCCGGTCGAGTCACCTTTTAGGCGACACGCAAACCCCTCACGATGGCAGAATCAGCCTCAACCATCTCTGGTCAATCCGGACGCCTCCAAAGTTAGGCTTGGCATCGAGTCGCTCGGAGATCTTTCCAAGCCTTTGGGGATTCATGCGTAAGCGAGCCTTCTTGCAAACAGCCTGCGACAGCACGAAACATCTTAAGCGACTATTCATATGGCCGGCCTACATCCTAGAGACGCATTCGAATATTGGCTAAGTTCGGAGTCGCGGGACATCTTAGAAGATACTATATTCAGCTTCGACATCGTCAGCATATACGATTTGGCCACAAGAAGTAAAGCACAATAAGGCGTTTTTCTCATAAGGAGAAAGACCGAATGGATCAAAACACAAAGAAGTTGGGAGGAAAAGACTTTTTCATTAGCTATTGAAGAAAGGTACAAAATTGGGCCTGAGGCCGGTTACATACAATAAGGTAAACAAAAATAACTCAAGGCTCGTCGGGGCCGGGCTTCTCTTCATCCTTTTTCTCCGTGGGCTCCTCGTCAGAATTCCCAGGTCGAACGTCTTCAAGTTCAGCAATATCGATCTTGAGGGCCGCGGATACTCTGACCTTGCACATCTCAAAGCCCTGAATATAGGCATCGAGGCTGGCCTCGATGACTTCTTGCTTGAACTCCGGCGAGGCCTTATAATTGGAGACGGCCTGCCCCACCTCGGCTTCGGCCCATCGAGTCAACTCCTCGTTCTGCGCTGCGGCGGCCTTCAATCTCTCTGAGGCCAATTCCATTTTGGCCTCGGCCGCGGAGGCCCGGCCGCTCTCGACTTCAGCCCGGCTCTCCATCTCCCTCAGGCGACTGGCCCAGCTCTCCTTGCGGGCCGAGGTTTCTTGATGAAGGCGAGCAAGGCTTTCGGCCTACACCATGCTCTCTTTCTTATATCTATCGGCCCACGCCAGGGCCTTGGTTATTGCGGTGGAAGAATGGGCCAGCGCCTCGCAAAGGCCTAATGCTCCATTGACCAACTGTAGCAGAGGAAGCGTGTCAGCTACGAGAAGAAGAAGAAATATGGGAAAAATAAGAAGTGTTCAAAATTTACCTGAACAGAGACCATGACCATGTTTAGGAGTGTGGAGTGACTCATTCCCCGCATCTCCTCTTCAAACTCGGTAGTTCGGACTCCTGACCGGAGGTGGAAGGCCTGCGCAGCGTCCGCCATTGTGCTGACCGGGGGAACCAGCCTCGTCTGCCCCACCTGCGAGCCTTCGGCTTGGGGGCGGGCCGGGCATCGAGCTGATTGGCGGGATGAGCTTCCCGACTCACCCCTTTACTTCTCGGTCGCCTCCACCCCGTTCCGGGCCTCCATGGCGACCCGCTCCCCCTCACTGGCAGTTGGGGGAGCACATTCTCTCTCCGGCTCGGCAGCAGCCAGAGGGCCAACAGCAACAGTAACCCGCCCCACCTCGGGCACATCGGCGGCGGTGGGAGCTTCCTCCTCTCCATCCAAAACCACCACCATCGTCTCGGTGGTGGCCGGGATCTCCCCTTCTTCGATTTCGGCCCTCGCTGGCTTCCGAGCCACTCCTACAACCAGCTTCTTCTCAGCCGGCTCCTCCGCGGGCGTCGGGGATGTGGGGGCTACGGCCGGCCTCATCGGCTCCCTTCCCCAGGGTTTCTTCGCTGGCCTGGACGACTCTCCGGTCGCCCGCCTTTTCTTCCTTAAAACGGCTTCAAAGTCGCTGGCGGAAACCCTCATTGCTGCATAGAAAAGAATAACGAGCATCAGTAACGGCATACAATAAATCGAAGGACGGACAGAAGAATTCAGGCGCCAAGCTCACCGGTCTCCGAGGCTAACTCGGCTTCTACCAGGTTCTCCTCGGACAGGAGTTCCTTGTAACTGGGGATTTGATAGTTGGACAGTTTGGTGAATAATTCCTTATCCCTATCCCCTACGGTGGAATCTTCGTTGGAGCTAGTATCGGACTCCCTCCAAGCGGCCCTGACCCCCTCGACGTGGGAAAAAATAAATCTAGGTTTCCACCCCCTAATTTTGGACGGGAGGCCCAAGGGGAAGGTTCTACCCGGTCTGGCGGTAAATGCCCACCAGGCACCCTCACCTTGGCGGCGGAGCTTATAGAAAGCTCAGAACAAAGATAGCCTTGGGCGGGCCCCCTCGAAATGGCAAAGGATTACAAAGGCGTAGATGATCCGAATCGAGTTTGGAGTCAACTGTGCCAGCACTAACCTATACCTATCAAAGAGATTAAGGAAAAAAGGATGGAAAGGAAGGCGCAGCCCGCACCAGAAGAACTCCTCGTACAGAGCGACCCGGTCTGGATGGTCAGAGGTCACCCTGTCTTCGGGCCCCGGCGCGGACAAGCCAATGAAGTCAGGGACATGGTATTTAGCTCTAACGGCCTCTACGTCCTTAGAGGTCATGGTAGAAGCCACCCCAGCTAGATCCGCTGGATCAGAACTCACCGCCGGAGGAAGCATCGGACGGCGAGAGGACAAGGGGATTGCCCTAATAGGAGGACCGAAGGTGGTCGGAGGTCCTACTGCCCCCGATTGACCATGGATGACAACACCACCCACCGACTGAGGCATTCGACTTCTAGCTATAGGGGCCTGGTCTTCACTGCTAGATTGGGAGGACTCTTCTATGGGGCTCTTGCCCTCCCTAATGGCACGGCGGTCCATAGGTAAAAAAAGGGATAAAACTAACCTGGGAGTTGGAAAGACTCAGGTCGCAGAAGAACTCATGGAAGAAGAAAGTAGAAGAAAGCAATGGCAGCGTAAAAGTTTCTACAGGCCCTTGAGAGGTTTTTATAGCCCTCGTCTCCAGCTGACGCCGCCCCAGATCCTGCCATCTGGTGCACGTCCATTGCGTTGCAGGCTGCCAGCCAAAAATCTTGCCTGCGCCCGAGGCATGCCACCTCGATCCACTCCAGAAGACGTGATCCCCGGCCAATCGTGGGCCATGGAAAATAGAGCGGCAATGATGTCCTTGCCTTTTTTCCATCACCCAATGAGCTCCTTCTCCGGAGCGTCCGGCGCCAACGTCATCATCACCTAACGCATGATTACGGAAGATCTTCGAAGCGACACTGCCTCGAAACAAAGCGCCAGCACATCAACCCATTAAAGCGCACTAAAGGGAGCAATCATTCTTTTTGAATTTTCGCGCCCCTTTCACCCAAAGGATTGCAGACGGTGGTCCTTGGCGCTCAGGGGCAAGGGGGCATCTGATGTGGCTAATGTAGCCACAAGGGCAATTTCAGCGAAATCAAAACATTGGTGCGCCCCGGCATCTCCAAGACCGCCGAGTCGGCCCCGACCATTCCTGGTCGGCCCTTCTCGGCCCGGGCGCCTCCAAGACTGCCAAGTCGGCCCCGACCATTCCTGGTCGGCCCTTCTCGACCCCGGCGCCTCCAAGTCCGCCGAGTCGGCCCCGACCATTCCTGGTCGGCCCTTCTCGGCCCCGGCACCTCTAAGCCCGCCGAGTCAGCCCCGGCCATTCCTGGTCGGCCCTTCTCGGCCCCGACGCCTCCAAGCCCGCCGAGTCGGCCCCGACCATTCCTGGTCGGCCCTTCTCGGCCCCGACGCCTTCAAGTCCGCTGAGTCGGCCCCAACCATTCCTGGTCAGGCCTTCTCGGCCCCGGCACTTCCAAGCCCGCCGAGACGGCCCCGACCATTCTTGGTTGACCCTTCTCGGCCTCGGCATCTCCAAGTCCACCGAGTCGGCCCCGACCATTCCTGGTCGGTCCTTCTTGGCCCCAGCACCTCGAAGCCCACCGAGACGGCCCTGACCATTCCTGGTCGGCCCTGCCCCGGCACGTCCTGGTTGGCGGGGCTGGCCCCGGCCACCCCTGGCCGACCCAGATAAGCCTCAGCTCCCCCGGGAGGGTCGAGACTTCCTGGTTTCCTCCAAATCTGCCCCAATAGGGCCCTGGTAACTCAGGACGCTACCTCTCTGACGTGCGCCGCCTGACAACGCCAGATCCAACTACCCACTGGCCACGCTGCTGATGGGACTGGACCCAACTACCTAATAGCCCCACTGGCTGATGGGACTTAGCCCATCAACCGCCATTTTCTCCCTTTCCGATGAGATAGGACCCACCAACCAGCGCAGATTCACGCAACTCCCAAGAACTCCGCGGACATTCCTTCTTCACGGAATCCCACGTGATCACGCCAGGGCCAACCCCTATAAAAAGGTGAATCCACTCAATAAACAGGTATGTGCGATAACCCCGGAAAAACCGATATCCTAAGTCCCAGAGAGGAATCCTTCCTTTCCGGGAGCACCTTTTCATCTAAAAAGAGCTCGTTCGAGCTCCTCTTCTGTTGTGACCTCAATTGCTAACTTGGGCGTCGGAGGGCCCACCGGAGAATCCTTTCCGGTCCTCGGACTTCTTTGCAGGCAACCTGGTGAAGCGAAGGTTCGAGAATCAGTCCGTCCCCGACGTTTAGAACCAGTGATTGGGCGTCATTAGTCCTAACCATAAAATTGTTAGATCTAAGTGACCTATTTTCTTCATTCAACTTTAGGAAAGAATACAGTAAGATCACAGAAACAAAGAAAGTGATATACAAAAAGATTTTTTTTTTTTGAAGTAGATACACAGAAAGAGTTGAAAATGATCTATGTTCAGGTATTAGCATTTATGAAAGACAACAAAGAATTAACAAAAAGGTGACATCAAAAAAGAATGCCCACCTATTTGGTATGGTTGAGTTTTTGCTTTAATTTTTTTTCTTTGCAAATTAGTGAAATAAAACATGAAGATTGATTTTGTTGGTACTCCTTTACCTTTTTTTTTTTCTTTTCATTTTTTCCTGAAAACATAAAATCCTTGCTCTCAAAAGTTGCAAGATTTTACTGACAGCTTAGAAAAAAGATACAAGGGATTTCATCAAATATATTGTTCAATCCAGTTTATTTCTCTTTTTCTATTTGTGAAAATGAAACGAAAAGCAAAAGCATGCCAAAGAAGCCATACTGAATGACTCATGGTGCAATGCAGCCATCAAACTGCAGCTAGCCATCAAACTCTTTTCATCTACTCCAACTGCAGCCATCAAACTAATTAAGTTTTCGTGCAATGCAGTCTTACCTCCAAATGGGGAGAGACGGGCACCTTCCCATGGCTCCTACTCGATTTGGACGGCAGAGGGCCAGCCTCTTCTGCCTGGTGCTCCTCCAAAAGGCGTTCACCAACCAAATAAAACAGACGACATTATACCAAAATAAAAGAAACGGCTCAAAAAAGCCGACCACTTCCATTTTCAAAAGTTTTAGCACTCAATTTCTCAAAATCCGGGAAAATTCACAGCTTTCTAGCTAAAGAATTGTAAAGATCCGATCCTTTTTATCCAGATACCTCGGGGGAAGGGGGATTTGTGCGGGAAGCCGAACGGCTTGACGTCGATGAGCTCCACATCGTTGTCCTCCCCCGACTCCGACAAATCGTCGCTGAACTCCTGGAAAAATAGAGACAGAGATGCTACTAAATGGACACACGTGGCAGCAGGTGGGTCCAGCCCTGCTTCCCCTCTCAGCGCATAATAGGCAGCATAGATGCCGGACGGCGCGGCGTTGCCCCGTTACGCACTGTAGTGGTAGCGGTGGCGTGGTGACTAATACCTCTTATCCTTAAAAATAATAATTTTTAATTCGAGCTATAAAAAAGAATAAAAAAACGAAAACCCCAGGCAAAGCGACGCGCTGGAGCGAAACGGTACGACCGCCTAAATATTATAGTCTGGTCCTCCTGAATTAAACGGCGGGAGGTGGGCCCCGCTCGCAGGTGATGTCATCCCGTCCTGGCCGTTGCCTCGGCGCTACATAAGAAGGACACGTGGCGATGGACGAGTGGAGGAAGGCATGAGCGGCTCGAGCTGTGGTTTGAACGCCGGATCGGTCTTTGGCTCGGGGTGCTCCAAAAGGGAGAGACGCCTGTGAAGTTGCCCGCCCCTTTCTTTATTTTTTTCACTGCCCTTCCACCATAAAATTATCCTTTTTTAAAGTGTCAAGGTCGGTGTCCCATAGTGGATGTCCCTCGTAGCATGGCATCATAGGCTATACAAGCTTTGTACCCTCATATATTTCATTTCATATCTAAATAATTATATTTTATTCATAATTCATATTTATATAATATTTAATAAATATTTTATTATTTTTTATAAATATATTATATTTATATAAATTTGAAATAAAACATAGGATGGCCTACCTTCTAACCTTTGCACCATGCGTCGTGCATTGCTTAATTCTCAGTGCTTACTCTTCTCACATGCAAGACGGAATGCCTCTTCAAATCAAAGCCATCACTGCTCTCCAATCAATTTCTAGGACATTTATGTGCCAATGTAACTCCTTCTTGAGTCCTATTTGTTACTTCTCTCCAATCAAAATTTGCATGCTATTTACTTTTATTTGTATGGTATGCTACCCTTTTGATCCGAATACCATACCCTAAATTTGAGATAGATTTAAAATGTAACAATTTACTGCAAATCCTCAGCATGCAAGGTGTCTATCACTACGTATCAGCATTTAATTCAACTAAATAAAAATTAAACTTTTATTTAATAATTAAATCTAATATTAACAAAATGTTTATAATCACAAGCTTTAATACCACTGAAATTGATAAATATTTATAAATTATCAATATGGTTGTTAAGGGATAAAATCACCATTGCATAAATAATCATGCAGGGGGTTAAGGTTAACCCTGACTCTAACGTGCTGAACAAAATCCGCCAGAGATAAGTCAGCCTCGGTAGATTGGGGCGCCCTAGCCCCTCACCGAAGCCAAAGATTCCCAAGGCGCGGATCACATCTCTCGGCCTCTCTAGCCGAGCTATATCATCTCTCGGTCCCTCTAGCCGAGCTATATCATCTCATCTCTCGGCCCCTCTAGCCAAGCTATATCGTCTCTCGGCCCCTCTAGCCGACCTATACCGTCTTTCGGCCCTAACCGAGCCATATCATCTCTCAGCCCAAGCCGAGCCATATCATCTCTCAGCCCTAGCCGAGCTATTTTGTTTCTCGGCTCCTTTTAACCGAGCCATTTTATTTTTTAGCCTTTCTAGCCGATCTCTCCCATCGCTCGGCCTAGCCCGAGCGATATCTATACCTCTGCGGAATTTAGCGCGGAAGAGCTCGAGTCCGTAAAATTCCAAACAGAAATTATATTTGAGAGTGGCCTAGGACTCGTGAGAGTGGCCTAGAGTCCTGGGGCCTATGTCCTCACCAAATCTTGAGACATCAACCAGCTCTCCCAGCCGTCGATCCTCTAACCAACAAGATACGAATCCTGCTGACCTCATAATAAACTGGATTCGGATCTCAACGGCTTTCGGACCCATGATGCTCCCAAGTAATCAGGTGATCCTCTATAAATACCACAGCCTCAGATCCCCTCAAGTAAGGCCATTTTTTCTTACATACTGAATGCGCACTTGCTCACGGGCACCCTCTCTCCTTCTGCCTTTACTTCCGCCATTAGCGATCTGCTTAGGGCTCTGGAGAGACTCTTCAGCGAGAGCCTTCTCCTCATTTTTATTGACTGTCGATCTTCACTAACTTGAGTGTTGGAGGGTCTTCCGCAGGGGGCCACCCCCAACGCCTCTCGCGTGAGGACTGTTTTACAGGTCTGCCTAGAAGGAAGCCCATCTCGAAGCCCGATCGTGTCCGAGTCGGATGACAGATTTCAGCAGCAACAGATTGGTGCTAAAGGAAGGGCCCTCAAGTCCCTTAAAACTTGTGATCCATGAGATAAGGATCTCGATCTGAAAGAGAACTCCTCCCATGGCCAACCGAAGAAAGGCTACCTCTGAAGCCCGAGATTAGGTCGCCTCCCAAAGGCCCGATCCGGTGAGGAGTGTTGTGCCACCACCACCGCCAGTTGAGACTCCCTCACAACCGGCGGCCCCAGTGACCCAAGACCAGTTTGCCTCACTGGTCCAGCAAGTCCAGGCTCTGACCCACCTGATTTAGGGGCGCTCCGAAGCCCCCCGTCCAGCTACTCCTATCCCTCACTCTCCTGAGGAGGATGCAGCCCCCGCTCATCCAGTGATCTCTTCTTCCGACCCGCTTGAGGTTGCAGCCCCCCCTCACCATCCTAGGGAAGCTGAGCAAGCTCCCTAAGGAGCCCGCGGCAAAGATCTCCCTAGATCTCGGCTGGCCCGATCCCTATCCCCGGTGTTCTCTCGCCATGATTCAACACCGTCTCAGTATCCTCCTTGCCCTGCCCCTTTTGCTTTTTCTGATGGGGAGATCTGCCACCAACTCCAGAAAATGCGTCAAGAGCTAGACGCCGCCAAGCAGCCCCACCCGCTTCATAATAAGGTAGAGCAGGGCATCCCCTTCTCTAAGAAGATCATGGAGGAAGTGATTCCCTCCCACGTTAAGCTTCCCGCCATTGAGCCTTATCATAGCTCCTCAGATCCCGACGATCATCTCAGCATCTTCCGATCGATCATGATGTTACACGGGGCATCAGATGCGATCCTATGCCGCGCCTTCCCTTCCACCCTTAGGGGATCCGCTCGAACCTGGTTCAATGCTTTGAAGCCAGGTTCCGTTAGTTCTTTCGACGAGCTGAGCCGCCTCTTCATCAGCCAGTTCGTCAGTAGCTGCCATCACCGACAGAGATCCGACTCCCTCTCTAAGGTTAAGCAGAGAGAGGGGGAGTCCTTGAAAAAGTATCTCGACCGTTTCAACACGGTCATGTTAGAAGTGGACCACTTTAATCATGAGGTGGCCATATCCGCCCTAGCGGGCGAAGTATTGAAGGAGAGTGACTTTTACCTGGCCTTGGAGGTCAGCTACCCTCCAAACCTCTCCGATATGATGGCCCTGGCGGATAAGTATGCCAGAGTCGAAGAGTCGTGGAGAGCCGCCAGAGCCGAGCTAATGAAGAAGAAGGAGCCCAAGGGCTTCGATAAGCACCGACCTGCCCACCAGCCAAGTCCGCCTCGCCACCAAAGGATTCCCCAGCCACCACCAAGGAACCGCACTCAGAGCCCGCCTAGGAGGTTCAATCGGTTTACTCCACTTACTGCCCCAAGAGCGAAGATCCAAATGGAAATCGAGCGCCAACTCCCTTGACCTCCTCCTCTCCGAGGGAATGCGGCCCGGAGAGATTCCGCCAAGTATTGCCGCTACCACCGCGATCATGGCCACGACACTGAAGAGTGATAGCAACTGAAGAATGAGATTGAAAGGCTCATCCAGCGGGATAGACTGGATTATTTTAGGGGAGCCCCCGAGCCAAGAAACGGGGGCGATCGCCGGCCTGAGCCCCAGCAGCAACCTCCTCCTCCTCCAAATCCTCCGGTTGCTGGCCACATTAATGTGATTGAGGCGGTCGGTAGTCCTTCAGGCGAGAGGGACGATGAAGAAGGTTCGGTGCCGAAGAAGGTGCGAACTGATGAGCTCTCTTTCTCCAATGATGACTTCCAGGGGATACAGTTCCCGTACGATGATGCGCTAGTTGTATCTCTTAATTTGAACAACTATGATGTAAGCCGAATTCTCATTGATAGTGGAAGCTCCGTCAATGTTTTGTACCTCGATGTGTTTGTGAAGATAAAACTTCTCATGGAGAATCTTCGAGCCGTGGACTCCACACTAATGGGGTTCACCGGTGATGTCATTACCCCAGAGGGGGTCATAACCTTGACGATTCGAGCAGGAACCTAGCCCCGCGTGGCCACTGTGTATGCAGATTTCCTGGTGACCAAGCTCCGGTTGCCTTACAATGCAATCTTGGGAAGACCCGGCTTGAGGTCTCTCAGAGCCGCCGTCTCCATCCCACATCTTCTTATGAAGTTCCCTACCGAGCGAGGGGTAGGCATAGTTCGAGGAAGCCAAGCTATAGCTCGGCAGTGTTTCGTCACCAACATGCAATCCAAATTGCCTGAAGTTGATGGGCTGGATGCTCGGGAGGATTTCGCCGAGCAGCGAGGAGAACCAGCCGAAGAGCTGGAGGAGGTGCCATTGGACGAAGCTCGGCCCGACCGAACCATAAGGATCGGGTCGCTACTGAAGGGGGAGACCCAGCTAGAGCTGATCGATTTTCTCTGAAAGAATGCTGATGTCTTCGCCTGGTCAACCTCAGATATGCCTGAGATCAGCTCGGACGTCCTCGTCCACCATCTTAATGTGGATGAGATATTCCGACCCATGAAGCAGAAGAAAAGAAGCTTCGCCCCTGATCGGCAAAGAGCAATTGAAGAAGAGGTGGACAAGCTTATCAAGGCAAACTTCATTCGAGAGGTAAATTATCCAAGATGGCTATCCAATGTTGTTATGGTGAAGAAGTCGAACAGCAAATGGTGAATCTACATTGACTTCACCGACCTTAATAAAGCATGCTCAAAGGACAGCTTCCCTCTCCCCCGGATCAACCAGCTTGTGGATGCCACTTCCGGCCATCAGATGCTGACCTTCATGGACGCGTACTCAGGCTAATAACCAAATTTGGATGGCACCCAAGGATGAAGAAAAGGCCGCCTTCATAACTGACCGAGGTACCTATTGTTACTGTGTCATGCCCTTCGGTCTGAAAAATGCAGGCGCCACTTACCAAAGGCTGGTAAACAAAGTCTTTAAGGAGCAAATCGGTCGGAACATGGAGGTATACGTTGATGACTTGCTGGTCAAAAGCAAGGAAGCATCCCGGCATAACGAAGACCTTTATGAAAGCTTTGTGACACTCCGAAAGTATCGGATGAAGCTCAATCCCATAAAGTGCGCCTTCGGTGTCAACTCCGGGAGGTTTCTGGGCTTCATGGTTTCTCAGCGAGGCATCGAAGCTAACCCACAGAAGATTCAAGCCCTTTAGCAAATGACACCCCCAGCGTCCGTCAAAGAGGTCCAGCGCTTGACGGAAAGAATCGCGGCCCTCAACCGCTTTATGGCTCGGTTGGCCGAGAAATGTCTTCCCTTCTTTAAAGCTCTCCGATCTGCCAAGAATTTTTAATGGACTCTCGAGTGCCAAAAATCATTCGAGGACCTTAAGAAGTATCTCAGCTCGCCACCCCTCCTCAGCAGCCCCAATCCGGGGGAAATGCTGTTTCTGTACCTGGCAGTCTCTGAAGGCGCGGTTGATGTGGTTTTGGTCAGAGAAGAGAAGAAAACCCAAAAGCTGATCTACTATGTCAGCAAACTGCTCCGGGATGCCGAGACAAGGTACACCCAAATCAAGAAGCTAGTGTTGGCCCTGATAACATCGGTTCGGAGGTTGCAACCATATTTCCAGGTGCATTCTGTGACGGTCCTCACCGACCAGCCCATCAAGGCGGTGGTCCATCGCCCGAAGACATCAGGGAGAATGGCAAAATGGGCCGTTGAGTTAAGCGAACATGATATCCGATATCAACCTTGCCTGGCCATCAAGGCACAAGTTCTGGCTGACTTCCTCCTTGAATGCACTATCCCAGAAGATGGCTTCACTCCAAGCTCCTCCGAACATCCAAGATCAAGTGCCCTATGGCTGCTCCACATCGACAGATCCTCCAATGCCCATGGCTCCGGTGCTGGTTTAGTCCTCACCAGTCTGGAGGGGGTGACCTTCAAGTACGGCGTTTGATTCTCCTTCCTAGCCTCTAACAACGAAGCCGAATATGAGGCTCTGCTCACCAGACTCCGAATCGCCCATGATCTAAAAGTGAAGAAGCTGAATGCCTTTACCGATTCTCAGTTGGTAGCCAGCCATATGCGGGGCGAGTTTGAGGCCCGAGAGCCAAACATGATTCGGTATCTTCAAGAGGTGTGGAACTTACTCTCTCACTTCTCTGAATTCGAAGTTATCCAGATCCCTAGATCCGAAAATGCTCGTGCCGATCTATTATCCCGGCTAGCAACTACGGAGTCGATGGACTCCGAGCGGAAGTTCCCCTTGGAAATCTTGGAAAAGCCTAGCATCGCGGAGGCGGACCGAGTGATGCAAATTGAGGTCGAGCCATCCTGGTTCGACCCCATATTGAAGTATCTTTAAAAAGGGTCGCTCCCAGCCGACCGCAAGGAAGCAAGGAAGCTGAGGTTGCAAGCTACCCACTATGTGCTAGTCGACGACCAGCTGTATAAGTGGTCCTTTTCCATGCCGCTGCTCAAATTCCTCCACCCGTTTGAAGCTGATTATACTCTTTGGGAGGTGCACGAAGGAATCTGCGGCAACCATTTGGGGAGCCGATCTTTGTGCCACAAGGAGCTGCGCCAGGGATATTACTGGCCTACCATGCAAAAGGATGCCGATGATCTCGTCCGAGCATATGACCCGTGTCAGAGGCACTCCAACATCCAGAGGCTCCCCTCTGCCAGTATGGTCCCTATTTCCTCTGATTGGCCCTTTGCTAAGTGGGGGATGGTTATTCTTAGCCCTTTTCCCCTCGCCACCGGGTAGAGAAAATTTCTATTTGTTACCATCGACTATTTCACCAAGTGGGTGGAGGCCGAGGCAGTTGCCTAAATAACCAAAGCTCAGGCCAAGGACTTTGTGTGGAGATCCATCGTTTGTTGCTTTGGTCTCTCGCATACCATCATCACCGACAATGGCAAGCAGCTCGATAATCCCAAGTTCCGAGAATTCTGCGAGGATCATGGCATCGTTCATCGCCTCACATCAGTAGGGCATCCGTAGGCTAACGGAGAAGCCGAGGTAACGAACCGAACCCTACTTCAAGGGATTAAAGCTCAGCTCGCCAGAGCCCGAGGCAGATGGGCGAATGAGCTTCACCATGTGCTGTGAGCCTACCGCACCACCCAGAGAATCCCCACCAGCGAGACCCGTTCCGGATGGCCTTTGGCATGGAAGGCCGTCATCCCTATGGAGATAGGCCTTCCCTCTCCGCGAGTGGAAAGCTACTCAGAAGAAACTAACGACGAGCAGCTCCGCACCAACCTCAATCTGGTGGAAGAGATCAGGGAGAAAGCTCGAGTTAGAATGGCCATGTACCAGCAAAGAGTTGCTCATTACCATGCCTCTAGAGTCAAAGGAAAATCCTTCTCACCCGGTGTTGGTCCAGATAGCAACCCAAGAGGGGGGATGAATTGGGTTTTTCAAAAATTTAAACTCTTTTGAAAATAAACCCCAGCGGAAATAAAACTTAGATTCGTACAGATTAAAACATAATATGCACAAATAGAAAATTTAAGGATAATGAGACAATCACAGCAAACACAGAAGATTTTATAGTGGTTCGGTGTACCTACACCTACGTCCACTCCCAAGTATCTCTTGGGTCCACACTATAATCAATCTGATTACAGCAGAGTTATTTTGCAAGCTCACAATTCAAACTTGTTGTTTTCCCGGGTGCACAACGAACCTAGCTGGTTTTCAAGGCTCACCAGCATAAAACCTTACACCACAAGCAACCTACTTGCACAAGGCTAACAGCCTCAATGGAATCAATCCTCCGATTGACCCAGCAAACAATAATCGTTTTTACAAAATAAAAGCTCCTCCAATGAGCAAATATACAGTGATAAAGCACGAAATAAGGAGATAGGAATCAAAGCCTGATTTGCAGATCTTGGTGGCTTGCTTCTTCTCTTCTCTTGGATGGATCTTCCTTTAAAATGCTCTTGAAGCTCCGAAGATCAGAAAACTAGGGCTTCCTTCTTTTCTTGAGATTTCTTCAAAGTGAAGCTATGAAAGCTTGGAATCTCTCTCTTTTCTTTTTGGGGAATCAGTGTGATCTTTCCTCTCGAATCTTCCCTCTTTTCTTTTCTGATAGATTTCAAAGATTTGTCTCTATTCTTTTCTTTTTGCCTCTCTTCTTTTCAGATGCAGTAAACCTTCTTCTTATAGATTAGTATAATCCATAAATAGTTTCAAACTATCCGTTAGAAACAAGTGTAAGAAGGGTTAGATCCATAAATAGCAATAGCCATTGGAATTAAAAAGATAAAAGTAAAGTTTAGAGTCGTTCTGACAGTTCTGAAGTCGCATCTGACATTCTGGAGTCGGCTCTAACTTTTCTGGAGTCGGCTCTAAATCAAAAATCCCCAAATTGCTTGAACTGGAGTTGTCTCTGGCTTTTCTGGGGTCGATACAAAAAACTTCTGAAGTCGACTCTAACAGTCCCGGAGTCGACTCTAAGTTGTGGCCAGAAAAACCATCGTTATGTCTTTTCTGTTGGAGTTGGCTCTAACAGTCCGGGAGTCAACTCTAAGTCTGTGCCATTTTTCAGAGTCGACTTTGCGATTCCATGTGTCGACTCTAATGTTTGAAATCTTACCATGACATTAGATTCGAACTAGAACTTGATTTTTCTTATCATTTTGATTAATAAATCATATCATAAACTGAAAAACTTAATCAAAATCATTAGTAACTTCAAATGTTATACTCAAATAGTTTTGTTAATCATCAAAATCAACAATTGGGTCAACAATCTCCCCTTTTTGATGATGACAAAAACTTTGAGTATATGCATTAAAAATTCATTTGAATTAAGAATTATAGACATTGTTAAAGCTTTAAAAACTTCCTAACAGAGAATTTGATGCCAATTTTCAAAATGAATCAAAAAAGATACTTGAGTTTATTATAAACATCAATCAAGATAATTTTAACTTTACGTAGAAAATTATTAAGCTCCCCCTGCATTGAATAACTCCCCCTATGCAAATAAACTGAAATCGATTGATACATATTGATTAGAATTTATAAATCTCAAAATTTCTCTCCCCCTTTTTAGATATTTTTTCTCCCCCTTATTAGATATGCCAATTGATTGAAATCTTATATTCCTTTAATCTTATATTCTTCCATTCTTATTTCTTTTATGCATATACAATTTTCTTCTCCCCCTTTTTTGTTATCAGCAATAAGGTGAATTTAAAAACAATAAAGAAGGTTATCAGAGCGGGATCGTTGGTTCATTCAATCATAGAGATGGTAATTGGTTCTCATAAACAAATTTGCAATAAAAGATAATTGTATTTCAATGCAAGATTCATTACATGTGTCAATTCAGGTACATTCTCAGAAAAGTAACATATTCAAGTGTATCCACAGTAAACCAAAATTCCTAGATATAAGCTATCAAAGTAAAGAAAGCTAGAAATCCTAAGATACAAACTAGGATAAGATAGGATATCAAAATCAAACATGCTTGTAAACAATTTTCTTCAAATGTCCAATCATTTCATAATTTTATCTTTTTGGTCTTTCTTAAATTTTTTAAGACAAGCTTCAACTTGAGCGACAGTAATATCAAGATCTTTCTTCAGCTGACCAGTAGCATCTAAGTAGACTCTTGATCCATCTGCTATCCCTTCTAGTCTTTCAAATATCTTTTGAAGCTCAGATGACATGGCATTCACTGATTTATCCAAAGTAGAAACTATCATGTCAAGCTTAGCAGATATCAATTTCATTTCACTTCTCATATCCGAATCATGCTCAGTCAGTAGGGCTCTGAGCTAATCAAGCTGCTCCTCTAAAAATCTACCAGATACCAAGGCTGACTGATGTGGAGGTGAAGGATGAGTGCTCGGTCCAGCCTCTGAAGGTCCAGCAGTAGATGGTCCAGGAATATCCTCTACTCTGGCCTCCTCAGCTCTAACTTCCTCTGCTCTGGTCTCTTGTCCTCTTTTTATCCAAACATTATTCTCTTTTCTGAAGCCCATGTGGTGAATTGTAGAGACACTATAGTAATCAGCATGCCTTAACTTCCTTAGTGGCTCATTATCCATTATTAGCACACCTTGGCTTCTAAAAACTAATGTCAGAATCATACCGTATGGTAGCGTTGATCTCTTCTTAGTTGCTGCTTCTATCATGTAGCCAATCATCATACCAGCCAAGTTAACAGGCCTTCCGGTAATGATACAGTCCATCAATAAAATATCTCGCTCCGAGACATATTCAAACCTTCCAATTTTAGGAAACAATATTCTTCCACAAATATTCTGAAGTAACCTGAGTTCCAAATTTAGTTGATTAGCCATGATTTCTTCAAACTCAGATACTTTTCTCCCTAACATCCTAGATAGAGCACCTCCTCTATCATCATGTTGATACTCAACAAGTCCAATAGTAGGCATCTCCAATAAATTTTCAAGAATCTCGGCTGTGATTATTACTTTGGTTCCTCTTACAAAACTTACTAATCCTCCCTCTCCTCTACATAAATCATTGTAAAATTCTCTCACAAGGGCAGGGTATGTAGGAACATCTAAAGAGCAAACTTTCTCCCATCCCATTTCCTTCAATAACCGACCAATAGCAAAGCCCTCCGAAGCAAATAAATCAAAATCTACTTTCCTTCCAGTTGTAATGGCCTTACCCGCTAATTGGTCTACCCGTGGAGAAGATGGTGAAGGTGGAGAAGCATCTTGGGTGGCGGATGATGAAGATGGTGAGGTTTGCTTACGAATCATCCTTTTTCTTATGGGAACGACCGAACTTCCAACAAACGCACGCTTCTTAAGAGCCATTAGATTCGATTGGAATGAGTTATTGAGAGATTTGAGAGGTTTGGAGAAGTTGGAATTGGTTTGAAACGGTTTTAGAAAGGGTTTAGGAGACGATAGGATCATTTGGGTGTCGACTCTGCTTTTTATTTTGACCTAGTTCCACTTAGAGTCGACTCCCGCAAAGCGAGGTGTCGGCTCCGACTAGAAAATATGTCAGCGCCTGAATTAGAGTCGGCTCTACAGAAGCCAGAGTCGGCTCTAATTGCCCAGACAGAACATCAAAATATGAAGGTGTCGACTCCACAAACTGCAGGTGTCGACTCCACAATAGTTTCAGTGAAAAATTCAAATTTCAAGGATCTAAAACTAATCAATTTAATCATAAATTCTAGATAAATGTTCCTTATCAATTGGGAAACAATGAATCAGATTTCTAGATAAATTTCCTTATTGGATAAAGAGGATTTTCAAGAAATTAATGAAGTCTAGATAGTTGTTGTCCTTAAGAGTTTCAGAAAATCATTCTAAAGGATCACAAACTCCTAATTCTCCTCTAAGATAACAAAATCTTTCCTCACTCAAAGGTTTGGTAAAAATATCAGCTAATTGATCATTAGTATTAACATAATCAAGATAAATATCATTATTAGCTACATGTTCTCTAATAAAGTGATATCTAATTTCAATGCATTTAGTTCTTGAATGTTGAATTGGATTCTTAGTTAGATTAATGGCACTAGTATTATCACATTTAATAGAAATTTTATCAAGTGTGATACCATAATCTTCAAGTTGTCACTTAATCCAAAGGATTTGAGCACAGCAACTTCCAGCTGCAACATACTCTGCCTTAGCATGGATAATGCAACCGAATTTTACTTCTTGCTAAACCAAGAGATTAAGTTACTTCCTAAAAGTTGGCATGCTCCACTTGTACTTTTTCTATCTAATTTACAACCAGCATAGTCAGAATCAGAATAAGCAATCAATTTTAAGGTTGAGTCTCTAGAATATATAATCCTACATTTTTAGTTCCTTTTAAGTATCTAAAGATTCTTTTAACAATAAATAAATGTGATTCTTTAGGATTAGATTGATATCTTGCACATAGACAAACAGAAAACATAATATCTGGCCTACTTGCAGTTAGGTAAAGAAGTGATCCGATCATACCTCGATAATGCTTCTGATCTACTTTCTTACCTTCTTCATCTTTGTCCAGCTTGCATGAAGGGACTCATTGGCGTACCTAGAGGTTTAGCAGATTCCATACCAAACTTCTTGATATTTCCCTTGTGTACTTTGTTTGGTTGATGAAAATCCCCGCTTTCTCTTGTTTGATTTGAAGTCCAAGAAGAAGTTGAGTTCTCCCATCATGCTCATCTCGAATTCTCCCTGCATTAACTTAGCAAATTCTTGACAAAGAAGATTGTTAGTAGCACCAAATATAATGTCATCAACGTAAATTTGAACAATTAATAAATCCTTTTCTTTTCTTTTTAAAACAAAGTTTTATCAACGTTTCCTCTTGAAAAATTATTTTTAATTAAAAATTTACTTAATCTATCATACCAAGCTCTAGGTGCTTGCTTTAAACCATAAAGTGCTTTGTGTAATTTGAAGACATGGTTTGGAAATTCATGATCTTCAAAACCAGGAGGTTGTTCAACATAAACTTCCTTATTTATAAAACCATTTAAAAATATACTTTTAACATCCATTTGAAATAGATTGAAATTCATATGACATGCAAATGCAAGTAGTAGCCTGATGGCTTCTAATCTAGCAACAGGTACAAAGGTTTCATCAAAATCTATACCTTCTTCTTGATTATATCCTTTTGCAACTAATCTAGCCTTATTTCTAATTACCAATCCATTTTCATCCAATTTATTTCTAAAAACCCATTTAGATCCTATTATAGGATGGTTTTTGGGTCTATCTACTAGAGTCCAAACTTGGTTCCTAGTGAATTAGTTTAACTCTTCCTGCATTGCTAACATCCAATAACTATCTTTCTCAGCTTCCTCTATAGTTTTAGGTTCTATATGAGATACAAATGTAAGATGATTATTGATATTTCTTATTGATGATCTAGTCCTTACACCTTGAGATGGATCACCTATGATTAGGTCTTTAGGATGACCATAAGCATATCTCCAATCTCTAGGTAGATCTTTATCATTATGAGCAGTATCAATACCATCATCCTTAGGTGAGTCATCATCCTTAGCTTCAGGTTCTTGATCTGAAGATACATTTAATTTTTCAATACCTCTTTCAATCAAAGATGTATCTTCCTCATCATCAATTTTATCTGAACTTGATGCTAAAGACTCATCAAACACTATATGAATGGATTCTTCTACAACTAAGCTTCTCTTATTAAATACTCTATATGCCTTACTAGATGTAGAATATCCTAGGAAAATACCTTCATCAGACTTTGCGTCAAACTTCCTAAGATTGTCCTTACCATTGTTATGAATAAAGCATTTACAACCAAATGCATGAAAATAACCTAAATTTGGTTTCCTATTATGCCATAGTTCATAGGGAGTCTTCTTAAGGATAAGTCTAATTAGGGCTCTATTTAGGATGTAACATGTTGTGTTTATAGCTTCCGCCCAAAAATATTTTGGAAGTTGGCTTTCACATAGCATGGTACGGGCCATGTCTTCTAAAGTCCTATTCTTCCTTTCTACAACTCCATTTTATTGAGGTGTTCTAGGTGCTGAAAAGTTATGATGTATGCCTTTTTCAAAACAGAATTTTTAAATAAGTGATTTTCAAATTCAGTTCCATGATCACTTCTAATAGACACTATGGTAGTGTTTTTCTTATTTGTGACTTTCTTAACAATTTCTGGAATATTGAGAAAGTCTCATCTTTGTGAGCCAAAAACATTATCCAAGTGAATCTAGAGTAATCATCTACTATCACTAGACCATATTTCTTTCCTCCTAGACTTGTGGTTCTAGTAGGTCCAAAAAGGTCCATGTGTAACAGCTCTAGTGGCCTAGTAGTTGAAACAATATTCTTAGATTTGAAAGAAGTTCTTGTTTATTTTCCAAATTGACATGCATCACAGATTCGATTATTTTCAAAATTTAAGCTAGGAATACCTTTAACTAGATCCATTTTCAATAGTTTAGAAATTAGGTGTGTGCTTGCATGACCTAATCTACGGTGCCATAGCCAACCAATCTCATTCATCTTAGCATTATTAGCTACTAAGCAATGATTACTTGGAGATAAATTACTCAAATCAATTAAGTACATTGTCATAACGTTTACCAACAAGAATAATGCTATTATCAATGGAATTAGTAACATGCAAACAGAAGCTTCAAAGGAAACTTTGAAACCTTTGTCACACAGTTGGCTAATACTTATCAGATTATGTTTAAGTCCATCGACATACAAAACATTATCAATATGAGTAGATGGAGTAATTTAAATCTTACCAATACCCATGATATGGCCTTGACCATTATCACCAAAAGTAACTACTCACCTCTTTTTGATTCAAGGGTGATGAATTGATCTTTGTCACCCGTCATGTGTCTTGAGCAACCACTATCTAGGTACCATTTTCTTTTCAGTCTGATGGCTGCAAGACACTCCTGCAAATATTCATGTCTTAATTTTAGGTACCCAAGCCTTCTTGGGTCCTTCATGGTTAGATGCATTAAATATTGTTCCTTTGGGAACCCAAATTATCTTTCTTTTATATGAAAATTTACACATATAGGATTTATGTCCTTTGTTTCCATATTTAAAACAAGTAATATTTGATGATTTTTCAGCATGTACAAAAATATTTTTCAAAGATTTTTGCTTTTTAAGTGGATTATATCCTAATCCAGCTTTATCAAAAATAGCTTTTTGATTATCCAAAATCATATTAAGTTTGATAGAGCTCAAGGTAAATTTATCAACTATAGGTTTAAGTCTATTAACTTCATTTTTCAAGCTTTCATTTTCTTTCATCAAAACTTCTTTTTCTACAACATGCTTTTCATTTTCTAAGGATAGTTTTTGCATTTGATTTTTCAGATCTTTGTTCTTTGAACTTAAGTTTGCAAAATCATCCATTAATTCATAAAAAGCATTATGTAATTCATCGAAAGTAAAATCATCAAGAAAACTCGGACTTACCTCATCATTGTCCGCCATGAAGCATAGATTGGTCATTTCACTCTTTTCTTCCTCTTCGGAACTTGAGCTTTTCGAATCACTCCATGTGGCCATCATTGCCTTCTTTTTAAATTTTCGGGTGCCTTTCTTTAGTTGTGGGCATTCAGATTTAAAATGACCCGGCTTTTTACATTCAAAACAAATAACTTCTTTTTCTTTGCCCTTGTCCTCATCTTTTCTTGCAAAGGGTTTTTTCTTTTCAAACTTCTTCTTCTTCATGAATTTTTTAAATTTTCTTGTGATGAGTGCCATGTCCTCATCATCACTTTTATCTTCAGATTCATGAGGTCCTTCCATATATTTAGAAATCTTAAGAGCCATAGTCCTCTTCTTCTTTGACTCATCATCATCAACATGTTGCTTAATTTGAAGCTCATGAGTCATCAAGGATCCCAATAATTCTTCTAGGAGTAGGGTACGTAGATCTTTTGCCTCTTGTATTGCAGTCACTTTAGCTTCCCAAGTCCTAGACAAAGAACGTAAAACCTTCCTCACAAGATCAGAATTATCATAAGATTTACCAAGGCTTTTTAAACCATTGACTATATCAGTAAATCTTGTAAACATATCAGTAATAGATTCACATGCATCCATTTTAAACAATTCATACTTATGAACTAGCATGTTAATCTTGGATTCCTTGACTTGATTTGTTCCCTCATGGGTAACCTTAAGTCTATTCCAGATTTCTTAGCAGAAATGCAAATAGATATACGATTGAATTTATTTGCATCTAATGAGCAGTATAAAACATTCATTGCTTCGGCATTAAGTTGTGCCAATTTTTTATCATGTTCATCCCATTCCGTTTTCAGTTTAGGAATCTCCATGCCATTAACTCTAGCAGTGGGTGTATGTGGTCCATTGACTATAATGCTCCATAGATCATAGTCAAATGCTTGAATGAAGATTTTCATTCTAGCCTTCCTATAACCATAGTTTAATCCATTAAACAAGGGTGGTCTATTTGTAGATTGGCCTTCGAAAAAAGATGAACCAGCTTGAGTTGCCATGTGGATCTTTGACTCTTGATCGTTAGATCAAATCAAATGAGCACTAGCTCTGATACCAATTGTTGGTCCAGATAACAACCCAAGAGGGGGGGGGGTAAATTGGGTTTTTCAAAAATTTAAACTCTTTTGAAAATAAACCCCAGCAGAAATAAAACTTAGATTCGTACAGATTAAAACAGAATATGCACAAATAGAAAATTTAAGGATAATGAGACAATCACGGCAAACACAGAAGATTTTATAGTGGTTCGGTGTACCTACACCTACGTTCACTCCCAAGTATCTCTTGGGTCCATACTATAATCAATCTGATTACAGCATAGTTGTTTTGCAAGCTCACAACTCAAACTTATTATTTTTCCGGGTGCACAACGAACCCAGCTGGTTTTCAAGGCTCACCAGCACAAAACCTTACACCACAAGCAACCTGCTTGCACAAGGCTAACAGCCTCAATGGAATCAATCCTCCGATTGACCCAGCAAACAATAATCATTTTTACAAAACAAAAGCTCTTCCAATGAGCAAATATACAGTGATAAAGCACAAAATAAGGAGATGGGAATCAAAGCCTGATTTACAGATCTTGGTGGCTTGCTTCTTCTCTTCTCTTCGATGGATCTTCCTTTAAAATGCTCTTGAAGCTTCGAAGATCAGAAAACTAGGGCTTCCTTCTTTTCTTGAGATTTCTTCAAAGTGAAGCTATGAAAGCTTGGAATCTCTCTCTTTTCTTTTTAGGGAATCAGTATGATCTTTCCTCTCGAATATTTCCTCTTTTCTTTTCTGATAGATTTCAAAGATTTGTCTCTATTCTTTTCTTTTTGCCTCTCTTCTTTTCGGATGCAGTAAACCTTCTTCTTATAGATCAGTATAATCCATAAATAGTTTAAAACTATACGTTAGAAACAAGTGTAAGAAGGGTTAGATCCATAAATAGCAATAGCCGTTGGAATTAAAAAGATAAAAGTAAAGTTTAGAGTCGTTCTGACAGTTCTGAAGTCGCGTCTGACATTTTGGAGTCGGCTCTAACTTTTCTGGAGTCGGCTCTAAATCAAAAATCTCCAAATTGCTTGAACTGGAGTCGTCTCTGGCTTTTCTGGGGTCGACACAAAAAACTTCTGGAGTCGACTCTAACAGTCCCGGAGTCGACTCTAAGTCATGGCCAAAAAAATCGTCGTTCTATCTTTTCTGTTGGAGTCGGCTCTAACAGTCTAGGAGTCGACTCTAAGTCTGTGCCGTTTTCCGGAGTCGACTCTGCGATTCCATGTGTCGACTCTGAAATCTTACCTTGACATTAGATTTGAACTAGAACTTGATTTGTCTTATCATTTTGATTAATAAATTATATCATAAATTGAAAAACTTAATCAAAATCATTAGTAACTTCAAATGTTATACTCAAATAGTTTTGTTAATCATCAAAATCAACAATTGGGTCAACACCCGGCGACTTGGTCCTCCGAAAGGCATTCGTCTCCAAACCGCTAGAGCAAGGAAAGCTCTCGCCAAACTGGGAAGGCCCCTACCAAGTAGCGGAAGTCATCGGCCCTGGCACCTACAAGCTCTAGGACCTAAGCGGGAGATCCATTCCCTGGACGTGGAGTTTAGACAATCTCCGTATATATCATCAATAGAGTATGCTCTCTATCGACTTGCTCCATTTATAGCTTTGGCATCTTATTTCTATTATTCGCGGCGCGACCGCTATGGTCATTTTTCGGAAAGTCGTAATAGAAAGCAGATGTCGCTTATGCATCCATTCTCGGCACAACCGAGCTATCTCGCCGAGCTTTGAATCGAATCTCCGAACTTTGGCTGGGCCTAGTCCTATTCAATAAAGACTCGGTATGGCCGAGCATCCCAAGCCCCGGCCGAACCAAATAATCTCCAAAACTTAGTTCGGATTCGGGCAGCTTACAAGCCCCGATCGAACCAAATAATCTCCAAAAGCCTCGTACGGATTCGGGCAGCTTACAAGCCCCGGTCGGACTGAACAACCTCCCAAAACATCGTTCGGATTTGGGCAGCTTACAAGCCTCGACCGAACCAAATAATCTCCAAAACTTAGTTCGGATTCAGGCAGCTTACAAGCCTTGACCGAACCAAATAATCTCCAAAAGCGTCGTACGGATTCGGGCAGCTTACAAGCCCCGACCGAACCAAATAATCTCCAAAACTTCATTCGGATTCGGGCAGCTTACAAGCCCCGGCCAGACCAAAAGGCAAAAAAAACTCCATCCAGATTCGGGCAGCTAACAAGCCCTGATAGGCACCTAAAATTAAAACCTCGGCCAAAGCCGAGGTACGTCACTTGTCAAAAGCCTCGGCCAAGACCAAGTGATAAGGACGAACGTCTGGGAGATAGCAGCAAAAACGAATGTTGCAAAAATCCTCCCCCTTTATTTATCATAAGAAAGACAACAAAAGGGAAAGAAAAGATACAATAACCCTCACAGAGGCTTGGCGTCTTCTCCGGGAGCCGCCGAACCCTCCCCACGCCGAGCCGACTTGGCAATCTATTGACGGAGGGATGTTATTTCCCCTTCTTGCCGGCTGATAACACGGCGAAGGAGCTCAACCTTCCTCATCGAAACGGCCAGATATTCCTCGGCCGCCCTTTGAAGCTGTTCATGGTTCGCGAACGCTAACACCAGAACCACTCCATCAACAGTCACTGTAACACGACTCCCCCGGGAGTCCCTGCGGTCGTTAGCACCACCATTCGGCCCCTGAGTCGATCGCCTTTCGCCGCCGAAGGCCATATCTGCACCCAGGAGCTATTGGGAGATTAGCTGAAAAGATGACCAGCACAGGCACCCCTCTTGTCCATATTTAAACCGCTCCTGGTGAGTATTTCGATCATTCGAGTCATTAATCTCAACCTATGGAAACTCACCATGCGTCACCACCTTAGTAGGCACTTACGAGGGACAAGGGATCACGCCCCCTTATCGAGGAGGATTGAGAAGCATCGACGAGGTGCACGGGGAACTCCCCCCTTTCTCTAGGGACCCAGCTCCCTTCGGTTTACCGAACCCTTCTGAAGTAAATGTTCTCGGGAGACTACCAGACTCCCTCGAATTGGGCATCCTTGGAAAGACGCGGAAAAGCACGTCAGCGATCAGCACTGGCTCGCCTCCCTCGAGGATAACCGAGTCATATACTTCGGGCACCCCCATGCATCGCCCAGATAATCCTCATCTTCTTTGGCGGTCCACACCAGAATCTACATTTATCGCAAGAGCCAAACAAAATATTAGAAACCTCGGCAACAACCGAGTGATATCCTTAATCCTCGGCAACAACCGAGTGATATCCTTAATCCTCGGCAACAACCGAGCGATATCCTGAAGCTCTGGCCTAGTCGAGCAATTTCTCGAACGCTCTGACGCAACTAAGGCGTCCCATTATACCTCGGTAGAGGCAGACAACCTTCCACTATTCAACAGCAAAGACACGCCACGAGCTATCTTTCCCCATAGAAACACCTGCTTCGTTCCGCAAACAGGATCATGCTTACCTCATGAGTCCATAGGACCGCCCAAGTCCCTCTTTGACTCAAACATGAATATATGCTTCCTCCACTGAGGATCGGACATTGGCCTCAGCAAGAACAAAATAGCAATAGTGCTGCCGAAATATGCTACGACATAAACAGTGTAATACGAGAGTAACAACTCTCAGCACAAAAGAGGCAGGTGCTAAAGGAAGAAGGAATGAAAACTTTCTTTATTTCCTCATCAAAAAGAAAAGTACAACCTTCTAAGAGGAGTTACAAGTGCATCAAACATAAGAAATAAAAATGAGTAAATAGCTCAGCCGAACTGCTTCCATCAGCTTCTGTTAATAATGACATTTCGGCATCTGACCCAAAAGATCAGGCAACCAACCAGCTCACCCTGATAGATAGCGAGGTCGGCTTCCCATGGGTCCTTTGGATGAACTAAGAGATCCAAAAAGAGATGCAGACCCGTGGATGCTGATGCTGATGAAGCTCCCCCTGGGTGGAATGCTGGGCCGCAGGCCGCTGCCCGATTGAGAGAGATAGGGGACTATCAGCCCCACACTGCTCTCAACTCCCTCTTCACATGGCAAAAGATTCTCCGCACGGAGGGGCTAAGCATCTAGCCAAAGGGAGAAGGAAAAGTCCACACATGCTACGGGGGTACATGTGCACTTCCTACCCTGCGACCCCCGTAGAAAACCACGAAGGACACACAGGAAGCACATATGTGCGTTCTCCATGTGATCTCTGCGGACCTCCTGTGCGCTCTCCATATGATCTCCGAAGCTCCTCTCCGGACGATGAGCTGCTCTTCAGCGACTCCTTCATCACCCCAGCTGTCCGGGGGAAGGTGACTTGCAAAAGTAAAACTCAATCCCCTCACTCTCAGCTCAAAGCATCATTAAAACTCTCACGGAGAAGAAAGTCTTGGGGAATGGCTTAGCACGGCCTCTCCCTCCCTTTTTATAGGCAAATGGATCGGGAATAGCTATTAAAGCAGTAAGACCCGAAATTCAAAATGCCCACGCTGCCACGTAGCCTCCCAGGATGAAAATAGCGCCCTTCGATGCGTGCCAAACGCATTGCTCAGCCCATGACGTACGCCAAAAGATCTCCTCTGATCCCGGATCATGGGTCTTAAATGCAAAAAATTGCTCGCTGATCTTAGAGATACGGGCAGATGGGAAATCGCCCGGTGAAAATGACACCCTCCAATGGCGAGTCAACGCTTATGTCATGCCTTGGAAAAGATCAACGGGATAAACAATCCTGAAAAGTACCGACGCAACCTTTTGCTGGTTACGGGGCCGTATTATCTACTTTGGCAAAACGAAGGTCGACTCGCCTTGGAAAAGATAAGGCACTGACAGAGTAATAAAGAGGCACAGAGGCCAAGTACTCCTCAATAAAGGCATCTCAGTATCCCCCGTTCCGGCCCTACTGCCCGTTATGCCTTGGCATACACCTAGACATTGCCTTATGCTTCCATCCAAGGCCAAAGCTGCTTCCATACTTCGGAATAAACTGAAATATCTCTTTTCAGCCCAGCATGACTGAGCGTTATCCTACACTCCGATCCAGACTGAGATAGCTGCCTTTATCTCAACGATAACGAAGCACTCTTTGTACTTCGGCTAAAGAATGAACGCTATGCCTTGGGTCTTGCCGAGGTGCCCAAAAATCCCTCAAGAGAGTGGCTCACTTATAAGACTCGCACGATGAAAGCTAGCATTTCAAAAACAGCAGCAAACACAAAAGCTACGGAAACTTTTCTTTTCATTCATCATAGAAAGGGCGACAAAAAGAAAGAAAAAATACATCGGCCCTCACAGGGGCTTGTCATTTTCTCCCCTCGCCGCTGAGCCCTCCCCTCGCCGCAGAGCCGGCTCGCCCACCTGTTGCTGAAGGGACGCTACCTGCCTTTCCAACCGACTATTGGCCACGCGGAGGAGCACAATCTCCCTGGTGGAGACAACCATGTATTGCTCGACTGCCTTTTGGAATTGCTCGTGGCTTGCAAACGATGATGCCAGGACTTCCCGGTCGATGTTTATTCTAGTACGGCACCTGCGGGCCCTCCAGCAGGCATTGACGCTGTTGTCTGGCACTCCAGCTGACCTCCCTCCATCCTCGAAAGCCATCCTGCTATCACAAGTTTGGATAGACCAATAAGAGATCGGCAGAGGAAATGGTTAGCGATGGCCTGCCACCCACCGGTATTTAAACTACTTCGGGCGAGTACCCCAATCGCCCGAGCCATCAGTTCCAACGACACTACCATAAAACCTCGCCATGAGTCGTTACTTCAGTGGCCGCTCACGGGAAGCGAAGAATCGCTCCCCCTTTTTACCGAAAAGGATAAATAAATGACGGCGAGGAATTCAACAAACCCCCTTCTTTGGGACCAAACTCCCTCCGAAAGCGCGTCCGCTTCCTCGCCTTGACCAGACCAAACTATCTAACTTTAGCTCTAACCAGGCTGTCCTCATATCTCGGTCCTGCTCGATCTATCCTTATACCTCGGCCTTGACCGGGATGTTTACTCAGGTCCGAACTAAGTCGACCAAACGGTGCAAATAAGCCATGAGCTGCTCGCGGTCGAAAGGAAACTTGAGATAAAAGATCATCCAAGAAAGACAATCATGCAGAAGAAAAAGGTCCATTTCTTGAAAACTCCAACCGAATTACAAGGTGGAAAAGTGAAAAATATACAAATAACCCTTAAGAATCAGGAGTTGAAACGATCCCAGCAGCTCCCTTCGTAACGTCCTGGGAAGCTCGGCTTGTCTCGCCCACTTCAAGTATCTTTACCTCCTCGGAAACAGGCTGCGAGGGCCTCTCAGGAGCTGCAGCCTCATTGGAGCCCAGAATAGCGTTGAGATCAACGTCTGATGCATCATCATATTCATCTTCTTCATCCCCCGGGGTACAGGCCTCACGAGCTTCAACATCCAGGAAGGAGAGGTCCCACTTCGGGTGCTCCCAGGCTATTTTAGTTCGGGTCTCCTCCTCGCCAAGCTGGATGGCCTCAGCGCAGGTCGCATCTTCTACACCTCGAAGCAGACCCAGTTGCTCCTCAGTTTCAGCAACCCGCCTTTCGAGCTCCGAGCTCCTCCTTTTACTCGATGCCAGTTCCTCTTACAGGATCTTCAATTGGTTTCGGCCCTTCAGTTTTGCTCTCTCCATCTGTAGATATAGGATTAGTCGATGCAGCAGCAGGTTAATAGGAGAAGTTTAAGGGACAGTACTGTACCTCCTCCTCCTGCCTGGCTAACTTCTCGGTCAACTCCTTGACCTCGTCCATGGCCCTCAGTTTATCAGCTCTGACCTGCTCGATTCTGCCTTTGAGGCCATCAATCCTCGATTGCCTATTATCAGCTTCTTCCCAAGCCTGGGAAAGCTCGCTATCGAGTTGGGTTAATCTCTCTGGTACCATTTAATCCTGTTATCCTTGGCTGTGATGCATTGGTCGAGGTTCCGAACCTTTTCCTCCGACTCGCCAAGCATCCTGCTCAGGCGACTCTTCTCCTCGGCAGCTTCCCGCATCAGCCTGTCTCGACTTTCATCGAACTATTTCTTGGCGGACTCCATTTCTCCAGCATGCCTAGCTTCGAGGTGCGATAGCTTCAAGCATGCCTCATCATACCTCGCTTGGAGCCCGCGCAACTCCTCAACTTCGAGCTTCAACCTGGATGCGTCGTTGAGGGTGGCCTGATATAATCCCCTCACCATCTCCAACTTCTTGTTGACAGTGTCCAGGATTTGCTCAAATTTGTCAGACGCCGCCGCTCGCAATCGAAGCTCGGAACTGACCCTTTTGGCCTGAACGCCGATGGAACTGATCCTTTTGGCCTGAACGCCGACCCCCGTCACCAGGCTCAAGCGCCAACACTGTGCCCTAGTGATCAAAGCACTCTGCAGAATAGAAAAACAAGTAAGGAAGTGCGATCAAGTTCACCAAAGAACACCTGGTACTCTAGAACAGTAACTCACTCGGGAGGCGTAGGACCTAGCTAACCCCATGAGGGTGGGATTGTCGATATCGGGGAGGAGATGAACGTCTTTCGCCACGTCCCGCTGGCCAAAGGCAGCGTCAATAAGATCTAGGTCCACAAACTTGTTCGTCGAGGGACCAACGCTTGGATATAAGGCCGACTTCATCAAAGCAGAAAACACCTCCTCGATAGCCGGGTCCAAACCATCAGGTTGCTCGTCCGAGGGGCTTGTTCGAGCAATCTCGGATTGGGGAGCCTTCAATCTCCTAACCTCTTTCGGCAAAAGTCTGGCCTGCTGTTCATCAGATACCTCGGCCAGCCCCGCCTCAATCTTCCCGAGGTTTTGACAAGGGAAACTTCAGCTGGAGGGTCATCGTCCTGCCCTCCTTCTTCGCCCAGAGGCCCCTCCTTAGTCGCCAGTGCCTGCTCCTCCCCCACGGACTCCACAGAAGCCTCAACCTGTTCACCAGCAGCCTCCTCAAGAGGAACCCCTCCGGCAGGAGACTCCTCCCGAATATCCACTGCCTTTGGCCCAACGTCATCACCTTCCAACTCATCCGTGGGAGGCCCTCCAACAACAGGCTCACCCTGAGCTTCCAACGGAGCCTCCTCCGGGCTATCCACTATCTCCACCACCAGAGGGCAGGGAATCTTGGCAACCCTCTCTGAGTCTGCCTCCGCTCTGTGCTCCTCCTTCATGACTATTGCCTCTTCCCCCAATGGGGAGAACCTTTCTTCCATCACCAATGCTCCTGCGTCCCCTTTCTTCAACGATGAGGAACGCAAGCTGGCTTTGACTCGCCTGACTTCTGACGAGTGCTCTTCAGAAAGACGGACCTTCTTTTCAGACTTGCACCTCTCCGCGTTGCTGGCCTCTCTTGGGTGCTTTCCCAACTCCTTCTTTATGCGGCCCGCCATCTCGGATTTCTTGGCTGCAGGCACAGGTAGCAGCCGATCAAACCTAGGTATACTTACTCAAGGAAAAGAAAAAACAGAGAGAGGGGGAGAGCTTACCCTGCCTGTTGATGGGGCTGAGCCCAGCAGCACAAAGGGCCTCCTCCGATAGTAAAACAATGGCTAAAAACGTTCGACTGCTGGTGATGATCCCCAGATCCTCCTTCTCCTGTTCGGATAAGGCCAAATGTGCCTCCATATCCCTAACCGGATTTTCCCATCCCCGTGGGAAATCGGAACCGATGTTCCCTTCAGCGATAAATAATTGGACCTTCCATCCCTTTATGGATGACGGCTTATCCACGATCGTCTTGAATGACTTCCGAGGTCCGATATAGGACCACTCTGAGTTCCTTCCGGGTATCAGATGGTAGCAAGCACGGAACAGGGACAGAGTCACTGTTACCTGAACTCGGCTGCACATCAAGATGAATCCGATGATACTCCACCAACTGTTAGGAGCTACCATCGTTGGACAGATGTTGTAAAACTTCATGATCTCCTTTACTAGGGGATGGAGAGGAAACCGGAGGCCCGCCTTCAAACTGTCTTCATAAAGAAAGACCACATGCTCTAGTTCCTGCGAAACCCTGCGCTCGGGCCCCGGCAGTCGCAGAATGATATCCGAGGGAATACCATACTTCTGGCGGAGTCTCCCCAATTCCTCAGTGGTGATTTCTAAAACCATGTCGCTGGGTCTCATCATTCTGCTGGCCGAAAGAAACACCGGGTAAGATCGCAGAGAAGATTGGGAAACAAATTTCTCCGGGAAGAAACAAAGGAGCGCAACGAATGGGAATAGAGTTGCCTCGACTTTACTTCCCTCCAAAGGAAACCGCCTTAAGAGGAAGGTAAAGCGTCTCAACCGAGACATACGGAACCGCCGTTGTAAGTGCCGTGAAAGCCGGGATTCGCTACGTGGCGCTTCCCCGTGCAATGGGTCCGTCCCGTAAAGGCAAGTCGGCTGCGCAGCATTAATTAGGGCATCATCGTGCAAGCTGTCAAATCCGGACCCGCTCAGATCGTGTCACCCGGAGCTATACTCCCTACGCCCGAACCTACGCTTCAAACTAGGGAGTGGGGGGCATGTGTTGAGGGGTAAAATCACTGTTGCATAAATAATCGTGCAGGGGGTTAAGGTTAATCCTGTCTCACGTGCTGAACAAAACCCGCCAGAGATAAGTCAGCCTCAGTAGATTGGAGATCCCTAGCCCCTCACCGAAGCCAAAGATTCCCAAGGCGCGGATCACATCTCTCGGCCCCTCTAGCCGAGCTATATCATATCTCGGCCCTAGCCAAGCTATATCATCTCTCGGCCCTTCTAGCCGAGCTATATCATCTCTCGGCCCTTCTAGCCGAGCTATACCATCTCTCGGCCCCTTTAGCCGAGCTATATCGTCTCTCGGCCCTAGCCAAGCCATATCATCTCTTGGCCCCTCTAGCCGAGCCATATCATCTCTCGGCCCAAGCCGAGCCATATCATCTCTCGGCCCTAGCCGAGCTATTTTGTCTCTCGGCTCCTTTTAACCGAGCCATTTTATTTCTCGGCCTTTCTAGCCGATCTCTCCCATCGCTCGACCTAGCCCGAGCGATATCTATACCTCTGCGAAATTCAGCGCAGGAGAGCTCGAGTCCATAAAATTTCAAACAGAAATTATATCGAGAGTGGCCTAGGACCCGTGAGAGTGACCTAGAGCCCTGGGGCCTATGTCCTTACCAAATCTCGAGACATCAACCAGCTCTTCCAGCCGTCGATCCTCTAACCAACAAGATACGAATTCTCTTCATTTTTATTAACTGTCGATCTCCACTGACTTGAGCGTCGGAGGGTCTTCCGCAGGGGGCCACCCCCAATGCCTCTCGCGTGAGGACTGTTTTGCAGGTCCGTCCAGGAGGAAGCCCATCTCGAAGCCCGATCGCGCCCGAGTCGGAGGACAGATTTCAGCAGCAACAATGGTTAAAAATTAAAACTAATGAGATAACTAAAGAGCCTGATAAATAATTGCTTGCTTCTATGAAATTCCTTATTTTATTTTTTTATGTCTAAAATACAAAAATAAAAATAGAGTTTTATAGTTTTATATGTATTCTATGTTTGTGCTATTTTCACTCTTAAATTTTTGAACACGTAACTTTTTCTCAGATAATAATGATATGTAAAATAACTTCTTAGTGCTTGACTTGGGATTCAATTTCCTATATTGACATACCTAAGTTAAACAAGATAACTTAAGCTCTTCATCTAGTAGATCATATTTTTATTTTATAACAACTATTTTTCTTTGACTTCATGACATAATCCTTGTAAGTGGAACTTTAAATTCATCTAGGTGATGAAGAGGATTATGATTTGAGAAAATAAGAATAAATAATTTATCTTATTGGATAATATTAGACTCCAATTGTTTCTATTATATATATATAACACAAGATAATAAATTGCATAGATGATGTTATGCAATTTAAAATGTATTTTAAGTTTTTAGTCTTTGAGACATGATAAATGCTTTAGTCTAATAAAATGATGCAAAATCCTATAAATAATAGAAAATGAAGGAATATTTTGGTCTTTCAAAAAAATGTAACTTAAATATTTTTTCTTCCCCAGCTTACCTTCCGATTTGAGGGTTAATAAATTTACCCTCGTTGAGGAAGAAACAGGGGAACCGGTTACTTTTATTCCCTTCTCCCTCTCTCTTTCACCTTCCATCTAAATTAGTAGCCTCTTGCCCTAGATTTAGGGTTTTCGCCAACACCTAAAACTAGGATTTTTTGGAAGCAGCAGAGCGGGGGCAGAGAGAGAACCTACTTGATAGTGAAGAGAAAGGCCTCTATCCTTGCTATCAAATCTCTCTCAGTGCTTTACAAGGTCAGCTCCTCTACCCCCGCCTCTCCTCTCCTGCCCCTCCTTATGCCCTCCTAGTTCTTCGCAGAACGACCTCACTGATGCCGTCAAGGCGTCTCCGTTGGTCATCAGCTGCCGAAAGCTGAGCACTGCTACACGGAGGACCGACTTCGCTGCTAGCCCTCCCAACAGCGGTGGGCGGAAGGCTGCAGGAGATTTCCTTTCTGACCATAATGTCTCTTATCTGCATAGCCCGCACGGGTTCTATAGCAAGCGCTCTTATGAGCAGAGAATTGATGGTGCTCATGGAAGAAACCCAATTCCAAGCTCGGACAAGTACCAACGGTGGAATCCTGGTGAGGGTCATGGGGGAAAACCCGATGGGTTTTTTAGGCTTTGTTTAGATTTTTGAAGGAAAAGGAAGGGGAGAGTAAAAAGAAGAAAAGGAACGGAAGGGAAAGGAAGGGTTGTTCTTCTCTCCTTATTTGGAAAGGATGGAAGAAAAAAGAAAGGTAATATCAATTATCTTGTTCGTTCGAATAGAGATGGACAAAAAGAAGGAAAAGAGTTATGTGACAATTATACCCCTCTAGGATAGGGAATGAATTGTAAGAATAGAAAAATGAAGAATAGAAAATGAAAGGATATTTTGGTCTTCCACAAAAATATAACTTAAACATTTTCTCCTTCCCCAGTTTATCCTCGATTTAGGGTGGGTTAACAAATTTACTCTCACTGAGGAAGAAAGAAAGAAAACCAGTTACTCCCATTCTCTTTCCCCTCTTTCTTTTACCTTCTTTCTAAACAAAGTAACTTATGATCTTTCTCCTTCTTTTTCTTTTTCTTTTCCTTTCCTCCATTCCATGCCATTCAAACGATAGGGAAACCCTTTGGGATAGAGGGGAGGGAGTTAATGGAAATTTGGAACTTGGGAATCAATGCGCTGAAATTGTTGAGCAGTTGGATTCTACACGGCTCAATGAACAGTCTAAGATGGGTATTTTGCCCGTGAAAGCTTTAGACTTGGCAAAGGAGGAAAAGAAAGAAGGCTAATCTACTTGAGGTTAGAAGTAGGGTACATGAGTATTGGGAAGGGTGCATGAGTTTCACCATTTCGAGAATGGGGTCTCTTCTTGCAAGGACTATTGGCGAAATGGAGCAAATAAGTTTCTATTATGCAAAGCTTTTCCCATCTTTCTTCAAGAGAAATAATGAAGCACTGATGAAGAGAAGATAATTATTGTTGTTGTGCCCTCCATAACTCCATGTTATGCTAGAATGAATTTCACTTATTGTATTGATGAGCACTCACATCAATTGGTAAAATAGTGTCATCATCGTATTAGTAATGTCTCGTATCTAAATGGAGTCTAAAATGTTGTAAGAAACAAACTTCTCAATTCTTCTGCTACAGCCAATGTTTTCATTTGCAAATTGATTGTGCCTAAGTTTTTCTTATATGCATTATTAGCAAATCTGCTATTCAAATTTCTTAGCAAGAAATCTAGATTGATCATATAATTAACAGGTGTTTATATATGCTAAAGGTATTTGTTTGTGTGTAGCATGAGAAGTATTTCTTAGCAAAAAATAATCTGAATAGTTGTGCTTGATTCCTAAATTATTTTGGCTAGCAATTACCTTATTCAAGTAGGTACTTATTTTTCATTGTTTGCTTAAACATTTTAGTCCCTTGCAGCATCAAATAGTTTTAATCATGTTAAAATTGAATAAGTATAAAAAGTTACTTTCTATTTTCTCTGAAATCTCAAACATGTCAGATTTTATTCAAGAGCCAATATAGTTAGACTGATATATGAAAGAATTTGATTAAATGAACTTTATTGAACTCGATTTAGAAAATTTTGCTTTCTCTGCAACCAGAGTGTCGTATATCTTATTTTAGTGTGCAAGAGTTCTATACGTTGGAAAATACTTTTGTTCTTTCAAAAAAATATCTTTCTAGAAATTGCTAAAGAATTAATATAGAAATAAAGTAAAAACCAAACAAAATATATGAATCAAATCAGGACCGAGACGTATTAGACAGGATCAGATTTTTGCCCCTTCGTGCAGGTTGTTGACGATCTGTCTTCAAGGTACAACGATCCGACTCGATCCGATCCTCCTACAACGAGCATAATCATGTGGAGGTGCAAACCCAATGATTACATATGCCAAAAAAAAATAATAATAATTAAAAATAAAATGAGATCACAAAATCATTCTATATCATCTTGAATCTTTTAGTTCCTATTTATATAGGCTTAACCAATAAAAGCTCTATCGCACTACAAGAAAAATAAAATATTGCGACGCTCAAATGCGTCGCAATTGCGTCGCTAAACATGCTATTGCGATGCAATAGCGATGCAATGACGGCGTCGCTCAGATGTCCGTCGCAATACCCATTTATCGCAATTGCATCGCAATATTGCGACGCTCTGCGACGCAACATTGCGTCGCAATATTACGACGCATCCAAATGCGTCGCTAAATTTAAAATTAATTTTTAATATTTAAAATTATTATTAAATATTGCGACGCACTAAATTGCGTCGCAATATTGCGACGCATCTAGCTGCATCGCAATATTTAATAACAATATTTTTGGTATAATAGCGACGCAATTTGAGTCGCTAATGCATCGCAAATAAAAATTTTTTTAAAATATTGCGACGTAAGGTCATTGCGTCGCAATATTTATTAAAAATATTTTACATATAATAGCGACGCAATTTTAGTCGCTAATGCATCGCTATTAAATTTATTTTTAAATTATTGCGATGCCAGGTCATTGCGTCGCAATATTTAATAATAATATTTTAAAAATATTAGCGATGCAATTTCAGTCACTAATGCGTCGCAAATTAAATTTTTAAAAAATATAAAAGATTAAAAATTAAAACGGTTAATACAATTTCGTTAAATCTAAATATTGATAGAAACATTTTTCACTCAATCCAAACAATAATCAATTTCCAAAAATAATTCATATATTAAAATTTTGAAGTTTTTACAACATAAAAAAAGAAAAGAAAATACATCAAGAATCTGGGCGATCACGTGGAGGCTGTGGAGGCTGAAGACTCTGCGACAAGCGGCTAACCATATCCCGCAAATAATGCATCCCATCTCGCATGTCTGCAATCTCCTGATCCCGGCCTCGCATACGATCCTCAAAATCCTGCTCGACCTCCTAGCGAACCTCCTCTGCAATAGATCTGCGAAGGTCGTGTAAACGCTCGGGAGGAATATCACCAGAAACTCGCGAGCTGGAGGCCTGATGGGGAAAATATGTAGAAGCTCTAGTGCCCAGACCATAGACCCTACGGTCTCGTGGCTGGGCACCAATAGCCTCCAAAAACACACACCGACTCTCCTCTGCTGAGAGTTCGACGGGCGTCTCCCCATCAGTAGAGTCGACCTGCGATGCCTGGGAGCGAAGCTCCTCAACTCGTGTCTTGAAATTATGAAATCAACAATAAATGAGTTAATAAATTTCTCGAAATAAAATTTTAGAAATTAAACAGATACTACATAAATCTAATTTCTTACCGCAACCTTCCGTGATCGCATGTCGACCCAGGAACCGTCCCTCCTGGTGTGTGTCGCCCTGAATAGACGAAACTCACCAGGATCTCCGCCCTCCTGCTCAGACTATAACAAAAAAAAAGAGATTAATACAAATATTTGTAAATAACTAAAATAGTAATTAAAATATTTATGTTTTCTTACCATACGCCGTCTGTGCTCCTGAATCGAAATGGAGCTCGAAGTATGGCGGGAGAGACCCGAGCCAGGACCGCCCTTCTCAGATCGGCGGTTCGTGCTGGCTGATGCGGACCTCCTGCGCCAGCCATCGGACTGCCAGTCCTGCTTCCACTCATGCTAAATACCCTCTGGCATGTGCACAGGATGCTGACCCGATGACCTCCAACGATGAAGCATGTCGGAGTATCGGCGTCCCATCAGAGCCTCCCATGCTGCCCTAATGGCATCATGGCTGGCAGGATCCCACGTAAACTTTTTTTGCATTAAAATAAACAGTTAGTTTTTGAATTTATTAAGTTTAAGAAATTTTATATCACTGATAAATTGTATTTAATAAGTTTACCTGGAACTCAGAAAAATAAAACTCCCTCGTGGCTGGAGATACGTGGCGCCAATCGTAGCCACTGGGATCTGCACGCCTCTGAAATACGGTGCTGATGTGGCTGGATACATGATGCTGCTCAATGAATCTGTTAAAAAAATGCATGTTTATAAGTAATTGACTTAAAAACATAAACATATATTTTTAATTAGTATATACTTACATCCCCTGAGCATCAAGTTGAAGTACAGTGTGGCCGATGGTGGAAGAACTCTCGGAGGTATGTGCCGATCGGCTGGATGGTAATACTGCTGGAGAGATCGAAGGCTGTGCGACCGCTGGAGATCCAAACTCTCCATCTCCGATGCTCATGTGATCTGATGTAGCAGGGCTACGTCCCTGCTCACTCCGTCTGTCGTCGGTAGATCTACCTCTGCCCGTCATACTGAAAATACTAAAGATTCATACAATTAAATTACGATTAATGATTGACTATGTAAAAATTTAACACTTATAAAAAAAAGTTAAATTTTAAAAAACCTCTATGTTTAATCGGTGTTATTTGTTTCATGAAATATTGGTTCAACATCCGATGCCGTATCGGATTACGAATCAGTTTCATTATCATCGGAAGGAAACCGAACATTTGCATCCGCAATTTCTTGGACATCACCATTTGGATCTCTAAGTGATGTTTCAGGAGCCCTTGTGTCGTCCTCAATTGCATGCATTTCCATCTCATCCTCTTGAAATGCAGGGCACTCGGTTGTTGCCCCGCTTGACCAAATGGTTGGAAGCCATCGGTACAAAGACCTAATCTCACATTCCTTATATCTTCAGCGAAATCATGATGATTTTCATTGAAATGTTTCCAAGCCTTTGAATCTGATGGATGCCGCATTTTATCCTCTTTAGATTCATGTTCGGCATGCCATCTCATATCAGCAGCTGTTGCCTCAGATCTGTATAATCTCTGCAGGCATGGGGTAAGAGGAAAGTAATGCATCCTCTTGTAAGGCACACTTTTCCTCCTACTTGTACTGGCTCCTCCTTCGGTGTTTTTGTACCTCGATTGCCCACAAATCTTACACCATCTCAGCTCTGAGTCTTCACCCCAAAATATCATACAATTGTTCAAGCAACAATCGATCTTATTTACTGGAAGCCCAAGCCCACGCAACAATTTCTTTATTGCGTAAAAACTGTCAGCCGCAACATTGTTATTTGGCAAAATTTCTTTGATTAACCCAGCTACAGAATTGAACGCCTTTTCTGATAATCGAAGTTCTGCCTTAATATTCAACATTCGACCAGCTGTAGACAACTGGGAATGACCCTCACAACCAGGATACAATTCTTGATTTGCAGCACGCAACATATCATAAAATTGCTGTGCATCTGGATTTGGTTCTTCCATAAATGTATTCTGATTGAATTCATTACCCGATGCATTCATCACCATTTGTTCATATGTGTTTAAATTCACAAATGGTTCATCTACGAGAATTGACTCTTGTTGGCCTATAATAGCTGCTGGAATATCCTCTGGTTCACCATGACAGTACCAAACATAGTAATCAGGAACAAACCCCTTCTTACACAAATGCACCTTAACAGTTTCCACATCTCTGTAGGCTTTATTCTGACACCTGTGGAAGTTGCATGGGCACCTAATCCTAGGGCCATCCATCCAGTCAGGTTGGCTACATGCAAATGCGATAAATTCTTCCAATCCATTCAGAAAATCTGGATTAAGCAAGCCATCTTTTATCCTTGCATACATCCACGAGCGAGCCCCGCTCATTTTTGACCGACTTATACAAAGTCTGGTAAATCATTAAATGAAACCACAAAATAAAACTATATTAGTATTACTAAATATATAACTAAATTATTTCTTGGTCACAACTAAGGTTAATAACAACCATTTAAATCATTTATAAGTAAACCAATTTTTTTTAGGCAACTAAGGTCCCTACCATGCAAGGGCGAGCCACGGCTACGATCCTTGGCGTGCTAGCAAGGACCGATGCACAGGTCATGGCTCATGGGAGGGCTTGAGTTAGGGTTGGGCCGCGGTCCGTTTAATCATGAGACTTCACAAGCATTCAAGTGTCTTAAATTAATTCTACCTTGACTCCATGTCTATAAGGTAAGGCCCTATCCCATTCAAGAATATTTTTTGTGATATGTTATTCTGCTATTAATTATCATCGATCGGTTACATTGAAATTTCGGCAGCATTTCCCTATATGTTCTCCTAAATGTGTGGTATATAAGCCACACTAGGAGAACGTATGAGCAAATACAAACCGAAATCTCACCCAACGATGATTAATAGCAGAACAACATATCGCAAGAAATATTCCCAAACTGTCCACCAGGACAATTTGAGAATTTGCAAGACTAAGGCTTACAAATTCTCAAACGGGTCTAAAGGTTATAGTGCTGTGATTAATAGTATGGAAGTCCGAAGACAATCGAACTTATGCTTGTTATTCTTAACTTCTTGTGAATTATACATGTAATCACTAACTTTTTAAGATTATTGTGTCGAATACAAATATTTGTGAAGACTAAAATGTAAATCATTGAAATTACTAATTTGTTGCTGGAAATTAAATAATATTACAACAAGACTTTTTATTTAGCATTACATAATTTAATGCATCATTCAGTTTGCAGTAGAATATAAATAATCAAGACATAACAATTGTAAATAAGTACAAATGCACAAATATTATTGCATAAACATTCTGCTTAAATTAATTATTGCATAAACATTATGCAAATTAAATAATAATAAAACAAGACTTTCTATCTAGCATTACAAATATTATTGCATAATCAAGACATAACAATCAGTCTATCCAAAGAGCTCCGTGGCCCCCCCTAACTTTTTTTTTTTTTTTGGACTGCGGCCTGGCCACCGTGGCCGTGGCCGGAGAAGACAAAAGAGGGGGGCCTGTTACCAAATTTTTTTTTTTTAATTTTTGACAGGGTGGCCAGGCCACTGGCGACCACGGTAGCGGCCGTGGCCGGAGAAGACAAAATGGGGTGGGGGGTTTCCCCACCCCCCACCCCTGTTACAATTTTTTTTTTTTTTTTCTGTGACAGTGGCCTGGCCACCATGGTCATGGCCAGGCCACTGCCGGCCATGGCAGCGGCTGTGGCCGCCTTGTCCGGCCGCGGCCACGGCCGTGGCCGGAGAAGACAAAATGGGGGGGGGGGTTTCCCCACCCCCCCCCCCCCTGTTACAATTTTTTTTTTTTTTTTTGACAGTGGCCTAGCCACCGTGGCCAGGCCACTGCCGGCCACGGCAGCGACCGTGGCCGCCTTGTCCGGCCGCGGCCACGGCCGTGCCAGAGAAGAACAAAAGGGGGGGGGTTCCCCCCCTGTTACGAAATGTTTTTTTTTGTGACAGTGGCCTGGCCACCGTGGCCAGGCCACTGTCGGCCACGGCAGCGGCCGTGGCCGCCTTGTTCGGCCACGGCCACGGCCATGGCCGGAGAAGAAAAAAAGGGGGCGGGGGGGTTTTGCCCCCCCCCCCCATTACCAAATGTTTTTTTTTTGTGACAGTGGCCTGGCCACTGTGGCCAAGCCACTGCCGACCACAGCAGCGGCCGTAGCCGGAGAAGACAAAATGGGGGTGGGGAAGGTTTCCCCACCCCCTGTAAAAAAAATATTTTTTTATTTTACAGTGGCCTGGCCACCGTGGCCAGGCCACTGCCGGTCACGGCAGCGGCCGTGGCCGAAGGGAAATTATTACAAAAAAATTTTTTTGTTAGAGAGTGTAGGGGCTTACCTTGGTCGAGAGAAGACGCCGGAGTTGGAGGAGAACGCCGGGGAGCCGGAGCACCAGAGGGGGGGAGCCGGAGCAGCGAGGTGGGAGCCGGAGCAGCGAGCGGCGGCTAGGTCAAGATGGGGAAGAAGAAGAAGAGAAGGCCGGCGTATATATAAGCAATTAGCGATGCAATAAATTGCGTCGCTAATTGGTCGCAATATTTTTTTTTTAATTTATTATGTTTTAGCGACGTATTAATGCATCGCTAATCCATCGTTAATTTGGCTTTATTTTAATTTTTTAAAAAAATAGCGACGTAAATAATTGCGTCGCTAATGCGTCGCTAACTTGGCGCCAATGTCCGGCAAGAAAATTATTTTTATTTTCTAGGAATTGCATCGCTAAGGCATCGTAATATTTTTTTAATATTTTTAATTGATTAAAATAATAACTTATTACAATAATTGCGACGCAAACATTGCATCGCAATAATTTTTAAATATTTATAAATGATAATATTTATACTTTATGATAATAATTGCGACGCAAAATTGCGTCGCAATATTTTTTTTAATTTTTTTAATTAGATATATTTATTTAAAAAATATTGCGACGCAAATATGCATCGCAATATTATATTTCTTTTTTATTAGTACTGAAAAAATTTATATTTACTTAAAATAATTGCGACGCATACATTGCGTCGCAATATTTGTTTATTTTTTTTCTAAAATGCGTTGCTACGGCGTCGCAATAATTTTTTAATATTTATAAACGATAATATTTATAATTAATGATAATAATTGCGACATCATTTTGCATCGCAATAATTTTTTAATATTTTTAATTAGATATATTTATTTAAAAATATTACGACGTAAATTATGCATCGTAATATATATTTCTTTTATTTATTAATACTGATAAAATTATATTTACTAAAAATAATTGCGACGTATACATTGCGTCGCAATATTTGTTTATTTTTTCTTCTAAAATGCGTCGCTACGGCGTCGCAATAATTGTATAATATTTTTTTTAAACTTTTTCATAACTTTTTTTTGAGTAATTATAAATGATCCGACGGTTGCGATCGATCCAAGCCATGATCGATCCCGGTCTACGACGACCTATCTCGGACCGTCGCGATCGATCGGATCGGCGACGATCCGACGGTTGCGATCGATCCAAGCCATGATCAATCCCGTTCGGCGATGATCCGACGGTTGCGATCGATCCAAGCCATGATCGATCTCGGTCGGCGACGATCCGACGGTTGCGATCGATCCAAGCCACGATCGATCCCGGTCGGCGACGACCTATCTCGGACTGTGGCGATCGATCGGATCGGCAACGATCCGACGGTTGCGATCGATCCAAGCCATGATCGATCCCGGTCGGCATCGACCTATCTTGGACCGTCACGATCGATCGGATCGACGACGATCCGACAGTTGCGATCGATCCAAGCCATGATCGATCCCGGTCGGCGTTGACCTATCTCGGACCGTGGCGATCGATCGGATCAGCGACGATCCGACGGTTGCGATCGATCCAAGCCATGATCGATCCCGGTCGGCGTCGACCTATCTCGGAACATCGCGATCGATCGGATCGGTGACGATCCGACGGTTACGATCGATCCAAGCCATGATCGATCCCGATCGGCGATAATCCGATGGTTGCTATTGATCCAAGCCATGATCGATCCCGTTCGGCGACGATCCGACGGTTGCGATTGATCCAAGCCATGATCGATCCCGGTCAGCGACGATCCGACGGTTGCAATCGATCCAAACCATGATCGATCCTGGTCGGCGACGACCTATCTCGGACCATGGCGATCGATCGGATCGGCGACGATCCGACGGTTGCGATCGATCCAAGCCATGATGATCCCGGTCGGCGATAATCCGACGGTTGCGATCGATCCAAGCCATGATCGATCCCGTTCGGCGATAATCCGACGGTTGCGATCGATCCAAGCCATGATCGATCCCGTTCGGCGATGATCCGATGGTTGCGATCGATCCAAGCCATGATCAATCCCGGTCGGCGACGACCTATCTCGGACCGTGGCGATCGATCGGATCGGCGACGATCCGACGGTTGCGATCGATCCAAGCCATGATCGATCTCGGTCGGCGACGATCCGACGATTGTGATCGATCCAAGCCGTGATCCCGATCGGCCACGACAGATCTCGGACCGTTGCAATCCGTCCGAGATCGGCGACGATCCGATGGTTGCGATCGATCGAAGCCATGATCCCGATCGGCCACGACCGATCTTGGACCGTGGTGATCGGTCCGATCGGCAACGATCTGACGATTGCGATCGATCCAAGCCCTGATCCCGATCGGCCACGACTGATCCCGGACCGTTGCGATCGGTCCAAGATCACTGGCGATCCGATGGTTGCAATCGATCCAAGCCCTGATCCCGATCGGCCATGACCGATCCCGAACCATTGCGATCGGTCCAAGATCGCTGGCGATCCGACGGTTGCGATCGATCCAAGCACTGATCCCGATCGTCCACGACCGATCTAGGACCGTGGCGATCGGACCGATCGGCGTCGATCCGATGGTTGCCATCGCTCCAAGCCCTGATCCTGATCCGCCACGACCGATCTCGGACCACGGCGATCGATCCGATCGGCGACGATCCGACGATTGCGATCGATCCAAGCCCTGATCCCGATCGTCCACGATCGATCTCGGACCGTTGCAATTGGTCCGAGATCGCTGACGAACCGACGGTTGCGATCGAACCAAGCCGTGATCCCGATCGGCCACGACTGATCTCGGACCGTGGCGATCGGTCAGATCGGCGATGATCCGACGGTTGCGATCGATCCAAGCCCTGATCCCAATCGTCCATGACCGATCTCGGACCGTGGCGATCGCACCGATCGGCGTCGATCTGACGGTTGCCATCGATCGAAGCCCTGATCGATCCCGGTTGGCGATCAACGATCTCGGACCGTCGCGATTGATCCGATAGGTGACAATCCAACGGTTGCGATCGATCCAAGCCGTGATCCCGATCGGCCACGACCGATCTCGGACCGTGGCGATCGGTCCGATCGGCGATGATCCGACGGTTGCGATCGATCCAAGCCCTCATCCCGTTCGGCCATGACCGATCCCAGACCGATGCGATCGGTCCGAGATCGCTGACGATCCGACGGTTGCGATCGATCCAAGCCCTGATCCCGATTGGCCATGATCGATCTCGAACCGTGGCGATCGGTCCGATCAGCGACGATCCGACGGTTGCGATCGATCCAAGCCCTTATTCCGATCGGTCACGATCGATTTTGGATCGATCGCTATTTAACATAATTAATTTTTTAAAAATATTACGATACAAAGGGTTGCATCGTAATTTTTTAATATGATAATTATATTATATAAAAATTAATTTTATTTATAATAATTACGACGCAACAAGTGCGTCGCTAAATTAAAACATAATTTTTCTAATTAATTTTTTGGTTTATTGCATCGCTAATGCGTCGCTATTTAACATAATTAATTTTTTAAAAACATTGCAACGCACTGTGTTACGTCGCAATTATTTTTTCTCATATTTATACTTTATAAAAATTAATTTTATTTAAAATAATTGCGACGCAGTTACTGCGTCGCTAAATTAAAAAATAATTTTTCTAATTTATGAAATGCATTTCTCATTATTGAATTTGAATTTTCATTTATAAATTTTATTAGAATGCATTAAGTATATTGTAATTAAATAATATTAAATTTATAAAATAAAAAATTAATAAAATTTTATTAGATTAATGGTAAATTTGTGATGAATTTGTGACAGAAATAATAGTGATGGATCAGTGATGAAAATATTAGTAATTAATTAGTGATGGAATAATGACGGATGACTGATGAAATTTTCTATATTGTGACGGAATAGTTTGTGAGAGACTAGTGATGAAAGTTTTAGTGACTGGACGTCCATCAATAATCCATCATTAATTATGATTAAATTATGATGGAATGATGATGAAAATATTTATGACGAAATAGTGATGGAATAATAAGTGACGGAACGTCTGTCATAATTTAGTCACGAACGTATCCTCTTTCGACAACTATTATTTAGTGACAAAATGTATTTCATCATAAATTTTTGTTGAATAATCCGTTACAAATTTATCATTGTTATTTATAACGGATGCTTTTTTTCTCATTAAAATTAGCAACGATAAAACTTGTGACGATGAGACTTTCTCGTTTATTATTAAACTCGATTTGTGATGGAATAGTAACAAAAAAATTTATCACTATTACGATGTTTTCTTGTAGTTGATGGCTCAAAGAACGCAAGAAACCAGAATGCAACCGAAAAGCATCTCATGCACCCGACTTGAAAACATTGTGCGAATTGGCAAACTCAGTGTCTTGCCCTTGTCAACATAAAGAGAATGATTCTACGAATTATATTGTTATTAACTTCTTAACTTCATCCCGGTCTAATTTTCAAATCATGACAAGACAATTTTATAAGCTTAATATACCAATCAAGATTATAAAATATTAACGCATAATAAATTATTTTTCAATATAGATGAAAATCATGCAACATGCAAGCATTCTCCAGTGACGAAGCCTTGCTCAAAAGGCAAGGTTGAAGGAAATTTCATGGTGGGCCAACGCAACGAGGGTATGACACGCCACTAGATGGCACTGGTGGTTTGTGTGAAGCGGTAAGTGAGGAGCTGCATCGACGCGTCAGACGGGGGACGGCGGCATCTCTTGGAGTGGAGGAAAATAAACCAAACACTGGACATGTGGAAAGGGCAAAGCTAAGATCTAGGAAGAATAGTTTGTGATTTTTATTTTTGAGTAATTTCTGAGGTAAACTGGGAATATGAATGAGCTGTTCTTTCACTCAAATGAAAATTTACTGTAATATATTGTTACACCATCATTATGAGATAAAATATATTGTTGTCACCAAATCACGCATCTCGAACGTCGGATAACGGCGAAAATCCGAATGGTGGCGGAGACGGTTTGGGAATCTTTCAACTCCTTTCCGGACCGGAATCCTGCAAGAAAGTTCTCTAGGACCGGTCGCTCCGGTGGAGACCCTCCGACGCTCAAGTGAGTGACTCGGGAAAATAGCGATGAACAGTAGGCTAAATGGCTTAGCATAAGAACTTGGGGTTTAGATCCCCCACCATGAACGAGGGGGTTTTATACTTGCTCGGGAGTCCCTCTTACCCTTTCTGGAAGGCTGCTGAGTCGAAGCCATCGCCTTTGGCAGAGGACAGATGGCAAGGCTAGTGGAGGACAGGCCATGGTCGTCCCTGAAGTTGTCAGAGGTACTCTGACATGCCATCCCCCTGCCAGGCACGGCGGCACAGATGGTAGACAGGCACCGTAACCGATAGTGGCCACGCGGGGCCGCAGGAAGTTGGAGGGCCATGTGGCAATTGTAGGCGTCTGCCGGGCCACGTGAAGTCCCTGGGTGCCGAGGCCGAGGGGAACTCGGGAGTTCCTTGGTGCTAGGGCCGAGTCCGAGGCCGAGGCCGAAGCTGAAGGGAACTCGAGAGTTCCTCGATGTCGAGGTCGAGGCCGAGGTCGAGGCCGGGGCCAGGGCCGAGGGAACTCGGGAGTGCCTCGGTGCTGGGGCCGAGGCCGAGGGGAACTCGGGAGTCCCTTGGTGCTGGGGCCGAGGTGAGCCCAAGGCCAAGGCCGAGGGGAACTCAGGAGTCCCTCGGTGTCGAGGCCGAGGTCGAGGCCGGAGCCGAGGTCGAGAGGAGCTTTTGATTTAGTCTCTTCGGGCCTGTCTCTTGTCGAAGATGGCGGTCACCTCCCATTAGCCCATTACTAACGGGGTCTGATCAGCCACACCAGATGCCCCCCCGCCCTTGAGATGGTGCGGGTGTACTCTCCATCTGGCTAAAGGAGCGCAATATCATTTGGTGGCTGATCCCGACGCATCATCAACCGCTGAGAGGTACACGTGGCCCCGCAGATGACAACTCTTTAATGCTGGAGGTGCGGGGTATCGTAACGCCATCACCTTGCTCACTCTCACGGCCGAACCCGAAGAGGATCCTCTTTGAAATGGGGGAAACCCTTCGGACTCCACGAAAGGATAATCACCATCATTGAGCCAACGTCACCAGTGTCCTGCCATTGGCCGTAGATTTTATGCCTCGCTCATCGGGTGGTTGCCGAGGTGACTCCTCCAGTGGAAAGCGTCCATGTGGCAGGTCAAGTCGGATGGGGCAATTCGAAAAAGAAACATAAAAGGAGTTGCCCTAAGCCCGGCTCCTCACGCTTCCAAAGTCCTTCTTCCTCCCCCGAGCCTGAGTCTCCTTAGCCTTTCTCTACTTCCGTCGGCCTTCGCTATACTTCTTTTTTCTAGATCAGTCCTCCTGACTTTCTTTGCTTCCTTTCCATGGCTTTCTCACCTTTGTGGTCCTCCGCTCCACCTTCCGATGACCACTTCTCCTCCTTGCAACTGCAACCTTCTCCGACCCCCTCCCTTCCTTGGTCCTCCTCCGGTTCTTTCGAGGATCGGGCTCCTCTGTCACGGCGGCGGGTCGCCGGACGGGCCCCGGGCAAGGGTCGTCCAGTCGCCGTTGGTCCTCCACCCAAGGCTATAGGGGAATCCCCTCTGCCTCCATCATAACCGACAAGGATCTAGCAAACCTTAGGGCCCAATATAGGATTCCGGCTAGAATCCAACTTTTAAGGCTAAAAATGGATCGAATAAACTTTGATCATATTCATATTTGTATTTGAATTATATCAAATTTAAATATTTATTTTACAGTTAATTAAATTTGGATATGTTGGCCGAGATGGCAACCCAAGAGAGAGGGTGAATTGGGTTCTTTTAAAAAAATTTGTACTTAAAAACAATTACACAAGATTAAAGTGCACAAGTGAAGTGATGCAATAATGATAAGCACAATATGGAAGAAGAGAGAGAGAGAGAGACAAATAATCACGACAAACACACAAGGTTTATAGTGGTTCAGTGTTAGCCACACCTACGTTCACTCCCAAGCAACTCCTAGGTCCACACTATAATCACCCAGATTACTGCTGAGTTATTTTACAAGATCACAACTCGAACTTGTTATTTTACACCGGGTCACAACAAACCCATCTGGTTTTCACAGGTTCACCAGTACAAAACCTACTGTAAGCTACTCTTAGCTTACCCCGAGGTCAACTACCTCAACTAATTCAATCCCCTGATTGAATTAGAAAACAAACAATCCAAATATATGTTTACAGCAATTAAAAGCTCCTCAAATGAGCAAATATGCAAAGTAAGTAAAATAAGATTAGAAGAGCCTGATTTGAAGCAATGTGAAGTTGAGCTTTTCTTCTTTTCTTCTTTTCCTCTTTTCCTCTCCTCTTCTGAAAGAAATATCAACACTTGAACTCCGATTCTTGAAAAGACTCGGTGAAGAGAGAGTTGAAAATTTAGGGCACTTGCTCTTCTTCTTCAAATCGATGGAAATCCTTTGAATTTGATCTTGAAAGGCTGTTGGATTCCTCTTCTATCTCTTTTCAATAGATGGACTTGGACACAGAGATTTTCCTTTTTGAAAACTTCTTGATTTCTCTCTTTTTCTTTTCGTTTTTCTCTCCTTATTTTTGAACGGTCCGAAGCTTCTTTTATAATCCTTCTTAATCCAAGATTAGGTGAGAAATAGCCATGGAAATGTACTTGGATTACTTCCTCATGCAAAGAAATAGATTCGTTGTGGGTTAGGTGAAAAAATATTACCATTGGAATCGACTCTGACAGATTTAAAAAATGATTCTGACATATTGAAGTCGGCTCCAAATTTTCAGGTGTCGGCTCTAAGTCGGGTTTCCAAAAATAGTAACAAAAAGTCCGTCGTAGAGTCGGCTCCGAGATTCTGTGGTGTCGGCTCAACGCAATCTGGAGTCGGCTCTAATCTCCTGAGGTGTCGGCTCTAACAATGTCCCGAAAATGTAGTCTCGGTTTCTCATGTTAGAGTCAGCTCTAAATATCCAGGTGTCGGCTCCAAAATCTGAAGCAGAAAATAGTTCTCTGTATCTCAGGTTAGAGTTGGATCTAACTTTTCAGGTGTCGACTCTAAACCATGCCGAAAAACTGTTCTGATACGCTCTGGAGTCGGCTCTAATGACTGGGGTGTCGGCTGCAACTTCTAAACTTTGACAAATACATTTAAACACTGATTTAAACCAACTTTCTATTTATCATTTGAATAATTTACCTTTCTAAATTCCTGAAACATATGTCAATTACATTAATAACACAAGGAATATACTCATGGCTTTTGTTAATCATCAAAATTAATAAGTGGGTCAACAATCTTCCCCTTTTTTATGATGACAAAAACATTGAGTATATGCATAATCAATTAATGAAATTATTGAAATGAATAAGCTCTCATAATTATTGAAATGAACAAGCTCTCATAGTTAAGCTCCCCCTAAATGAGGTAGCTCCCCCTATGGATATGCATATAATAACTAATTCACTTTCATTTAAATTTCATTCATTCTTTTTCTTTATGCACATTTTAATTCCATTTAACATTGATTTCATAGCTCCATACATATATAAGTACATTTACTCTTTAATTGCCCTATGCATATACAAAAACACTATTTCTCCCCCTTTTTTGTTATCAACAAAAAGGTTAAGAAGAGGGTGCTTCAATCAAAATACAAGCATAAGAATTGAGTAACTCAAAGTTCAAAAATTTAAGTAACAAGATTAACTTCATATTGCATTCATTGAATACAAAGTCATTACATCAAAATATTCATTAAGTCATTACAAACTACATCATTCACATTTCATCAAAGTATCAAAATACATCATTAATCCTAGTTAAAAACTAAAAACTAATGAAAGCTTGAAATTGAGTGGATTGAAGTTGAATTGGCTTGGCAATAGATCATCTCAAAATCCTTTTCAGTTCTTCTAATATCTATCCCATCCCTTTCTCTTGAATCTTCATGAAATCATTCAATATTTTCTCAACCAAAGCAGCTGCAACCATAACTTTCTCCTGAAGTTCTGCATTGCATTTGGAATAAGTATCATAGTCACCTGCTATATCCTTGATTTATCAAATATCATCTTTAAATCTGACATCAAGGTAACTGAAGATGAGCTCAGAGATGACTCAATCTTACTGATTTTATCTTCCAAAGAGTAGCACGATTGCCTTACTCCCATAAGTTGATTTTCAATCTCATTCTTCATCTTAATTTCATGATTCACAAATAATTCTTTGAGCTGCTCCAACTGACTCTCAGAAAATCCAGTAGATACCTGAGTAAAGGATGCAGGGGCTGGTGCTGGTGCTGGGGGTGTAGAACTGCTGGGACCTGGCAAAGGGTGTCTCACTGATGGCTCTGTCACTGATGGACCAGGGGCTGCAGTCTCAACCTTAGCTGCTCTATCATCCATATGTCCTTTCCTTTCCCAATGTCCATTGACCTTCACAAAGCCCATACGGTGTAAAGTTGCACAAATATAGTAATCCGTATGTCTAAGACTCTTCATTGGCTCATTGTCTAATATATTCACTCCTTGATTCTGAAATGTCATTGTCAAAATCATTCCATAAGGTAGTGTTGATCTTTTTTTACAACATGCCTCTGCCATAGATCCAATCATCATGCCTGGTAGATTTATAGGCTGACCGGTAACCACACAGTCCATTACAACTACGTCTCTATCGAATACATACTCAAATCTTTCAGTCTTGGGGAATAAAATTCTACTACAAATGTTATGCAAAAGCCTCAATTCTAGGGGTAACTGATTAGCCTTAACTTCCTCAAATTCTGCCACATCTCTACCAAGTATTCTTGACAGGGCTTCACCCCTCTCACTGTGAGAGTTGGCAATCGGACCAATAACCGGTATCTCCAACAAATTTCCTAAAATCTTCGAAGTCAAATGGATTCTTATTCCTCTAACATGACTAACAATACCTCCGTCTCCTCTAGTCAAATTGTGATAAAAATTCTTCACTAAAGCAGGGTAGGTGGGAACATGTAAGGAACATACCTTTTCCCAACCCATCTCTTTGATTTGTCTTCCAAGAGTGAAACCCTCCGCTTCAAAGAAACCAAAATCTACTTTTCTACCTATTGTAATAACTTTTCCGGCTAGAAGATCTACTTGGGGAGAGGATGGACTAGGGATAGCGCTCGGAGTGGATGATGACGATGTAGAGGATGAGCTGAGCGATGGTTGTCTTGCCGGACGCTTCGCCATCCTTTTTCCCATCATCACGGTTGCTCCAAAGACTGATCCGTGGTGCTTAGGTGCCACTGAGTGCTAAGAAGAGATGAATTAGAGGGATTCTAGGATTTGGAAGAAGTGGAGAAGGTTTGGAAGAGTTTGGAGTCGATTGGGGACGAAGAGGTGTCGACTCTGCCCTAATAAAGTCAACCTGGGACCACAAGGTATCAGCTCCTGCAAAGCTGGGTGTTGACTCCAAGTCGCTAACACAGTCAGCGCCCAAAATAGAGTCGACTCCACAAAGGCGGGTGTCGTTTCCAAGGTCACAGACAGAGAGCGACATAGACTAGAGTCGACTCCACCAATAGTGGTGTCGGCTCCAAGACAGTTTCAGTGAAAAAATGAGAGTTTCAAGGGATCTGAAACTTGTCAAAAGTCATCAAATTTTGGTTAAATTTTCTTGGAATGTGGAGAATCAATAGGTTCAATTTTCTAGATAAGTTTTCCTTAGAGTCACAAAAGAGAATTTTCAAGCAAAAGTTTAGAAAATGTTTGAACTCTAGATAGTCATTCCTAGGAGATTTAAAATCATTCCAATGGATCACAAATTCCTAATTCTCCTCTAAGATAACAAGATCTTTCTTCACTTAAGGGTTTCATAAATATGTCTGCTAATTGTTCATCAGTACATACATAATCAAGACAAATATCATTATTAGCTACATGTTCTCTAATGAAATAATGTCTTATTTCAATGTGCTTTGTTATTGAGTATTGAATAGGATTTTTAGTTAGATTTATTTCACTAGTATTTCACATCTAATTGGAGTTTTATCGAGTGTTATACCATAATCTTCAAGTTGTTGCTTAATCCAAAGGATTTGAGCACAACAACTTTTAGCTGCAACATATTCTGCTTCAGCAGTTGATAATGCAACCGAATTTTGCTTTTTCCTAAACCAAGAGATTAAGTTACTTCCTAAAAATTGGCATGCACCACTTGTACTTTTTCTATCTAATTTACATCTAGCAAAATTAGAATCAGAATATGCAATCAAATTTAATGTTGAGTCTCTAGAGTACCATAATCCTACATTTTTAGTTCCATTTAAATATCTTAGAATTCTTTTTACAGTAATTAAGTGAGATTCTTTAGGTTCAGACTGATATCTAGCACATAAGCATACATCAAACATAATATCAGGTCTACTTGCTATTAAATAAAATAATGAACCGATCATACTTCTATAATATTTTTGATCAATTTGCTTACCATCTTCATCTTTATCCAGTTTGCATGAAGGACTCATAGGTGTTCCAAGATGTTTAACTGATTCCATACCAAACTTCTTGAGAATTTCTTTAGTGTACTTTGTTTGGTTGATGAAATATCCTCTCTTTCTTGTTTGATTTGTAGTCCAAGGAAGAAGTTAAGTTCTCCCATCATGCTCATCTTAAATTCACCATGCATCAACTTTGCAAATTCTTGACACAGAAGATCGTTAGTAGCACCGAATACTATATCATTTACATATATTTGTACTACTAATAAGTCTTTATCTTTTCTTTTCAAAAACAAGGTTTTATCAATATTTCCTCTAGAAAAATTATTTTCAATTAGAAATTTGCTTAGCCTATCATACCAAGCTCAAGGTGCTTGTTTTAAATCATAAAGTGCTTTGTGTAATTTAAAAACATGATTTGAAAATTTATGATCTTCAAAACCAGGTGGTTGTTCAACAAAAACTTTCTCGTTTATAAAACTATTTAAAAATGTACTTTTCACATCCATTTGAAATAAATTAATGTTCATATGACATGCAAATGCAAGTAACAATCTAATTGCTTCTAATCTAGCAAAAGGTGCAAAAGTTTCATCAAAATCAATTCCTTCTTCTTGATTATATTCTTTTGCAACTAATATAGCTTTATTTCTAATTACAATGCCATTTTTATCTAGTTTGTTTCTAAATACCCATTTAGATCCTATAACAGGATGACCTTTAGGTCTATCTACTAGGGTCCATACTTTATTCCTAGTAAATTGATTTAATTATTCTTGCATAGCTAGCATCCAATTACAATCTTTTTTGGCTTCCTCGATAGTTTTAGGTTCTATATGAGAAACAAATGCAAGATGATTATTGATATTTCTTATTGATGATCTAGTTCTTACACCTTGAGATGGATCACTTATGATCAAATCTTTTGGATGACCATAAGCATATCTCCAATTTCTAGGTAGATCTACATCATTACGAGTAGTATCAATACCATCATCCTTAGGTGAATCATCATCCTTAACCTCTGGTTCATGATCTGAAGATACATCTACATTCAATTTTTTAATATTTTTTTCAAGCAAATTTGTATCTTCTTCATCATCTATCTTTTTAGAACTTGATGCTAAAGATTCATCAAAACTACATGAATTGACTCTTCTACAATTAAATACTTCTTATTAAATACCCTATAAGCTTTGCTAGAAGTGGAATATCCTAAGAATATACCTTCATCAGATTTTGCGTCAAACTTCCCAATATTGTCTTTAATGTTATTATGAATAAAATATCAACAACCAAATGCATGAAAGTAACTAATGTTGGGTTTCCTATTATGCCATAATTCATAGGAAGTTTTCTAGCTGGCATAACATCCAAGAGACGAAGCCAAATCACCTCTAACAAAGTAGGGTCGCCCCGACAACCCGCACCATCCTCATACTTCGGCCATCTAAGCTAAGTCATTCCTCGGTAACCGAGCTATCCTCATATTTCGGCCATCCGAGCCGAGCCATTCCTCGATAACCCGAGCTATCTTTATGCCTCGGCCATTCGAGCTGACCATACCTCGGCCATTCGAGCCGATCCATTCTATACCTTGGAAAACCAGGTTATTCCTTATTCAGGCCGAACCACAGCATTCAAAATACCTCTGCAGAATCCGGCGCAGGAGAGTTCGACTCCACTATAATTGAATAAGATTCCAGGCAGCAAATCATGCCCAGAAGTGGCCTAGGACCTGCAAGAGTGGCCTAGGTCTGTGTGATCATTGAACCTTAAGGCATCAACCAGCTCTCCCAGTCGTCGATCCTCTAACTGACAAGATACGGACCCTACTGGCCTCATAACAAACTTGATTCGAATCCTAACAGTTTTCAGACCCCATTCAGGGCACGTTCAAGAAATCAGGTGATCACCTATAAATACCACAGCACTTCAACCTCTCAGGTATGCACGTAAACTCTAAGGCAACCTCTTGCACATTCATTTACCCACTGAATCTCATACTCCATTAGAGCTCTCACAAGAGCCCTGAGGAGCATTTTTCTGTGAGAGTCTTCTCCTCGCATCTGCTTGCTGTGAATCTCCACTGACTTGGGCATCGAAGGGTCCTTCGCAGAGGGCAACCCCCACAGCACCCTCTGTGTGCGGACTGTCTTGCAGGTTTCACCCTGAGGCGATGAGATCGGCGCCCATATCAGGAGCTGGAAGTGCACCCGAGTCGGAGAACGGATTTTCGCGGTAACAGATTGGCGCTAGAGGAAGGGCCTCAAGTCTCATAAACATGTGATCCAAGAGACAAGACTTAAAAACCAGAGAAAAGCATCCTCTAATGGCCAATCGGAAGAGAGCCACATCTAAAGCTCAAGACTAGGCCGCCTCTTAAAGGCCTGATTCGATTAACGGTGTAGCACCTCCACTACCACCACCAGCTGAAACTCCTTCGCCACCGGCAATGGAAGTAACCCTGGACCAGTTCGCCACTCTAGTTCAGCAGGTCCAAGCACTAACCCAGTTGATCCAGGGATTCTAGGCGGTCCCTGGAACTGCTATCCCTGCTTCTCAGCCTCATGAGGAGGCCGCTGCCCCTGCCTCGCTAGCGATCTCTTCTTCTAATCTGCCTAAGGCGGCGGATCGCAGTCATCGGCTCACAAAGGCAAAGCCGGCGCTGCAGTGAGCTGGAGGGAAGAGCCCGGTCAGATCCAGGCGGGTTCGCTCCCTCTCCCCGGTGTCTTCCCAGGATTCGATACCGCTGCCATCTTCTCCTCGCCCGATCCCTCATACCACTCTGGATGAAGGGATCGGATAATAGATACAGGAGATGCGGCAAGAATGGCATCGAAAGTTGGATGCCGCCAGGTAAGCTCCTCCATCCTAGCCGAAAGTGAAGCAGGGCATCCCCTTCTCTGAGAGGATCATGAGGGAAGTGATTCCCCCTCATGTCAAGCTCCCTACCATCGAGCTGTATCATGGATCCACCGATCCCGATGACCATCTTAGCAGCTTCAGATCCATCATGATGTTCCACGGGGCATCAGATGTGATCCTGTGCAGAGCCTTCCCCCCTACTTTAAGGGGATCTGCCCGAATCTGGTTTAACAGCCTAAAGCCAGGTTCCATTGATTTTTTTAACGAGCTGAGCTATCTGCTCGTTAGCCAGCTCATCAGCAGCCATCGCCAGCGACGGAGATCTGACTCCCTCTCCGTGATCAAGTAGAGAGAGGGGGAGTCACTGAAGAATTACCTCGGCCGCTTCAACACGGCCCTCTTAGAAGTCGACCATCTCAACCACGAGGTGGCCATGTCCACCCTGGCCGAAGGAGTATCCAAGGAGGGAGACTTCTACCTAACTCTAGAGGTTAATTACCCGAAGAGCCTTTCGGACATGATGTCCCTGGCGGTCAAGTACGCCAGGGTAGCAGAATCGAGGAGGTCAACTCGGGCTAAGTAGCTGAAGAAAAAAGAGGCAAAGGGCTCGGACAAGCAGCGGGCCCACCGCCGCGCTAGCCCACCTCGTCACCACAGAGCTTCTTCGTCGCCACCTCGAGACCGAACTCGGAGTCCGGTCCAAAGGTTCGACCGCTATACTCCCCTTACCATGCCAAGAGCACAGATCCTAATGGAGATCGAACGTCAGCTTCCTCGGCCCCCTCCTCTTCGAGGCAACGGAGCTCGGAGGGACCCAGCCAAGTACTGTCGCTTTCATCGGGACTACGAGCATGATACCGAGGACTATTAGCAGCTCAAGAACAAGATCGAACAATTGATCAGGTGAGGCAGACTGAACCGGTTTAGGAGCCCCCCTAGCTGATTAATGAAGAGAATCGCCAGCCTGACCCTCGCCAACTCCCAACGCCAAATCCTCTAGTTATTGGCAACGTTAATGTGATAAAGGCGGCCGAGTCCCCATCTTCTTGGCCAGGCTAGGAGGAGAACCCGCTAAAGAAAGCTCGGGTCGATGAGCTCACCTTCTCTGATGAAGACCTTGAGAAGGTACAGTACCCCCATGATGATGCTCTAGTTGTATCTTTATATATGAACAATTATGATGTACACCGGATTTTGGTTGATAGTGGAAGTTCTATTAACGTTCTTTATTTCGATGCCTTTGTGAGGTTAAAATTTCGGGTAGAAAACCTCCGACCGGTGGAGTCTACCCTGGTGGGCTTCACAGGTGACTCCATAATCCCTGAAGGAGTCATCACTCTGTCAGTCCGAGCCGGCACCTGGCCCCGTGTGGCTATCGTGTTCATGGATTTCCTCGTGACCAAGCTCAGATCTCCCTACAACGCCATCCTCGGTAGACTAGGGCAAATCTCTCTTAAAGCCATCATTTCCATTCCCCATCTCGCCATGAAATTCCCCACTGAATGGGGAGTGGGGGTTGTTCGAGGAAGTTAGATCATAGCTCGGCATTGCTTTGTTGCCGACCTCCAATCCAGAAAGCCCGAGGTGGATGGGCTGGATGCTCGGGAAGATCTCACCAAGCAACAAGGGGAGCCGGCCGAAGATCTAGAGGAGGTACCACTTGACGAGGCTCGGCCTGACCGAACTATAAAGGTCGATCGCAGCTAGAAGGAAAACTTCGGCAAGAATTAATTGAGTTCCTTTGGAAGAATGCCGACATCTTCGCCTGGTCTGCATCGGATATGCCTGGAATTAGCCCAGACGTCCTGGTCCACTGCCTCAGCATGGATGAAACATTCAAGCCCATTAAGCAGAAGAAGAGGAGCTTCGCCCCAGAGCGCCAAAAAGCCATCGAAGAAGAGGTGGATAAGCTCATCAAATCCAAGTTTATCCGGGAGGTTAGTTACCCCGACTGGCTGGCGAATGTGGTCATGGTGAAGAAGTCGAATGGCAAATGGAGGATCTGCATCGACTTCACTGACCTCAATAAGGCCTGCCCAAAAGATAGCTTCCCTCTTCCGCGGATCGACCAGCTCGTGGATTCAACTTCAGGCCATCAAATGCTAACTTTTATGGATGCCTATTCAGGCTACAACCAGATCCGTATGGCGCCCAAAGACGAGGAGAAAACCGCCTTCATCACTGACCGAGGTATCTATTGCTACCGAGTTATGCCCTTTGGTCTGAAAAACGCAGGTGCCACCTACCAAAGGCTGGTCAATAAAGTTTTCAAGGAGCAAATCGGTCGGAACATGGAGGTGTATGTTGATGATATGCTGGTAAAAAGCAAGGAGGCATCCCAGCACATCGAGGACCTTGCGAAGAGCTTCGCTACCCTTCAAAAATATCAGATGAAGCTCAATCCCACCAAATGTGCTTTCGGAGTCAACTCCGGAAAGTTTCTAGGCTTCATGGTCTCCCAGCGAGGCATTGAAGCAAATCCCCAGAAGATCCAGACCCTGCAGTAGATGGCCCCTCCAGGATCAATCAAAGACGTGCAACGCCTCACCGGAAGGATAGCGGCTCTTAGTCGTTTCATTGCTCGGTCAGCAGAAAAGTGTCTTCCATTCTTCAAAGCTCTTCGGTTAGCCAAAAACTTCCAATGAACCCCAAATTGCCAGAAATCCTTCGAAGACCTTAAGAAATACCTCAACTCACATCCTCTCCTCAGGGGAAGTGCTGAATCTATACCTAGCGGTCTCTGAAGATGCTGTTGGCTCGGTGCTAGTCAGAGAGGAGAGCATAGTCCAAAGACCTATCTATTATGTCAACAAACTACTCAAAGACACTGAAATGAGGTACACTCGGGTTGAGAAGATGGTCCTAGCTCTAGTAACATCGGTCCAAAAGTTGCAGCCATACTTCCAGGCGCATACTGTCATTGTCCTGACTGACCAACCTCTCAAGGCAATTATCCATCGTCCAGAAGCATCGAAGAGAATGACCAAATGGGCTATCGAGCTGAGCGAGCACAACATTCAATATCAGCCTCATCCAGCCATTAAAGCCCAAGTTCTTGCGGACTTCCTCCTTGAATGCACCATACCCGAAGATGGCTCTATTTTGGATACCCCCGGACAACCAAAGCCCAGCGCCCCATGGTTGCTTCACGCCGATGGATCCTCCAGCGCGGGCGGCTCTAGCGCCGGCCTGGTCCTCACCAATCCAGAAGGTGCAACTTTTGAATATAGCATTCGTTTTTCCTTTTTGGCCTCAAATAATGAAGCAGAGTATGAAGCCCTGCTCTCCGGACTCCGAATCGCCTGTGAGCTTAAAGTCAAGAAACTGATTGCCTACACCGACTCCCAATTGGTGGTTGGCCAGGTGCAGAGAGAATTCGAGGCTCGAGAGTCGAGTATGATTCGATATCTCCAAAAGGTGTGCGATCTATCCTCCTATTTCGATGAATTTAAAATTGTCCAGATCCCAAGGGCTGAAAATGCGCGCGCTAACCTACTGTCCCGCCTGGAAACTATGGAGTCAATGGACCTCGAGCGAAAATTCTACCTGGAGGTCCTAGAGAAGCCCAGCGTCGCCGATATTGACCACATGATGTAGGTTGATACCGAACCATCCTGGATGGACCCCCTGCACTAGTACCTCAAAGAAGGGTTGATGCCCACTGATAGAAAGGAAGCAAGGAAGTTGAAATTGCAATAATCTCATTATGTTATGATTGATGACCGGCTATATAAGCAATCCTTCTCCATGCCATTGCTCAAATGCCTCCGTCCATCAGAAACCGATTACGCTATTTGGGAAGTTTATGAAGGCATATGTGGCAGTCACCTCGGTAGTTGTGCCCTATGCCACAAAGTGCTACGCCAAGGATATTATTGGCCAACAATGCAGAAAGATGCTGATGACCTTGTTTGAGCCTGTGATGTATGCCAACGACACTCAAATATTCAGAGGCTCCCCTCTGCTCACCTGACTTTCATCTCATCCCCCTGGCCCTTCGCCAAGTGGGGAATGGATATACTTGGCCCTTTCTCCCTCGCAACGAGGCAAAGAAAGTTCTTGTTTGTCGCAATTGATTATTTTACTAAGTGGGTCGAAGCTGAAGCAGTCGCCCAGATAGCCGAAGCTCGGGCTAAAGACTTCGTGAGGAGGTCCATCATCTGCCGCTTCGGTCTTTCCCACACCATCATCACCGATAACGGGAAGCAGTTTGATAATCCAAAGTTTCGGGAGTTCTGTGAGGATCATGGCATTCTCCATCGCCTGACATCGGTCAGACATCCTCAAGCTAACGAATAGGCCAAGGTAACAAATCGAACTCTATTGCAGGGAATTAAAGCTTGGCTCAACCAAGCGCGAGGCAGATGGGCAGAGGAGTTCCACCATGTGCTGTGGGCATACCGAACCAATGAAAGGGCTCCCACGGGCCAGACTCCATTTAAGATGGCTTTTGGCACAGAAGCTGTTATCCCCGTGGAGGTCGGGCTCCCCTCCCCTCACACCGAAGGCTACTCGGAAGAATCCAATGATGAACAACTCCGAACCAATCTTGACTTGATAGAAGAAGTTAGGGAGAAAGCTCGGATCCGGATGGCGGCCTACCAACAAAGAGTTTCCCGCTACCATTCAACCAGCGCCAAAGGGATGTTTTTCTCCTCGGGTGATCTGGTACTTCGAAAGGCATCCATCTCAAAGCCACTGGAGCAAGGAAAGATGTCCCCTAATTGGGAGGGTCCTTATCAAATTATAGAGGTAATCAGACCCGGCACATATAAGCTCCAAGATCTAAATAGAAAATCTATTCCCTGGACGTGAAACTCGGATAATCTCCACATCTATCATTAGTTAGAGTACGCCCTCCCTGAACTTACCTTGTCCATTGAGTTAAATCTTCAAAGATTCAAAAAATTTCTATTTTTATTGCTTTCTTTGATGGCTACAATGAGAGAAAGGTTTATAAATCCTCGGCCGGGCCGAGCGATCTCCGGACCTTGGCCATGCCAAGTAAAATATATCCCAGCTGGGCTGGGAGGACTCCGTACCTTGGCAACGCCAAGTAAAATATAATCTTTATAAATCCTTGGCCGGGCCGAGCGATCTCCGACCTTGGCCGGGCCAAGTAAAATATATCCCAGCCAGGTTGGGAGGACTCCGTACCTTGGCAGTGCCAAGTAAAATATAATCTTTATAAATCCTCGGCCGGGCTAAGCGATCTCCAAACCTTGGCCGCGCCAAGTAAAATATATCCCAGCTGGGCTGGGAGGACTCTGTACCTTGGCAACGCCAAGTAAAATATAATCTTTATAAATCCTTGGCCATACCGAGCGATCTCCAAACCTTGGCTGCGCCATGTAAAATATATCCCAGCTGGGCTGGGAGGACTCTGTACCTTGGCAGCGCCAAGTAAAATATAATCTTGAAGCCTCAACCAAGTCGAGTGATATATTATTTGAAGCCTCGGCCAAACCGAGTGAAATATTATCTGAAGCCTCGGTCAAACTGAGTGATATATTATTTGAAGCCTCGACCAAACCGAGTGAAATATTATCTGAAGTCTCGGTCAAACTGAGTGATATATTATCTGAAGCCTCGGCCAAACCGAGTGATATATTATTTGAAGCCTCGCTAAACCAAGTGATATATTATTTGAAACCTCGGCCAAACCGAGTGATATATTCTTGAAGCCTCGGTTAAGCCGAGTGACGGCCTCCGTACCTTGGCAGCGCCAAGTAAAATATATTCTTGAAGCCTCGATCAAGCCAAGTGACGGTCTCCGTACCTTGGTAGTGCCAAGTAAAATATTATTGAAGCCTCGGTCAAGCCGAGTGACGGTCTCCGTACCTTGGCAGCGCCAAGTAAAATATGTTCTTGAAGCCTCGGCCAAGCCGAGTGATATATTTCTGGAAGCCTCGGCCTAAACGAGTAATTTCTCAAACACTCTGACGTGACTAAGATGTCCTATTATGCTTCGGCAGAGGTTAGTAACCTTTCTCCGCTTACCAGCAAGATTATGCAAGTTATTTCTTTTCAAAGAAATACGTACTTCATCCCTTAAATAGGACCATGTTTACTACATAAGTTCACAGGGCCACCCAGGCCTTTCTCTGACCTACACAGAGATAAACACTTCCTCCACAGGGGACTAAATAACGCGTTGGCAAAAACAAAGTAACAAAAACGCTGCTGGACTTATAGATTATTCTACGGACTAAAAAGCATAAAATGAGAGTAGCAACTCTCGACACAATCACATCAGAAAAAGAAACAGATGTCAAAAGAAGAAAGAGTAGAAACTTTCTTTATTAATATGAAAAAATTACAACCTCATGAGAGGCGTTACAAGTGCATCATAGCATGGAGAATACAAATAATATAAAAGCTCGGCTGAGAAACTTTGGTCGATAACGATATCTTTACATCCGACCCTAGAAATCAGAGAAACCAGACAAGCTCCGTTGAGCCACTAGTTAATGCCAAAGAACAAAGTAGGCCATCCACGGATCCCTCGGATGAACACGTGGAGGGATCATAACCAGGTCAAGGACCCGTGGATGCTTATACCAATGAAGCATCCCCCCAAGTGGGATGTTGGACTGCTAGCCACTGCCCAACAATAAAGGGCAGAGAACCAGCAGTCCAACACCACCCTCCTCTCTCTACACATGGAAAAAGATTCCTCAGGTGGATGAGCTGAGGAATCCAAATTGAGGGGGGAGGCGAAGTCCATGTTAGCCATGAGGGATACGTGTGCTCTGCATTTCCTACGATCCCCATGGCAAGTGGTAAAGGACACACAGGAAGCGTATACGTGCACTCCCCATATGACCTTTGCGGGCCTTCGGTGCACTCTCCATATGATCTCCGAGAATTTCTCCCTTGAGGACTGCGTGCTCTTTAGCAGCTTCTTCATCACCCAGCTATCTGGGACAAACCTACTTGCAAAAGGAAAGCCCAGTCTTTCCACTCTCAACCTCAAGGAAACAGATGCCATGAAAACCCTTGCAAGTCACAGAAAGGGAAGGCCTTGGGAGATAGCCCAACACGATCAGCTCCCCCTGCTTTATAGGCAAATAGACCGGGAGCAGCCATTAAAGCAGAAAGCCTCGGGATTCAAAACGCCCTGGCCACGCTACCACATGGCGGTTTAGGATAAAAGGGCACTTTCCGAAGCACGCCAAACACATTTCCCAGGCCATGACGCACGACAAAAGATTTCCCTCTAATCTTGAATCAAGAGCCTTAAATGCAGGAAATCGTCCGCCAGTCCTTGAGATACGGGCAGGCCTGGGAAATCGCCTTGTGAAAACGACGTCGTCCAATGGCAATCGAATGCTTATCGCGTACGTTAAAAAGACCCATGTTGGAAAATGCCAACGGGATAAATGCCTTATGCAAAAAACAAAGCGTTGTTCGACGAATTACAAATCCGTCTTATCCGCCTGGGCAGAAAACGAGACGATTTCTTATAGACCGGACTATCTGCCAAATCTCGGCCCCAGTCGAGGTACTCGCGCAGTTTTTGTCATAACGCACCGAACCATTTTATGCCTCGGCTAAATGAGCCAATTTCTTATTTCGGATAGATCGAACTATCTGCCTAGCCTCGGCCTCGACCGGGATGTTTCCCAAAGTTCTAACCGAACTATTCTATGCTCCGGCGCACCGAACCGCCTGCTTAACCTCGGCCTCGATCGAGATGTTTTTTTAAGTTCAAATCAAGCTAGCTTACATCAGCAAAGCAAATCGGTTCAGCTTCGAATAAATAGAACATTCAATCTGGAAAGGATAAACTGACCTAGGAACGCGAATTGATTATGATTCGTTCGCCATCAGGAAAGACTCGTGACAAAAAGATTGTCCGAAAAAGACAAACAATGGAGACAAAAGATCCATTCATTAAAAGTTTCAGCCAGATTACAAATCTGAGAAGCAAAAATACATAAGCAACCCTTAAGAATCAGGGTTCGGGTCGGTCCCAGGAGCCTCCTCGGTAATATCCGGGAGGACTTGACTTGCCTCACCCACTTCGAATGTTGTTGGTTCCTCGGCAGCGAGCTGAGGGCGTTCTTCAGGAGCTGAGGCCTCACTAGGGCCCAAGATGGCATCAAGATCGACGTCCGAAATATCCTCGTACTCGGCTTCTTCGGCTTCCGGGGTGCTGGCATCGAGTAGCTCGGCCTCCAGAAAAGATAAATCTAACTCGGGATATACCCAAGAGATTTTCGCCCAAGTTTCCTCCTCGGCGAACCGGAATGCATCGGCACAGGCCTCCCTCCGCTCCTTAAAAAATTGCACAGGGCCTTTGTACTCCTCCACAGCCGAGGTAATCTGCCCGTTAGCTTCGGCTAACTGGTTCCCGAGTTCAAGATTCATCTGGCGACTCCAGGCCAATTCCGCCTTTAGAGCTTTAAACTGCTCCTGCACCTCGAGCTCAGCCTTGGCCATCTGCAAAACATTGGAACGCTTGAGCCCACGCATGAAAGAAAAGTACCAAAAGCAAATAAATTGGAAGACACCATACCTCTTCCTCCTACCGAGCCATTTTATTGCTCAGCTCCTAAACCTTTTCCAAGGCCTTCAATTTGGCCGATTTATTTTGTTGAAGACCCTCCTTAAGGTCATTAATTCGGGACTGCTTGTCCCCAACTTTCCGCCGAGATTGATCAAGATCATTGGTGAGCCCAGCAATCTGCTCATGTTGCCACTTCAGCCGATTCTCCATATCAGTGAATTCCTTATTCAAATCGGCAAGCTGATCCCGCTACCGTCGACACTTGCGCTCCTCCTCCTCGAGCCTCCTACTCCAATTACTTTTATCCTCGGAATGACTAGCCCTCAGCTGGTTCCACCTTTTGTCGAAATACTGCTGCATGGTCTTAATCTCGTCATCATGCTTTGCCTTAATTTGGGATAACTCCAGGCAAGCCTTGTCCGATTGTTCGCGGAAACCCTGGAGCTCTCTAACTTGGGCTTCAAATCGAGAAGCCCTTTCGGCTGCAAGTCGGTGAGACTCGCTCGCCCTCTCGAAATCTACCCTAGCGGATGCCAAAGCCTTGGAAAGCTAGCTGGTTGAATCCACCCTCGCCCGAAGGTCGGCCGCTTCCTTCCTGGCCTGAGCGCAAGCCCCAGTGGCCAAATTTAAGTGCCAATTCAGCGCCCTTGTGACCAAAGCATTCTATGAGAAAAACATAAGTAAGAAACCATGGCCCGACCGACCTATTAAGAATTACAACCTTAGTACAATAACTTACCCGGGAGATGTAGTTTGAAGCCATCGTCATGAGAGTACCGTTATTGATTTCGGGAAGAAGGAAAACATCCTTCGGTGCCCCGAGTCAGCCGAAAGTTGCCTCAATGATATCCTCGACCGCAGGCTCGTCCGTCGAGGAACCCCCCGCATGCAAAATAGACCTCATCAAGGCGGTGAGCATATCATCCACCTCCGAACTGTGGACAAAAGAACTCATGGCCGAAGAACTGGCCCGAGGAACTCTGGCCCGAGGAAGCATCCGCTCGACTTCCTCTGCCAGAACTCTAACCTGCAAGGCCTCGAATGCCTTGGCCTCAACTGAGGGAATCTCGGCCCGAACATCCCCTTCATTCAGCAACTCTTCTTCTTCTTCCTCTCCTACTGATGCTTCGCCTCCGACAGACTCCATCCGAACTTCAACCTCTTCCACGATGTTCCCGGGGACCGCGGAAGAGGGATCCTCAGCGGGAGGTACCATGACCTCCACCAGCCTTTCAATAGGCTATTCCGCTTGAGCTTCGGCAGCCACCACTGCCTCTCCTGACCCCTCAACCTGAGCAGGGGTCTCTCCCATACGCGGTGGACTCCTCACCGCTGGTGACTGAAAAACCTCCGGCAGGAGGATCGCCGGACCGACTGGCGACATCTCCTCGGCATCGTCTGACATGACTACTACTTGGAGAGGAAAACCCTTAGCAGCTCCCTTCGAGCTCCCTCCAGTGATTTCCTCTGCTACTTTGCCCCCCTTCGGTAGGGAGGACTCATCAACCACGGTCTGCGCTCCCGCTTCCTCCCTTATTGGGACAGGAGAGCGGTGACTGGAACTGTCCTTCCTTGGTCCCTTCGAGCGAGTCCCGGAGGGCGAGACCTCTTGTCGGATCTGTGTTTTTCCCCAGAGCTGGAGCCCCTATGATGCTTTCCTAGCTCCTTCATCTGGCCCACAAACGCCGACCTCTCGGCTGAAAACACACTAAACGGTTCAATCGAACAGAAATACCCAAACACACCGACCATCATAACTGAAGAGGAAAGGTACACTTACCTTAAGGATCGATAGAGCTAAGCCCGGCGGCGAAGAGGGCATCCTCCGCCAATAGAGTGCTAGCCGATACCTCCGAACCATTGCAAAGGGTCATCAGATCACTCTTCTCCCGCTCGCTCAACTCCAGGTGCACCTCTAGATCCTTCACATAACTCGCCCATCTCCTCGAAAAATCTGAACCAATATTCCCTTCGGCAATAAAAAATCGGGGCTTCCACTCCTTTATCGAAGATGGGTTGTCGGTAATCATCTTGAACAACTTCTGGGGGCCAATATACGGCCACTCGGAGCCCCTCCCAGAGACCAGGTTATGGCAGACTCGGAACATGGGGAGGGTTGCAGTCACCCCAATGCGGCCACACAACGAGATGAACCCAATGAGATTGCGCCAGCTATTCGGCGCCACCATTGTTGGACATATATTGTAAAACCTCATCACCTCTTATACCAGCAGGTGAAGAGGAAACCGAAGACCTGCTCTAAGGCTTTCCTCATAAAAGAAAACTCCATGACTTAACTCAGTCAAGACTCTATGCTCAGCCCTCGGCACCCGTAAGACTACGTCCCCAGGAACTCTATAAAGTCGGCGGATTCTATCCAAATCCTCCAGGGTGATCTCTGAGGCAACTTTGTTTGGGCCCTTCATATTGATGGAATAAGAATAGAACACGAACAGGTGAGCAAGAGCTCAGAGAAAGAGTGGAAAATCTCTATGACAGGGACAAAGGGGCATTGCAGAAGGAGCGCCGCCCCAGTCCTCTTTAAATAAGCGCTTCAGAAAGAAAGCCCTAGACGCCAAAAACCCCGATATGGGCGTCAGAAATAAAGGAGTCCCACCACGTGAAACTTCCGCTATCGCGGCTTGTTAGAAACGAGGTGTTTCTTCCTCGAGCTGCGGTGAAAAATGATGATGAAAAAGCGGCCCATCATTTACGAGATTATCATTGCCCACCTTTTTGAATCCCCCAAATGAGATTGCTCCGGAATTCTACTCCCTATATCCGAACTTACACTTCGGACTAGGAAGTGGGGGGCATGTGATGAGGGGCAAAATCGTTATTGCATTATTGACCGCCCACATCGACAATTGGGTCATGCCCAATCCAAACACCCTGCTAGCCAGCTGGCATAACATCCAAGCGACGAAGCCAAATCACCTCTGACAAAGTAGGGTCGCCCCGATAACCCGCACCATCCTCATACTTCGGCCATCTAAGCTAAGTCATTCCTCGGTAACCCGAGCTATCCTCATACTTCGGACATCCAAGCTGAGCCATTCCTCGATAACCCGAGCTATCTTCATGCCTCGGCCATCCGAGCCGACCATACTTTGGCCATTTGAGCCGATCCATTCTATACCTCAGAAAACCAGGTTATTTCTCATTCAGGCCGAACCACGGCATTCAAAATACCTCTGCGGAATCCGTGCAGGAAAGTTCGACTCCACTATAACTGAATAAGATTTCAGACGGCAAATCATACCCAGAAGTGGCCTAGGACCTGCAAGAGTGGCCTAGGTCTGTGTGATCATTGAACCTCAAGGCATCAACTAGCTCTCCCAGTCGTCGATCCTCTAACTGACAAGATACGGACCCTACTGGCCTCATAACAAACTTGATTCGAATCCTAACAGTTTTCAGACCCCATTCAGGGCACGTTCAAGGAATCAGGTGATCACCTATAAATACCACAGCATTTCAACCTCTCAGGTACACACGCAAACTCTAAGGCAACCTCTTGCACATTCATTTACCCACTGAATCTCATACTCCATTAGAGCTCTCACAAGAGCCCTGAGAAATATTTTCTGTGAGAGTCTTCTCCTCACATCTGCTTGCTGTGAATCTCCACTGACTTGGGCGTCGAAGGGTCCTCCGCAGTGAGCAACCCCCACAGCACCCTCTGCGTGTGGACTGTCTTGCAGGTTCCATCCCGAGGCGACGAGATCGGCGCCTGGATCAGGAGCCGAAAGTGCATCCAAGTCGGAGAATGGATTTCTACGGTAACAGACCTCATCAAGCTGAATGCGCACAAATGAAGTGATTCATGAATCCAATTTATAGTTTACGATACTTAGTAATCTAAGAGCCCTTGATATATTATGAAGTCTCTCTCAGCTAGGGATGTTTATCTAGAGGCAAAAGCAAACTCTCGGCGAGATGATTTGTACGGGCCCTTGAATATAGGAACGAATGCTTGATGCAATAATAAAAGATCTGGATAAACGAGTCCATCCATCCATTTTATGTAAAGAAAAATTTTATAGGTCACAAACGTTACCATCTCGCGGTAAGCTTCTTTTCACAACATGATACCTACTTTTTATTCCTTGTTAGTCTCTGTAAAGGCAGGCGTGCATGAAAAATTTTGAGAATTGAAATAAAAAGATAACATTAAGCAAAATTTGTTGGAGCGGACGCAAGGCCTGTGTAATCGGGCGTCTTTGTGTTTCTTGCCAGCAATTGTTAAAGCTTTGAAGTGTGTGTGTGTGTGTGTGTATATATATATATATATATATATATATATATATATAATGGGACAAAATGCTGGAGTGAACATGATCACACAATAGTAATAGTTGTGTGTACAAACCTCGCACCAAGCGGACCAAAGTCACATGCACTAACTTAGGTTGGAACCGTCATTTAGGGTACCAGATTGTCTCAAGAACCAGCTACCATTATTGAAAGCTAATGACCTCCGGTCACTGAACCAGTGTAATCGTAATCACTAATCAGTAACACAGGATGTTGCCCAATACACCGCTTCGAGTAGCCTGGAATGTGCAAAATCCACAAATGATCCTGAAGATAAGAAACAACGCACTGAAGATAAAATGGCCTGTCATCAGAGACATGAAATCATACAGAAAAATAACAATTTCATTTGCCATGATCATGAGAGAGAGAGAAAAAGGGAATCACTTATGGCACATTAACAGATCAGAAAATAAATAAAGGAAAACAAATTGGCCACCACTAATTGCTAGCGGATCAATGAAAACCACACACATGGACCAAGGATCATTTATTTGAGCATAAAACAGGGACAACATATGCCGCTTCTTCTGAAGGATGCATACCGCATATATCCTTTTCTAGTTGAGTAGCAGCCTCTCTAACACACAAATTTGAAAAAAGAACGAAAACACAAGCTTACAAAAAAGAGAAAAAGATCAAGACAGAAGAGGAACTGCAACAGTTGCCTTTTACTTCTTTATCATGTTATTCCTTCTGGGGGCACTATAACAAAGCCACCCTGACCAAAAATAGAAGTCAACTGAATTTAGCAGCAGCCAGAGGGTTAACTCTTTCTGACAATATAGACTTAACCACATCCTGTACGAAGCTGTAGAAGCATTCTCTGCAAGAACTGGGCATAAGATTGGATTTACGCATCTGTTTAATTTTTTCAGCATGTTTGCATACTGAACTTGAGGCAGCTCGTGCTCTTGATTTTGAATGTTCCAATCCACATGCTGCTAAGATGGTGTGGGTAGCAGCCCTTGCAACTTCCTTAAATTTGTCAGCACCTACAGCAAACAACACCTTTTCAATAAACTCTCAGATCAAGAAAAGGAATATTGCTTTTCAATCATATATTGAAGAAGTGAGACTTTTTGTGGGGGTTGGAGTTGGGAGGGGTTCATCTGCTTCACGGTAAAGAACATTTGGAAAAACAAAATATGAATGAACAAATTATGGAAAATCCAGAAATTGAATTTGCTGTATCAAAGGAGGACCAATAGGTCCAAGCTGGCATCAGGTTAGCAAATTTCTTCTTCATGTCAGGCCCTAACAACTCAATTGAAGAAACATAAAATTTAATAAAAAACCATTGATTTTATGATAAGAAAGGATATGATGGTACAATAACAGCATTCAATTCTGACTGCTTATAATTTTAAATTCAATTTTAAATAGAAAAACTGACTTCAAACACACATAAGGAGCCCATATGCCACAAGTCCAATTCATAAGTTCAAAAGCGACAAGTCCAATTCATCATTGCATATCTGAAAGAAACATTTGCAGTCACTCTATGGCCACCTTTGTAATATTAGCTTCCCAGAAACATAGGGTAAAATCCAAGTGTTGCTCCACCTCATCGAATCACCAACTTTCAGAGAAAGGATAATTATAATCCATCCACGTCAATCAGATGGGATAATTAGTAATGCAATACAATTTTCACCATAATTCCTTGTTCCAGCAATCAAGGCACCATTGTCCCATTATTTAACCAATTTTGTCAAGACCTATCCAATTTTTCTATAGCTACACAATTGAGGATACATGAGGCTTACTTGGCAAACCAACCTGATACTTCTATGACAAGGTCAGATTAGGACCAGCATGCGTAGCAAGTAGCATGAGAAATTGGCAACTAAAAATGTTACCTTGCATTCACGTACAAAGCATTTAACCAAAGAAGGTCCAGTTCCATTCTCAAGAACCTGGGTTGCAACTTGGACGAGAGGACGGACCAGACCTCTTTTCTATCCATATGATGTGTGTGCTAACGCCCAGGAGCCAGGGGATATATGATGGGTGTTTCTAATTCTTATGCAATCCTCAGGAGCTATCCCCCTGCCTTTTACAAACAAGAGAGAGAGAGAGAGAGAGAGAGAAAGAAGATTTTGTTTTCAGAAACACCCTATGTTCATCTTCAGGGATTGGATGATACCAGATCATTGGGGATGAAAAAACAAAGTTTAATAGCTGCCTAAATTTCCTTCCTCCTGGATTTGTTTCGTATTTTTGTTGGTTGAAAACCAATGCAACAAACATGACTAAGCTTATCATCAGCCCTTTAGAAGACCCCAAACTAATTAACCTAATTATAATTTATTGGTCATTAATGGAACAAAGATGTCCATACATCACCAAAAATAGTCCACTGTAAAAACAACACCCAAATAAAGCATGCTATCCAAGAAAATGATGCTATAAATATAGAAAGTTCAGATCAGGAACACTGCAGCTGAGCATGAAACCTGCTGGCTTAAATTACAAGATGACAGAGCTGAAACAATAAAATTCTTACCTAAATTTTGATCTTTGCTTAGCAACTTGAGGTTGAGCTTCACCAATGACTGAATGTCACACTTGGCATTGTTGTTTGCAGTGTCACTTCTTCTCGAGGATCTTTCGTCACCATATGTGTCTGCACCAATTTTCCCATTCTCTAGATGTTGCTCTCTGCTCAGCAACTTCATGTGGAGCTTGACAACTGTTTCAACCTTACCTGTGACATTGCTGTTTGCTGTGTTAAATTTTCTAGACAAATTTTCATCAGAATTTGCACCCAAATCCTGTTTTCTATCATGGGGCTCCATGCAAGAAGAGAATTCACTAGGCTTGCTAAATGATAGATTGGAAGCTCCAGAAGGTAAACAAGCAAAAGAGCCTGGGTAAACTGAAGTTCCCTGTGTATCAGATGACGTTGATACTTCCTGCATGACCTGCCAAGATGCTGGCCTGCCCTTTCGATCACACATAACATCCTGGTGCAAGAATCTATCTTGTTTCACAGAAGATGGTCCCACATAACCTGATTGGTGTGTGTTTTTATCTCCTCTATGAATATGCTGCAGTGGTCCTACATAACCTGATTGGTGTGTGTTTATATCTCCTCTATGAACATGCTGCAGCTTTGTGTTCTTCACATCTGGTATTTGCTTATCCTGATATTGGGGTTTAAAATAATGGTGCAATGCCTCAGGAGAGAAATTTTTGTTGTCTTCTGATACAGCTCTTCCAGACACTGTAAGAGCAGTATTTCTACCTTTGGAGATACCCCAATGAAGATCTTCAGCCTGTTTCAAGACACTCCTACTACTGAAAGAATTCGGAGAATGATACATTTTGTTGCCTGTCTCAGTTTCATGTGCTGATTTTGCAACTTCCATCATTTTCCATGCTTTGTTGGCTTCTCTTGAGCTTCCACTACAGTGTGACTTTCTAGAAGCAGTAGCATCTGCAATCTGCTCACTGTGAGCAGTATGTGAAGGCTCTGGATGACCTGATAGATCAAATTCACTTCTGCTGTTATTCTGTTTTCTTTCATTGATCTGGGCACCACAACCATGTAAATTTGATGAGAAGGCTAATGAACCAGCACGTAGAGCATTCCAATTTTCACGTAGCACACATATGCGGCTATGCAAATTGCGGCAATTACGCAATGTCCTTGCAGTTTGTTCAGCTCTTTTTACTTGAGTAGTTGAAACAGTTTCCCCAGCAGGTGCGATAGGGGATGATGACCGCTCCGTATTTGACATAGAGCCCTGCGATACCCTTCGAGAAGTATTTATGCATGCTGAATTGTCGTCATTTCTTTGTTCTTCAGGAACTTGAATGGTGGACAATCTTAGTGATGAATAAGTTCTTTCATCAGCAACAATCTCAAAGATTGAAATAGGTGGCTCAGACAATCTAACTGCAGTAGTGAGTTTGTAGGGATCTTGAATGTAAGAATCAGTATTAGACTGAGATTTCAAGTGTTCATCCCTGGAAGTAGCACAATCAGGACAGTACCAATCACCTTCAGGTACAGTGGCCCCCAAACCAACACAGTAAGAGTGAGCAGCTGAGTCACATAAATCACAAAGTAGGAGAAGTTCTTCATTTGCAGAACTGTGGCATGCGCTGCAGTTGACATTTGAATATGGATTGGAAATCCTAGTACTCTCATTGCCAAGTGGATGGCAAACCTGCAAATTGGATCCACCACATTGGGTTAAACAAGAATAAAAGAGTACTGGGTTAATAACAAGGTCATATCTATCTGGATGTCAATGGAATGCCCAAAATAAAACAGCTTTCTTGGTGGAACATTTTAAGTATATCACCTACAAATTATGATGATGATCAAGCATGAATTCATACACATGTAGAGTATGAGGAATAATGTGGAAAAGCATTGTCCATTGGAAAAGCAGTAAAGCACAGGATGCAGTTCTCAAATTTCATATGCCCCCTCCAGATGTGGCAATTTATGCTAACATAAATGCATCATTTATCAGCAACATAAAGGCTTTGTTGCTTCTTAGGATACATTTTGTAGCTTAACCCAGCACTAGTCACACATGGAAATAAGTTTCATTAATCCCAAAAATTTTATTGATAGTGAACACACCAAACCACAGCTAATCAATTAAATGATTATTACCAAGGAATGGAGTCCCAGAACTTTAAAAGTTCAATTGATCCTTAACATTTATTATTCAAAAAAAAAAAAAGCCTAAAAGATCATTAGTGTTTCTTTGTCATGTTCACATATTCTGAACCTGAAAAGTGAATTAAGATTGAAGCACATGCATGGCTAACTAATAACAACACCAAACATATAATGGCCTTAGCATTCCAAAGTGTCAAATGATCCGTGAGACGCAGAGGAGGAAAAAAAATGAATAAAAAATTTGATGGCAACAAAACTTTGAAACTAAATAAAAAATTATAGTTAAGGAACCAATATAGCGGCCATTCCAGATTTAAACATATAATATATAAAAGCATGAAAACTAGGTGAGCAATTGAATTTACTTCATAATTGCCATTTTAATTAACACAGATCAAACCCAAAGTATTGTGATTGGGAACATTTGATCAAATTATCATGCCTAGTTATGTTCCATTTGATTAACAACCAATTTCCGTTTGAATCCAGCTTAGATTAGCTAACCATGGATTAAAATTAGGAGGTACTGCAGGCCTTTGTCCGACTTAACGATGATATCACTTTTGATACTAGCTTCTCTTTGGAAATTTATATTTATCTTCTTTTTTTATTCAGTACCATAGTGCAGGATGTTCACTAGTATCTTTAAGACAGGAATTTTTTAGGATTCCCTGCTTTGACGTGCACTGATCAAGCGAGCTGAATTACTTATTATACTTCCAAAATAACCTTCTTTTGATTCTACCGAATCATTTTAGGGTCTCACTGTCTTTAAGTTTTTATACATATATTCATAAGCACAAAATTCAGGGTGGAATATTTACCCAGGGAGCTGCAGAGAGGGATCCTTTGGATTCAAATGAGCTTCAAAAGACCTAAATTTTCCGCTTCGAATCTTAGCAGCTCTCAGAGATAATTTTGCCGACAAAAATGAATCCAATTCTCATCAAATCCATCCAGAACTACGAATTGAAAAATTAAAGCCTAAGCCCTAAATACATGTCAAGTATTGAATAACCCTAGCTCACCTGATCGCGGACTGGAACGTCGACCACCCGTTCGGAGGAGAAGATCCCCGGCACTGGCGGTCGGCGGATGGCTCCGAAGCGCTGCTTGCACATGGGACAGCGGGACTCGACCTTGGCCCACTCCATGATACATATGAAGCAGAAGTAGTGGTCGCAGCTGTCGATATGGCCGCGGATCGACTGGCCGCAGTCAGAAAGGCAGATGCCGCACGTCTCCTCCGCCGTCGGAGAGGCGGATCCGTTGGCTGCCGCGGGCTCCTCCACCATCTTCTCCTTGCCCTTCGCGGCAGGAGCGGGCGGCGGTGCCAGCGTTTTAAGGCGCTTGGCCGAAGACGGGCGGAGCTCCACCATCTTTTCGCCGAGCATGAAAGCCCTAGACCCCTGCTCGATTGGGATGGCGGTTTATCCTGAGCCACGGTAAATGCCACCGCATCTGCTTCTATGAGTCCTGCCTGGCATGCACGATGGTGGCATGAACGCAAGTCGTGAGATTAGAGGGCCATGAGTTTTTATTTCATATATTTTGTTTATTAGCATGTTAACAAAATTATTTTTATATATATTTAAAGAATTTTTACTGATTTAAACATCAGAGGGGATCTTCCGCAGGATCATCCTCCACGATTCCTGAAAGAAAACTATCTTGCAAATCTATCAGAACAAAGAAAGCTACCCGAAACTAGCGTGCATCGTTCCCGGCTGAAGAACCGAAATCCACAGCAATATATATATATATATATATATATATATATATATATATATATATATATATATATATGATGCAATTAGGACACTTCATATCACATAACAAATGATGTGAATTTTAATGATAAATTTATTTTTAATAATTAAAAATTGTGTTTATAAGATGTGATTTTTTTAATAATTAATTATGTAAAACCAATTATAAGTTAGTTGTGCAGATATCTAATTTATGATACTATCTATCTTGCTTAAAATCAAAGGTGAACGTAAATTGAATAATATCCATTTAAATTTATTTCATATCAAAATCCATTGGCATATAAATATAAATGGAAGCATTTAACTAATATTTATATATGTATTCATATTCATCATAGAAAAATAAATATGGATATAACTAGATAATTATCTAATAATGCATACAGGTTCTACTCTAGCTTTGTTGCTTTTTATTGTTGCTTTGTATTCGAGACCACTATTTTTCTTCTATTTCTTTTTAGCTATATCTTGGGATTAAAAAATTATAATAAAATAGTATTGATTTAATTTATTTTTCACTAAGAGATACCTTTGATTAAATGGTCATATATAAGTATCTAATTTGTATCTATATTATTTTTTTATATTTTCAACATCCGAATTGTATCCATGTATGTTTAAAATAAATATGGATATGAATTTTTATATCCAACTAATATCTGAATTTGCATTTGTATTTATCAAATATATATATATATATATAGATGAATACACTATTATCTAATATATATTCAATCAATTTTTAGCATATTTGAGATGCAAGTTTATTGTATTTAAAGATAATGTGCACCTAATGACACTTATAACCAAGCCAGTTAAGCTCATTTGCTCATGAAGCTGCAAGCCTCTTTCCTTGTTCCAATCATCCAATCTTTTAATGAGATAAGGGCCTTGTTACAAGAATTAGGAAACCATGCATTGAATAGCTCTAAGACACTATCAAGGATGAAAGTGGACCAAGTATTTACTGTATAAAACTATTTTTATATTCAGATATATTTGAATTTGGATATAAATTTAAATATCCGACTATTATCCACACCCATACTATATTTATCAAAGAAAAGAATAGTTATGGATATAGGTAAATAATTATCTAAATAATAACTAAATATTTGGCTCTGTTTTAATCTTATTTATTCTTATATAATACTATCAAACTTTTTTAAAAAAATAAACAACCATATTAACGTAATATTAACTTGATTTGCTTAGTGATATTTTTGATTTGGTGGTCATAAAATTTAATCATTTGACCTAAATTTATTTATATTTATACTTTCAATATCTAATTATATCATATTGATGTCTATATTTGTTAAATAAAAAATTATGCAGATATAGATGCATTGGTATTGGACCTATATTTGATGTGTTTCTTCCCTATCATTAGAAATTATCTATAATGGATATATAAACTATGATACTCTTTTATTTGAATTAGTGTTCAAGTTGATCAAACCTCATGTGTAAATGATATTTTAGAAATTAAAGATAACAATGAAGAATTATCAATTATTTCATGTGAGCAGTTAAAATTTGAAGAAAAAACCCTCGGGATTTCAATAAATAAAACCTCCTCCTTAATGCTAGAGAAAGAAGAGTGCCTCCACTTCCTAATGGCTTATTTGCCTTAGAAAATAATTTTGACCTAGTATCCTATTTGAAGCTCTATTTGTTTCTTATGGGTTGTTGGTCCAACTTCAAGTAGCTCAGGTATAAAATATAGCATATGATGGTTTCCTTAGGATCTCACCTCATGGGTAAAGCAAAAGTTGAGTCCATTGATTAGTTTTCGCTACATACTTGGTTGCTAGTGAGGTTTGAAACATTGGTTTATAACATGCATGAATTACAAAGTAATGAAAGGAAATCATAAATTATAGTCTGCATTATAAAATTCTTCCTTAATTTGATCCCACATGATAAAACCGTTGGATTATTAATCCAACATTGGGCTTATATGTGAAATAATTATGTGTTACAGACTATCAAATATGGTTAAGCCTAATTAAAAGTGATCTGCTAAGGTTTCAGTGATTTGGACTTTAATGTATCTGATAATATGTGGGCCTTTAATGTATAGAGACTTAAGGGGTTATTTCTATTTTTATAATGGTTCCTGGATCGCATGTACGACTCTCTTCTCTGAATCACATCAACAAAAAGAAAATCTTAGAGAAAATTCTAAAGGGCTCTCTGTAGAGTACGTGTTGATCTGGAAGGCCAATCGCACGACCTTGGAGAGCGATCAAGCAATATGAATTCAGATACGCTTTCATTTATAGTTTATTAATTCTTGATGATTGAACATGAATGATTCTTGGGCTTCTTGGTGATGATTTTCATCAAAGGTTTAGATTTAATTTCTAACAATTGATATCAAAGCCCCTGTTTATGTTGAATCATTGAGAACAAACTTAGTTTATTGTAAATTATGTTTTGGTGCCATTGACATTCAAGTTTGTCCTAGTGCATCAAAATTTTATTTTACTTCTAGTTTAATGATCATGAATTCCGATGTTGAGAGCGAAAGATATTCGGTGCATCATGAAATTAGTTTCACATGAGCCAAAGATGAGATCTTTCATAAAATCAAATTACGGATAAAGTTAAATTTATATTTAATTTAATTTTTATTGAATCTATGCATATTTTTAAAGAAAAAGGGAGGACTTTCCCTATTCTCCCCCATATTCTTCTCAGGAGGCTTCTTAGGAGTCTTCACGTGGGATTCCATTAGGGTGTTGGGATATGGTAGGCTCTTCATGGAATTTCATGTTTTGTGTGAATAAAACCGAATTCTTCCAGGATGGATTACATGTGAATAAAACAAAATTCTTCCGCTGAGACGTTCTAATCTACTTTCACTTTTCTGTAGGGAAGAATTTATTTATTTATTTATTTATTCCTTATTTTTCCATTGGGAATAGAGGAATTTTCCCAGGCTGTCCGCTGGGAATTTGTTTTGCGTCATATATTTTTTTTTAATGCAATAAAAGGAAATAAAAATAAAAAGGGGACATACTCCGCATGCATTATAGGTTGAATGCGTAGGAATATTGCATGGAGAATGCTTCCGTGGAGATAATGTTTGGAGCGTTGGGATATTGCGGTAAAGTTCCACGGAAAAGCCATTGAGAATCGAAGGAGGATCTCGTTGGTTATAAACCAACACTGAGCCCAAATTATTTTTTCTGTTATAAAATTAGCTCTGAAACTGATAAGTTTTATTTTTGATATGGATTGGAACCAATTTATGCAGAGATAGAAAATAATCAAAAATAACATATTATTATTTTTTTAAGTTTAATTAAATTTAAATTAATAGTATTTTTATACCTAATAAATTTATCCATCATTCTAAATTGAACTAATTGAAACAAAATATCATTAAAGTGACCTCTCTTGCGTAGATAGTTCATGAAGGATGTTGGATGTTGTGTATGTGTATATTTCATGCGGGTATTAATAAGCCCAAAGAAAGGTTAATGCTTGACCGAACTACACATACTTATGATGGTAAATACGTAATAATTATAAGAACTTACATGTGAGTAATAAATTGATCAAGATAGATTTATTATTTGACATGTATTATTGTTAGTTGCCACTAGCAGTTAATATTATTGTCCAAAGATTTGATATTAATATTGCACTGAGCATCTTGAGATGGGATTTATCATTATTTGAATTTGTTGATATTTGGTATTAATTGTTTATATGAGCATGTTATTTATGTATTGCTTTTATTTTCTTTACAACTAATGTTGTTACTATTTCTGCTAACCTCAATTCAGTTCGGTCCTTAATGACACTAACTTCAAGGACAAGGATAAAGGCAAGAAAAGAAAGAATAAGGCTGATAAGGGTCAGCAAAGAAGAAACAAAATCAGGATAAGGACAGTTGTTTCTTCTACAACAAGTCTGGACATATTAAGAAGGAATGTTTCAAGTATCATACATGGCATGAAAAGAAATGTACATTTCTTAATTTGGTCTGTTTTGAAGTGAATATAGCTTTAGTACCTAAAAATACTTGTGGTTAAATTTTGATGCTACTACTAACATCAGTGTTTCTTAATCGGTAGATGTGGAGGCAATTATGCATTTTAGATTATTATTAAGTTCTGATTACTATTTGGATTTGAAAGACACTTTTATAGTACGTCATTTAAACAGAATTTGGTTTCTATTTCAACTTTGGACAAATTAGGATATTGTTGTTCATTTGGAAATAGTCAGTTTAGTCTTTCGTTAAATTCAAATATTATTGAAACTGGTTTTCTTATGGTGTATGACAATCTATATTTGCTTAATATTGTTGCTTCTTATAACGAAACCCTGAATATGGAATCATGAGGTACTAAGCGTAAAATTTGCAATGAAAATTCAGGAACATTATGGCACAAGCGCTTAGGTCACATCTTTAGAAATAGAGTTGAACAACTTGTGTCAAATGAAATTTTGGATTCCCTTGATTTTACAGACTTCAATGTCTGTGTTAATTTCATTAAGGGTAAACAGACCAAAACAAAAAAATTGGGTGCATATAGAACTATGAAAGTCTTAGAGTTGATACATACGGACGTTTGTGGATCATTTCCTATACCTTCTTAAAATGGTCAATAATATTTTGTATCATTCATAGATGATTATTCTAGATATGCATACCTATTTCTTATTCATGAAAAGTCCCAAGTTTTGGATGTGTTCAAATCATTTAAAGCTAAAGTTGAGCTTCAACTCAACAAAAGGATTAAAGGAGTCAGATCTGACCGTGGTGGTGATACCATGGTAGATATGACGGTTCAGATGAACAACATTAGAGTCTTTTGTTAAATACCTAGAAAAATATGGGATTATCCCATAATACACCATGCCAGGGTCACCTAGCATGAATGATGTAGTTGAAAGATGAAATTGCACTCTTAAAGATATGGTAAGGAGTATGATTAGTCATTCAACCTTACCAGGGTTACTCTGGAAAGAAGCACTAAAGATAACAGCCTACATTCTAAATATAGTACCAACTAAAGCAGCTGTCAAAACACCTTATGAGCTTTGGATAGGACAAAAGCCTAGTCTAAAGCATTTTCGTGTTTAGGGATGTCCAACTAAGGCAATGCCTTATAGGTCATATAAAAAGAAATTGGACTCCAAGACAGTCAACATCTACTTTGTTGGGTATTCTGAGCGATCTAGGGGCTACAAGTTTTATGATCCCAAATTAAGGATAATTTTTGAGATGAGAACTGCAATGTTCTATGAGGATATTGAGATTCGGGGAAGAAATAAGGTTAGAGACTTTTCCTTTGAGGAGGAGTTGGATCCTACTACTCTTATTAAAGAGGAGTTAGTTCATATTCCTATAATTGCTTTTGACAATGATCAGGTTTTTGTTCCTATCATTGATCAAGTTGCAATTCTAGAACAACAAAAAATTATTGTTCAACCCTCAGAGATACAAACTCAACAACCTTAAGAACAAGTGCCTTTGCGATGATCCACTAGAGAAAGGAGAAATGCTATTCCAGATGACTATATAGTGTTTCTTTAGGAACATGAGGAAAATAATGGCATGATGGAAGATGATCCTATCAACTTCCTTTAAGCCATACAAGGTGCCAATTCAGAAAAGTGAATTGAAGCAATGAAAGAAGAGTATAAGTCTATGCAAGATAATAAGGTTTGGAAACTTGTCTCATTACCAAAAGGTATGAAACCCATTGGTTGCAAATGGAATTTTAAGACCAAAAGGGATTCAAAGGGTAATGTGGAAAGGTATAAAGCTTGTTTTGTGGCTAAAGGCTATACTCAAAAGGAAGGGATTGACTTTAAAGAGACATTCTTTCCAGTTTCATTGAAGGACTCTTTTAGGACAATCATGGCTCTTGTTGCACAATATAATATGGAACTCCATCATATGGATGTCAAGATGGCGTTTCTCAATGAAGACATTGATGAGACAATTTATATGGTGTAACCAGAAAACTTTGTGTCAGGAGACCCAAAGAAAATGGTTTGCAAATTGACAAAATCCATTTATGGGTTAAAGCAAGCTTCTCATCAATGGTACCATAAATTTCATCAAGTAATTCTCTCATTTAATTTTGAGGTGAATGCAGTTGATGATTGTGTGTATCATAAGTTCAATGGGAGTAAATACATTTTTCTGGTTTTGTATGTGGATGACATTTTGCTTACCATAAATGATTTAGGCATATTGCACGAAACCAAAAGATTTCTATCAAGTAATTTTTAAATGAAATATCTTGGTGATGCCTCCTTTATATTGGGAATCCAGATACATCAAGATCATTCTCAGTGTATCCTTGGATTATCATAAAGGAACTGTCTAGATAAAGTGCTTAAGAGATTTGGCATGCAGGATTGCAAACCAGGTGATACCCTGATCGCTAAAGGAGATAAATTTAGTCTTAAGCAGTGCCCAAAAGAAAATCTTGAAGTTGAAGAGATGCAAAAGATTTTCTATGCTTCAGTTGTAGGGAGTCTAATGTATGCTCAAGTTTGTACGCGTCTGGATATTGCGTACATTATTGAAGTATTAGGTAGATATTTAAGCAACCCAGGAATGGATCACTGAAAAGCAGCCAAAAGGGTTATGAGATATCTAAAAAGAACTAAAGATTATATGGTCACATATAGGAGATCAAATCATTTTGAGATCATTGGGTATTCTGACTTCGACTTTGTGGGATGCCAAGATAATAAAAGATCCACTTCGGACTATGTATATCTGTTAGGTGGTGGGGCTATCTATTGAAAAAGTGCAAAACAGACACTTATAGCTTCTTCTACCATGGCAGCAAAATTTATAGCATATTATGAGGCATCCAATCATGAGATATGGCTGAAAAATTTTATCACTGGGCTGCGCATATTAAAAGAAATTGAAATACTGCTAAAGTTATTTTGTGATAATAAGTCAGTCGTATTGTATTCCAACAACAACAGGAGCTCGATCAAGTTAAAGCATATTGACATCAAGTTCCTAGTTATAAAAGAAAGAGTACAGAAGGGTCAGATTTTTATAGAGCATATAGGGACAAACTCCATGGTTGCAGATCTTCTTATAAAGGGTGTGTCGTCCAAGGTCTTTCATGAGCATACTGCTCACATGGGTGTTATAGAGCATGACGATGCTTAGATTTAGTGGGATTTTGCATTGCTTCTATTTTATGCTTTATATTTGGTTTGTACACACTTATGTATTTGGATATTTTTTGATAAAAAATAAAGTTTTTTATTTAGTTCAATACACTCTGTACAATTATGTTAAAGTTTTGATCTCACTCAAGTTTAAGGAGAATCAGTTGAAAATAGGCATGTTAAGATCACATTGCATGTAAGTTTCATGTTATACATCCACATCATGATTCATGTCATTCAGTTGTATCAACATATGTGACCATTGATGGATCAAGTTATAATAGATGTAACAAAGACCGCTTTGATCCTATGTTGGTATGGATGATGGACCGGATTGGTTATAGATACATTTCGGTAATGACAGTAAAATTGAGCTCATTCAATTACTTTTTGCAAAATATAATTATAAGGTTACACATAGAGCCCAGTGGAAGATTGTTGGATTATTAATCCAACATTGGGCTTATATGTGAAATAATTATGTATTGCGACTGTCAAATATGGTTAAGCCTAATTAAAAGTGATCTGCTAAGGTTCCAGTGATTTGGGCTTTAATGTATCTGATAGGATGTGGGCCTTTAATGTATAAAGACCTAAAGGGCTTTCTGGGAGTACGTGTTAATCTGGAAGGCCAATCGCGATTCTGGAGAGCGATCAAATAATATGGATTCAGATACGCTTCTGTTTATTGTTTATTGATTCTTGATGATTGAACACGAATGATTCTTGGGCTTCTTGGTGATGATTTTCACCAAAGATTTAGATTTAATTTCTAACAAAAATGTGATAGAGAGTAAGGTCATATAGCTTAACTAAATATATTTTATCCATGACAGAGAATGAATTTGAACTTAAAGACCACATATTTTGTATAACAATTTTTATCCATTTGTTTTATAAGGACGAAACTTAGTTGCAATACATTATTTGCACACCTTTTTGTTTCCTCTATCTCTCTCTTTCTTTTTTAGCGCCACTTTAACCTCTATATAAGCATTAAGTAATGATAGGAAAAAAAAAAATAAAGCAAGAAAGAGATAGAAAGAGAACCGAAGGACATGTAAGTCATGCACCTAAGTTCTGTACTTTCTATAAACAAAAAGGCAAAAGACTAAAAGAGTATATTTTCATACAACAAGTTACAATGTCATCAATCAAGGATTTTTTTTTTTTGGTACAGTCGGGTGATCACACTAATCTAGGGTGACTCAAACCCAATCTATCAGCATACAAAAGTTGGGAAAGGATAAGAGGACAGCAATCCCCGAGCTGCCACTGCCAGAAGCCTGAATGGTCGGCCACCCTAGCGGCAATCCAATCAACCGCTGAGTTGGCTTCCCAGAAGGTGTGACAGATCTGGATACTGTGAACCCCCTGGAGGAGAGAGCGAATATCTGATATCAAAGGGTTGGATGGCAGGTGATTGCTATGATCTTGACGGAGCCACCGAATCACAGTAAGAGCATCTCCCTCAAGGATAATACGATGGGCACCAAGGCTACGAATAGCACAGGACACCCCAGCCCAAGCCGCATAAAGCTCCGTTAGCGGCACTAAAGAATCCAGGAAACTAAATCCACCAGCAGACAGCAGAGCTCCATCAGATCTACGAATGACATAACCTGATCCGGCAGCTCTACCATGAACACTCTCATCAAAATTAATTTTGACAAACCCTGGAGGAGGGGGTTCCCAAGAAATAAAGACCGTATGCCGGTGCGCTGCCGGGGCAGCATGGGAACCCCAGGGGCCAGGGCTATCGCCATAACCAACCAAATGCTGGGAAGTGTATTCAGAAGATAAAGACAAAGCAACCCTCACCACCCTATGCGACGGGGCAGACTCATCAGTAAAAACAATCCGGTTCCGAGATAACCAGATTTGATAAGCAATGTAAGCCCTCATCGACCCCTGCTTACTGCCGCCTCTCTTGACATCCTGCCTGATCAAATCAAGAAAGGATAAACGATAAGAAGAGGAGGTAACATCCCATGGCCGATCGCTAACAAGCTCCCAAATATAGGTCGCTCTGAGACAAGTGAAATGGCGTGATCCACTGACTCCTCATCACTGCCACATAACGGACACAAGGGCTGAATCCCGAGACCACGTCTAGAAAGCACGGAACATGTAGGAAGATAATTCCATGCAATCTTCCATAGGAACAGACGAACCCTGGGATGAATGGGAAAACGCCAAATCCAATCCATATCAACCAACGGCTGGGCTGGAGCTCTATAAATCTGGAGAAGGTCCCTGATAGGAGCACGCAGCAGACAGGACCGCCTCCAAACCCGGAAATCGGGGGACTGACCCGTAGAAAGAGGGATAGAGACTATGCGACGCTAAAGCTCCTCCCCAAAGAAGCGTTCCAGCAAAGGGATAGACCATGAGGAATGATCATGTACCGTAAGCTCACTAACACGCATACCCGTAGGAATAGTAGTGCAAACAAAAGTAGGCCACCGAGACAAAGGGAGGTCAGCAATCCATGAGTCATAAACAACATTTATGGATGTCCCATTACCAATAATCCAGGATATGCTATGAAGAATCACCGAAGCATGGCTGCAAACCTCTTTCCAGAAGAAAGAGTGTTCCCGGGCTGGTTGCAGATTAGTGGAAGAAGTCCAGTCCCCATACTTGGCACGCATAAATGAACTCCATAAGTAGTGCGGATCAAGCAAAAAATGAGTGGCATGCCTAGTGATCAACGCTTCCCTCCGAGCAGTAAGGGACTGAATCCCAAGCCCTCCCTTCGAGATCGGCAAGCAGACATAATCCCAGGCTAAAAGATGAACAACATGGCAATCCTAAGATGACCCCCAGAGAAAGTCCCTGAAGTATCGCTCGATCTTCCTCAAACAAGTCAAAGGGACAGCAGTATTGGATAACAAATAGAGAGGAAGAGAAGTGAGAACCGATCGAATAAGAGTAATCCTCGCCATCATAGATAGCCCAGTGACCTGCCACCCCTCTAGCCGATCACGGATCCTCATCACAAGATTACTAAAGTCCGAGATCCTGGGCCTTCGACCAGTAATAGGAATCCCTAAATAAGAGAGCCACTCCGACTGCATAGAAATGCCCATAATCTACATAATGGACTCCTTGCGAGAAGGAGTCACCCTCGGACTAAAGCAAATCACTGACTTGGTGATATTAACCTTCTGGCCAGAAGCAAGACAGTAATTCTGGAGAATAGACGCAAACCTGGACGCGTTGGCCATAGAAGCCGGCCCAGGAAGATGCAGTCATCAGCAAACAGCAAGTGGGAAATTGAGGGCCCAAGGGGGCCAGCCCGGTAAGGGTCAATAGTAGAGTCCCGCTGAGCCTAGCGAAGAGCCCGAGAAAGAGCATCAGCCATGAGGACAAACAAAAATGGGATAGAGGGCATCCTTGTCTCAGCCCAACCTCAGAATGGAAATAAGCAGTACAGTCTCCATTGATCAAGATGGAGAAAGACGAGCGCTGAATACAGGCCATGATCCAATCAATAAATACCTCTTGGAACCCAAACTCCTGAAGAGAGCGATACAGAAAATCCCAACTAACTCTGTCATAAGCTCTTTCCATATCCAGCTTTATGGCCATGAGCCCCTGACTCCCTGAAGCTCGACGAAGGTCATGCATGAACTCTTGAGCAAGTAAAGCATTATCAGTGATACTACGCCCTCTGAGAAAAGCCCCCTGCTCCAGAGAAATGAGGCGAGGGATGACCCAGCGAAGTCTAGTAACCAGGACGCGAGCGCACACCTTATATAAGGTGGTACACAAACTGATAGGCCAAAAATGCTGAGGGCTGGAAGCATCTGGTCTCTTAGGAATCAAGGTAATGAAGGTTTGATTCCACTCAGAGGGATAGATTTGAAATGAAAAACAAGCTGGATCGCTGCACTAAATCCTCCCCCAGGATATCCCAATAGTGATGAAAGAAAAACGGAGGAAAACCATCCGGTCCAGGGGCCTTATCAGCACCTAGCTCCCACAAAGCCAACCGAATATCCTCCGATGTAATAGGCCGAATAAGAGTTTCATTCTCAGCTTCAGAAACTCTATTGGGAAACAGAACAGGGTGAATAGGGACCCCAACCCCAGCCAGCTCAGTCCACCTGGAATGAAAGAAATTAAGGAACTGATCCCTAATCACCTGAGGATCCTCCTGTAACTGGCCCTCATCATCAGCTATATGCCTAATACGGTTACTCGCACGACATTTCTGAGTGGCCTAATGAAAAAATCTGGTGTTACAATCCCCCTCCTGAATCCACTGGATACGGGACCGTTGTCGCCAAAAAGTCTCCTGCTGCAGCAGAAGGGAATGGTGGAGAGCCAAACTGGACCGAAGAGACGAAAGATCAGCAGCAGAAAGAGAACCCTCCCGGTCCTCTTTAGTCTGAAGAGAAGAAATGAGAGCCTCAAGCTGCTCCACTTGTGTAGTAATATCCCCAACCTCCAATCTATGCCATCTGGAAAAACGACGTCTAGCAAGATGTAGACGTCTAGAGAGGCGATAAATGGCATTACCCCTGACTGGTAACCGCCAGACCTGAGAAATGATGGAGCGGGCAGAAGAATAAGAGGTCCAAAACTTCTCGAATCTAAACTGCCTATGCCGCTGAGTAGGGATATCAGTAGAAATAAGAATAGGACAGTGGTCAGAGGCAATTCTAGGCAAATGAGTAACTGAGACAGACGGATAAATCTGAAGCCAAGAAGAAGAGGCCAAAGCCCTATCTAATCTTTCCCAGACTCTAGCAGAACCCTGCCGATTGTTGCACCAAGTGAACTGCGGACCCTGGAAACCCAGATCCAATAGACCAGCTGAAGCAATAAAATCCCTGAACTCCGCTCGGCCCGCAGCTCCATATGATGCCCTGCCACCTCTCTTTTCAGCAGCTCCCAAAATACAGTTGAAATCTCCAGCAATGAGGGAGGGAAACCCCTGGTCAAGAGGAGACTGAATCTCAGACCAAAGCACCCGATGCTCCCGGAAATCAGTGCTGGCATAAACTCCCGAAAGGAGCCAAGGGACACACTGCCCTCAGAAATGACCAGGGCAACCTGCTGACCACAGCTATGGAAAGCATCCACCCTGATATTCGCATTTCTCCAAAGAGCCACAATACCCCCCGAAAGACCGGTGGACTCAATAGCATATGAAACCCAAGCTCGATCAATTTGTCTGCAAAAACGGGCCAAACTAGCCCCAGAGAGCCGAGTCTCCAACAAAATACACATGTCAAAATAGTGAAGCTGCATAAGCCTACCAAATGAGGAGCGAAACGATGGTTTCAAAGCTCCTCTCACATTCCAGATAAGAATCTTCATGGTAAGACTGGATTGGGGAGAGGCCCAGCCATCACTCCCGACATCTCCTCAGAACTCTCCAGATCTCCCCTGTCTCTACCGTCAGTAACCTGGACTGATTCCATCAGGTCCACTGTATTGCCAGTAATGCCTTAGAGCAGTCTAGGGCCCCCGTAACACCACAATCATTTGATTGGACTGAATCCATCACTACAACAGAATCAGTCGACTTAATGGCCTTTTTAAGCTGAATAACAGCTGATTCATGAGAACATGTATCCAGTTGGTTCAGAAGAAAAGAATCTGAACCATTCTCCAAGGCGGCCCCTACCCGACCCCGGGCCTTCTTGGCCCCATGGCCAGACAGGGCCGCTGCCCTTCGACCAGCTCCAAGGAGGCCTCGAACTTAAAGGCTGCCTTATCATCACCTCTGCCGCTAGCTGAGACTTTTCTTTCCCTTTGGAGGAGCGGGAGGGCATTCTTACTAACAAGGTCTCCACAGGACGGGCCCGCTTTGTAGAACCCGATACGGGGACAGACGGGCCCCCAGTGGCAGCACCAAGGCCCAATTTAGGAAAAGTTGTGGACTCAACATTCAGACATCAAAGTTTCAGTCACAGCCAACTTTCCATCCTTAGCGGCCTTCTGAAACTAAGCTACAGTGCCAACCGGCACGCTCAGTAACCTCCTTGGATCATCCTGGGGCCCTTGACATGGAACAATAGGCACTGGAACCAGGGCGTTACATGCAGACTAATGATGAAGAGCTGGTGACTGTGGCTGCAAACTAAGCTCCCAATCCGGCAAGCAGAAGAACCTGTTTCCATCGCAACGATCGGACCTACCCCCCGATCTGGAATCAGCACCAAGGAATCCGAGGAAGGGAGGCACTTATGACGAGCTGTCTTCTTAGGGATAGACCACCCGTCTTTAGAAACAGGGGGGAGCAGGGCCCGATCGATCAGTCACAGGCCCTCCAGCGGGGGATGACGACGCCGGACGCTGCTCCTGAGGGGGACGACGACGCCGGACAACAGCCATCCAGGTCCAAACTTTGGACCAACCGATGGGGAGCCCGATTCCTCCGATGGCATGCACGGGCCCGCCAGGTGAAGAGAGGCACACCGACCACAGATACCTTCAATGTTCTCGAAGGAGAACTGCTGCCAGAAGGGGTCGCCGATCCCACGGACTCGTGCTCCAGGCCAAAGGGGGACTCCCAGATCGATGCGACACACACCCTAGCAAATCCACCCCGATTCCGTGCTCTAGTTCATCGGAATACAAGAACTCGCCCGCCACCGAAAGAATGGAGGAGAGGATGTCATCTGCCCAGAATTCGAGTGGCAGCCGGGGAAGACGAATCCAGACCAAAGCTTGCAGCATGGAGTCTTCAGTCGGACAAACTCAGCCTTCCATTCCGCCACCGCAAGCACCTGGCCATTAATCACCCAGGGCCTCCCTAGAACCTGATCCTTGGCTTGAAGCTCAAAGAGACGATTAAATAGTGCTTGTGAGCCAGTGGAATCACCTCAATTTCACCCGGGACACCAGCACGATGAAGTTCCCTTGTAATCGCCTCTACCGGCACCCAACGGGACAGAGTCCGCACAAGCAATGCTCTCTCGCCCCATGCACAAACCTCCGACTCCAGAGAACTGATCCGAACTTGAATTATGTCGGGGAACAGCCGAATCAATTCCTTCACCTCAGCCGGAGAGGGAGACGGAGCATCCCAACCGAAGCGTCCCAAAGGGGGATGACGCCACGGACCGCCTGCCATACTCGCATCATCCTGAGCAGCTGGAGCAGGAGCAGATGAGGAAGCCATCACAGATGCCGAAAAGAGCGAGCAGCGGTTACAGAGCAACCGCGATCTCCGGAGCAACGGCAATCTTAGACGCCGGAAATAGCATATTAAAGCATGTTCAAGAATTATTTTTCAGATAGCATATATATACAACCATAATCAACCTGTAACTTGACTTGGCTGGTTTAGCTTACCTAAGTTGTAATTATCTTTAAGCTTTTTTAAAAAAGGTTCATAGCCGTTCATTAAATGAAGTTTACTTATGATATTTTGACAAGTAAAGTGATTGCCTAAGTCATCTTTTTTTTTTCCTCTCTCTTCTTAACAAGCTTGCTCCCTTTTTTTTTTTTGGTACAGGCGGGTGATCACACCAATCTAGGGTGAGTCAAACCCGAGATATCATAATACAAAATATATGACAGGATGAGAGGACAAGGGTCACCGAGCATCCAACTCCAGAACCATGAATGATAGGCCACCCTGACGGCAATCCAATCAGCCGCAGAGTTGGCCTCCCTGTAGATATGTCGAATCTGACTCTGGTAGCTCCCTGAAGGAGATAACGGATGTCACTGATCAAAGGAATAATCGGCAGGTGAACATTGACTCCTGACGGATCCAACTAATAACCGTAGCTGAGTCTCCCTCTATAATAAGCCTCCGAGCACCCAGGCTCCGAAGGGCATGAGAAATACCGGCCCAAGCCGCATATAGCTCAGCAAGGGGAACAGAAGAATCTAGAGTCCCAAAGCCGCCAGCCGCAAGCAACGACCCCTCCGGCCCCCGAATCACAAAAGCAGATCCCGCACATCTCCCACGAACACTCCCATCAAAATTTATTTTGACAAACCCTGGAGGTGGGGGCTCCTAAGAGATAAAGACCGTGTGCCGGTGCGCTGCAGAAGCAGCATGGGAGTCCCAGAGGCCAGGGCTATCAACACCAATAGTCCTCTAATGTAGAGTGTACTCAGCAGATAAGGAGACAGCCATCCTGACAACCCGATAAGTAGGAGTGAGCACGTCCGAGAACACGAACTGGTTATGGGATAACCAGATCTGGTGAGCAACATAAGCCAACGTCGGGCCCACCTGATGATTCCCTCTCCCCTTAACCTGTCTGAGCAGCCTCAAGAAGGATAAACGATGGGAGTCCAAATCCTGCAGCCAAGGCCATGCACCTAACCTTTGCCAGATCTGTCTCGCTCTAGGGCATGAGAAGATAGCATGATCCACAGTTTCCTCCTCAAGGCTACACACCAGGCAAATAAGCTTGCTCCCTTGACATGCGTAATCTCTCCAAGATTCTTTTGGATGAGACCCCATCGAGTTCCTCTTCCTTCTTCTTTTCCAAGAGTGCGACCACCATTACTGAAGCTCTATAACACTAGATTTGTTTATTCTTGAGGAGTGTGATAACCCTCCCAATAGTCCCACATTGAAAAATTGGGAGTTAGTTAAGTGGTTTATATGTGGTAAAGTAAGAAGGACAAGGCACTAATTTGATCCCTTTTTGGGCTGTGGTGGCCCAAGTTGGTGTGAACCTTGTCCGTCTTGCTTTCTTGTAACGAAACGGGCCCGTGAGCCCGGGTCGTTACAATATGGTATCAGAGCCACACCAGTCGAAAGTGCAGGAGCTAAGTGCCACACAGGGCAAAGTGCTACATCGATGGGAGCCACCTCTTAAACCTGTGGGGGCCACATGCATGGCAAAGTGCTACATTGATGGGAGCCACCTCTTGAACCTGTTCGGACCCCTCTAGAATCCTACCTGCCTGGTGGTTGTGATCAATTGACCCTGGCGACGAGGACGTCGCCTTTGTAAGGGGGGTAGATTGTGAAACCCTCCCAATAGTCCCACATCGGGAAATTGGGAGTTGGTTAAATGGTTTATATATGGTAAAGTAAGAAGGACAAGGCACCAATTGGATCCCTTTTTGGGCTGTGGTAGCCTAAGTTGGTGTGGACCTTATCCGTCTTGCTTTCTTGTAACGAAACGGGCCTGTGGGCCCGGGTCGTTACAAGGAGGCCATAGCTCAGTTTGAATGGGCTTCTTCTCTAAGAGGAGTGGCATCACCTTGCCATCAGCAGAGCAATGTTTTTCTGCCAAGATAATAGCTAAAGCCATGTTTTAAAAAAATTAAAGAAGGCAATAATTTGGATCATGCTTTCTGATTGACTGATGTTTTACTCATTCCATTCATCAAATTAATGTAAATCAACCGTACTTGATCTAGTGCCCCATGAGACCGAACATGAATCAAAATTCAAAGCATTGTGCAGTCTGACAATATAGCAAACTAACCTCAAGCAAAGATGGATATCTTATCCTTAAACTTAAAGTTCTGCATGATGAGTCAATTAGATTGGCTTCACATAAATTTTCTTTATTTAATTTTTCATACGCACAAAGAAGAAGGTGGACTTGAGGTTCCACGTCTTTTTTTTTTTTTGGTACAAATGGGTGATCACACCACTCTAAAGTGACTCAAACCCAAACTATCATAATACAAAAGAAGGTTCAGAACTGGAGGACAACAATCACCGAGCCTCCAGCACCAGAAACCAGAATGATCAACCACCCTAGTGGCGATCCAATCAGTTGCTGAGGTTGCATTATTTTTGATTTAATATAATTTTAAAATTTTATTGCTGTTATTTAGATTTTAAAAATATTTGGTGTTAACCGGATGGATAGCAAAAAGGTCTAAAATCTTATGGCCCCTTTCGTGAGTATAAATTCTTTCAGATACTCGTTTCTTTTTGCTGCCCATCCATATCTCCTCTCTGAAATGGAGGTTGTTAGGGTTTAGACCTGTGATTAATAGCAAGGGATTCCCTGTTGAACAAGAACTAGAACTAAGGATTCCTAATCCTGTTAGGTTTAGACCTTGATGAATAGCAATGGGATTCCCCGTTCAACAAGAACTAGAACTAAGGATTTCTAATCCTGTTAGGTTTACTTCTTGAAAAGGAGGAAGATGGGGAGGAGAAAGAAAGGGCTGCCGCCCTATGATGAGAGAAGGGAATTTTTGGGAGAAAAGAATCTGTTCTCTATTCCATCCAAACCCTAGAGACTAGAGTTTAAATACATCCACGAAGTGGGCCAGGCCCAGACTCAACAAAAAACTCCCATGGACTAAACCAATGAGATTAAACTAATCCCCAAGCCCGTGTACACCCGTGACTTGATTTAATCTCAACCCTTGGACTCAAACCCAGCCCAATACAAGTTAGCCCACCTGGGCCTTGATAGCACCACACCAGGCCCAACAATCTCCACCTTGGTGCTTTCAAGGCCTCAGCACGTCCACTGTGTCCATCAGCTTTAACAACGAAATACACTTTTGAAAACTGTCCCGTGGAAGAACCTTAGTCAGTGCATCTGCTGGATTTTCTTTGGTGTATACCTTCACCAGCTCCACCTCACCATCTTCCACCAGCTCTCTGATCCTGTGGTATCTGAGGTCAATGTGCTTCGTCCTGGCATGATAGACTGCATTCTGCGCAAGCATCAGAGCACTCTGGCTGTCACTATGCACCTGGACAACCTTCTGATCAAGTCCCATCTCCAGCATCAAGCCCTTCAGCCAAAGAGCTTCCTTTGCTGCCTCTGTGATACCTATGTATTCTGCCTCCGTGGTAGATAAGGCTGTGATGGGCTGCAGACATGATCTCCACGATACTGGACCACCAAACAGGCTGAACACAAAGCCTGTTGTGGATCTCCTAGTGTCCACATCTCCACCAAAGTCTGCATCCACATACCCATATAACTGCCCACGAGCCTCCTTGGATAAGTTGGATCTCTCAGCATCTTCTTGCTGTCCATAGCAAATACCAACCCCAACTGTACCTACCAAGTACCTGAAGATTCCCTTCAGTGCTCGCCAGTGCTCCCTACCAGGCTGCGCCATGAACCTGCTCACCTGGCTCACTGCATGGGCTATGTCTGGCCTACAACATACCATGGCATACATAAGGCTCCCAACACCAGAAGCATATGGTACCTTCTCCATCTCCTGAGCCTCCACCTCAGTCTGTGGTGACATGGTCTTCGATAAGGAAAAATGTGCTGCCAAAGGTAGTGCTGTCGGTTTGGCATCCTTCATCCCATATCGCTCCAGAATCTTTTAATGTAGCCACCCTGACTCAGATGCAGCACACCTTTGGATCTATCTCTGATGATTTCCATCCCTAGGATCTTCCTGGCTGGCCCCAGATCCTTCATCTCAAACTCCCGAGACAAAGCTATCTTCAGTTCCTGTACAGCCTTCTTACTCTTGCATGCTATCAGCATGTCATCTACATACAAGAGTAAGTACATCCTAGACCCATCATCCAGAGATTTAACATACACACAAGAATCATACTCACACCTGGAAAGTCCAATGCTCCTAACATAAGTGTCAAATCTCTTGTACCACTGCCTCGGCGACTGCTTCAGCCCATACAGAGATTTCTTCAGCAAACAGACTTTCCCATCTGATCTTGGTTCTCTAAACCCTGGTGGCTGCTCCATGTAGATGCTCTCCTCCAAATGACCATGGAGGAATGCTGTCTTCACATCCATCTGCTCCAGCTCCAAGTCCTGAGCTGCTACAATACTCAATAATAGTCTGATGGAAGTGTGCCTGACAACTGGAGAAAATATCTCACCATAATCGATGCCTTCTTTCTGAGAGTATCCTTTGGCCACTAGTCTTGCCTTATACCTGATACCCTCTTGTTCTGAAGCTCCTTCCTTGCGCTGATAAACCCATTTACAACCAATGGGTTTCTTTCCTTGTGGCAGCTGGACCACCTGCCACGTATTATTGCTGTGAAGAGACTGCATTTCCTCTGCCATAGCATGGATCCACCTATCTCTATCCTGACTTTCCATAGCCTCCTCATAGGTGAAAGGGTCTCCATTCGCTGTCACCAGGGCATATGACAACGAATCCTCAAAGCCGTATCGAACTGGTGGTCGCACGTTCCTCCTGGGCCTTTGCTGTGCGATCCCAGTATCAGTCCCCTGTCCAGCTGCATCCTGCTGAACTCCCTGGCTTCTACCCCCTCTGTCAGTCCTCTCCACCTGAATCTCAAATCCTCCTGGTCCACTAGCAAATGGCACAACTGTATAGGAGGTTGTCTGACTAGTGTTACCGTGTTCTACCTCCTGTAGTCCCTGCTGTGCATCCATGCCACTTCTGTTCTGGAGGATTGAGCTCTCATCAAAGGTTACATCTCTGCTGATGACAACCTTCTTCTCCAAGGGGTCCCATAGCCGATACCCCTTGACTCCTCGCGGGTAGCCTAGGAACACCATCTTCTTAGACCTGGCATCCAACTTACTCCGCTCCCCAGCTCCAACATGCACATATGCTGTGCATCCAAACACCCTTAGATGGTTTAGGCTTGTCTTCCTTCCAGACCATATCTCCTCTGGAATGTCTCCATCTAACCTGGTGTGCGGTGACCGATTGACCAAGTAGCTAGCTGCATCTACTGCGTCAACCCAGAACATCTTTGGAAGCCCTGCCTGCAGCCTTAAGCATCTTGCCTTTTCCAATAGTGTTCTGTTCATCCTCTCAGCCACCCCATTCTGTTGAGGAGTTCCCATCACCGAGAAGTGCCTTCTGATGCCCCACTCCTCACAAAAAATCTGGAACTCCCTGCTGGTGTATTCCCCGCCATTATCAGACCTCAGACACTTCACACTTTTACCCTGCTCCTTCTCCACCTCAGCCTTCCAGATTTTGAACTTGGTGAAGACCTCTGATTTCTCCTTCATAAAGTAGATCCACAGCTTCCTTGAGAAATCATCTATCAGGGTCATAAAGTATCTGGCCCCATTCCTTGCAGAAACTGGGGCTGGTCCCCAGACATCTGTGTGTACTAACTCCAGGGGTTCAGCACTCCTAGCTGTGCTGACTGAGAACTGTACTCTCCTCTGCTTTCCCATCTGACAAGGCTCACAGATCTCCATATCTCCGCTACTCAAGTCTGGAAGCAGACCTCTCTTGCTCAGTTCTTTCATCCCCTTGTCTCCCATGTGGCCCAGGCGGTAATGCCACATCCTGTACACATCCCGGGGATCTTGCTCCACAGCTGCCACCTCAGATTTCACAGTCATCACAGAGCCCTCCATCTTGTATAGATTATTTTCCAGCCTCCTCCCTCTCATCACCACCATGGCTCCATTGGAGATGTTCAGAACTCCACTCCTGGCACGACTGCTGAAGCTGTATCCAGTCCGCTCCAAGTACCCCAGTGATACCAGATTCTTCTTGAGTTCTGGAACATGCTTCACACTGGTAAGAGTGCGCACCATACCATCAAACATCCTCACCCTCACTGTGCCAATACCTGCCACCTTGCAAGGGTGATTATCTCCAAGAGTCACATTCCCCTCCTCAACCTCTGTGTAAGTACTGAACCACGACCGGTTGGGAGTGTAATGATGAGAACAGGCTGAATCCAAGGTCCACATCTCTGTGCTGTGCCTGTGATCATCTGATACAACCAAGAGATCATCCTCCACCTCCTGATCTGCAACTGTACTCACAGACTCAGATCCTCCTTTTTCTCCCTTCTGATTTTTCCACTTAGGACAATTCTTCTTAAAATGTCCTACCTCTCCACACTTATAGCACTTCAGCTCTCTCTTGCCTTTCCTGGACTTTGATCGTCCTCCAGACTTACTTCTGTCCCTGCCCCTACCTCTGCCTGTCCTTTCCCCAACTGATAGACCCTCCTGGGGAACAGCTTCCTTGGTCATCTTCTCCCTCTGCTCATTCGTCCGAAGCACCGAGACAATATCTTCATAAATTAATGTCTCCTTCCCATAGAGCAGTGTTGTGACCAATGAGTCATAAGACGTGGGCATTGAACATAAAAGCAGAAGTGCTTTATCTTCTTCCTCCATCTTGACCCCAACATTCAGAAGTTCATTGCTCATCTGGTCGAATATCTGGATGTGACCCAGCACATCTCCACCTTCTGACATCCGAAGGCTGTAGAGGCGCTTCTTCAACATCAACTTGTTGCACATATTCTTCCCATATAGAGGGTGTGCAACTTCGTCCAGAGTCCCTTCGGGGTCTTCTCCTCCAGCACTGAATAGAGGACTGAATCCGCCAGACAGCCCCTGATCATTGAACATGTCTTCTTCTCCAATGAAATCCACTGCTTGTCTGTCATCCCATCTGGCCTTTCCTCCAAAGCCAAATCTAAACCCTGCTGCACAAGGAGGTCCTCTACCCGGACTTTCCACATGGAGAAACTTCCCTTCCCATCAAACTTCTCAACCTCTATTTTTATGCTACTCCCCATGGCCAATTTCAAAAATAGCACAAAAATAAATTTTATAAAATAGAGAAGTACCTTGACGAGATTCTGTTGAAATTATTTCAACTCCTTGAAGGCCTCCAGATTACTCCTTGAACCAGGCTCTGATACCACTTGTTAGGGTTTAGACCTTGATGAATAGCAATGGGATTCCCTGTTGAACAAGAACTAGAACTAAGGATTCCTAATCCTGTTAGGTTTAGACCTTGATGAATAGCAATGGGATTCCCCGTTCAACAAGAACTAGAACTAAGGATTCCTAATCCTGTTAGGTTTACTTCTTGAAAAAGATGGGGAGGAGAAAGAAAGGGCTGCCGCCCTATGATGAGAGAAGGGAATTTTTGGGAGAAAAGAATCTGTTCTCTATTCCATCCAAACCCTAGAGACTAGAGTTTAAATACATCCACGAAGTGGGCCAGGCCCAGACTCAACAAAAAACTCCCATGGACTAAACCAATGAGATTAAACTAATCCCCAAGCCCGTGTACACCCGTGACTTGATTTAATCTCAACCCTTGGACTCAAACCCAGCCCAATACAAGTTAGCCCACCTGGGCCTTGATAGCACCACACCAGGCCCAACAGAGGTGTCTCCTCATGATCTATATAAGAACAAAAGGGACTGCAACTTCTATTCGAATAATAGAAAATAATAGAGAGCGCTTTTCTACCTCTTTCCTACTCATGTCTTCACTTTATTGAGATCCGTTCTTTGCATTGGATTCTATCCTACCCCGGGACACTCATAGACTAATAGACTGCAGGTTCAAGAAAAGTTCTTTGCATTGTACCTTGAAGAAGATTTTTGTAGAAAAGCCTGCACAAGAACAGCAATCCATTCTTAGAGCAGTTATCTGGATGCCTTGCTTCACCATATCAATCACTTCGTTTCTTATTATTGTTATTTAATCTTATCTTTGTCAGCAATTATTCCTGTAAAATATTCAACAGGAACTTACATGGGTCCATTGCTATACTAACATGGAGTTACCACGATTGTCCTATGACTGATTGGATTGCATGCCTAATGCCTAGGATCGCAAATGGTGAAACATTATTAGCTCCCTGTTATCTGAATTAGGAAAGATATTTGTAGTGAAAGAAATAATAGCTTATATAATTTAAATTTTAAGTTGGTCCAAATCAGATTTAGGTCCAACCAGAAATATTTTTTATTCACACTAATTAGGCCCAAATGGTATGCTTGTCATGTAAAGTGTTGAAAAACTAAAAATTTGGGCCCAATATGAAATTTAGATCAAAAATAGGTTTTGAACCCTATTCTGTCTTTATATATATATAAATCAGCTTGGCTCTGGTCAGATCAAAGTTAGGTTATGTTTCGAGTTGATTTAACACTTTTGCATCTCCGAATGTGAATGACCTTAAACCAAAACTCATTTAAACTTAATAGGTCCAAGTGGCAGTAGGAAAGGCCCAAAAGGCCTAGGGCAAGCCCAAATCAAAGGGCATCATCAAGTCTTCTTTAATCTCTCAACTAGGGCATCCTTCAGCTTAGGTGTTTAGTTATGCAATAAGGATACCACCTCTAATAATACCAAATCCTATGTAGACCTGGTGCTTGAGGCTACCTCTAAGAAGCATGGTATTCAAGATTTACCTATGAGAAAGGCATCAGACAAAGCTAGGGTTTTAGTGGATATCGGTGTGTCTATAATCGGAGTTCGTTTGTCTCCTACAAGTAAAGGGTTTCGATGGTGCATGTTGATATGCGGAAGGTCAGCAACATCCACTCTACTAAGGATGAAGGTACCTTCAAGTGAAATTTGAGATAAGGAGGCTCCTAAGGAGTGTTGGCTTCTCACCTACTGTCAAGGAATGCGGCTTGAAGATGGGGCGAAGAATTGGAGCTGATGATGGGTCGAAGTAGGGAGTGAAAGGGGCTTCAGGTATCATCTCTTGACTACATGATGTTGAGCTAGTCAAACCAATTAAAGATGGTGGTTGTAGGTTTAATAGGCCCAGGTGTTAACCCTATCAATGTTAGCTAGGCAAGGCATAGTTTCAAAGGATGTAGTAAGTATTGGAAGTACAACTTCAAATAAAATTTCTAACCAATGAATTATTTAGTGTGAAATTGTAAAAGTAGGAAAACCCTCCTTTATTTCTATTATTAGAATATTATTTTTAATTCATAAGGGACATTTGTGTTTTGTTGAAACCCGATTATTGGGTGCTTTTGTGACCAAGTTGCAAAGACAGTTAGGCCCTTTATAGCTCTCAAAATTTATTGACTCTAGTGGGCTTTTGAGAGGCTTAATCGGTATGTGCAGAAAAAATTTGGGTAATATTGATTTTGTTTATATCTTCAAATAATGTCTTTATAAAATTATTGTAGGTGATAATCAAAATCACTAATTATAGTTATCATTTATGTCCGCACAAATGGTCATACTTGATGGTAATTATGGTGTGAACTTAGTTAGGTGCTTAACCTGAGCTTCCCAATGGTGTTTGTTGGTGACTCCAATTGCATACTCTCTTAAAGTTAGAAATAGGGTAGTCTCTCATTCTTTAATTATAAGAATCTCATAAATTTAAGAAGTTTTTACGGGCAAAAGGACTTATTGATTTGAGGTTTTTGGGTCCTCATTTCACTTGGTTTAAAATCCAAAATGGTGGAGCAAGAATTTGAAAGCGGATAGATAGAGTTGTTGCTTCTGAAGCCTGGATTCAACAATTTCCCACTGTTATGGTCTACCATTTACCCTGATCAAATTGGATCATAACCCCCTTTTGTTATCTTTGGAAGGTACTAAGAGGGACCTATCCATTTTCAATTTGAAAATATCTGGTTGTCTTTTAAGGAGACAACAGAGGCAATTTGTAATGTTTGGCATTGTGCATCCTCTGGCTCTCCCAAATAATTTAGAAACTGAGGAAGGCAAAACATATTCTAAAATTTTGGAATAAAATTTTTTTTAGCGATTTATTCAGGAGAATGGCTACGATGGAGAAGAAAATTGGATACTTGCAATTATGGGAGGACAATAAAGGTGATCTTAGAGAGTCAGAACTTGATAACCTAAGGATGAAGATCAAGAGTACCACAGATTGATTGCCATGCATGAAATATTTTGGAGGCAGAAATCTCATGTTCAATGGCTATAGTCTGAAGACCAAAATATAAATTTCTTTCATACTCTACTATTATCAAGAGGAGGAAGAATGGGATTTTAAGTATCCAATCCGAAACTGTTACAATATTACCACAATTGCTTCTCGCCTAACTTGTCTGCTTTTACACTATAATTAATTAAGAAGGACAAGAAAGGTTTAGTGGTTGAAGTGACAAATTCTGAAATTTGGTTTGCTCTTAAATCTATGCCACCTGATACAGCCCTTGAGCCAAATGATTTTTCTCCTAAGTTTTTCAACAATATTGGCATATTATCTATAGGGATGTCTGCTTAGCTATTAAACAGCTTTTTTAGCAAACTAGTATACCTTAAGCTTGGAAGTCTAAGTGTTAAAGCTCTTCCAGTCTCAATCATTACATACCCATAAGTTTGTGTAACATTTATGTAAATAGGTGATGAAGATTCTTACCAATTGGGTTCAAAAGGTTATTCAAAAATAGATTTCTAAGGAACATGCAGCATTTATTACTGATCTAATAATATATTGATTGCTTAAGAAGCTGATCATTCTTTAGAAAAATCCTAAAAGTGAAGACCACTAACGGCCATTAATCTGGACATAAAGAGGGCTTATGATAGAATCAATTGTAGTTACATTGCTACAGTCCTTCACCACTTGGACATTTTATTGAAGATGATTGAGCGGATTTTTTCTTACAGCCATCAACCTGAATCTACTTGATGGTAAATGGCTTGCCTTCTAATTTTTTCACCTCTTTCATAGGATTATGTTAGGATTATCCTCTATCACCTTATTTATTTATGCTGAGATATTAACCAAAAGGTTAAAGTTAGAGATTAATGCTAGGAGAGTTAAAGGGTATCAGCCAAAGAGGTAGGGGCTATAAGTTAACCACCTTATGTTTGCTGATAATTGCCTTCTTCTTTTTTGAGCTAGATATGCTGATTGTCAGATCATTAAGTCAATACTTCAGGCTTATTACGTATAATTTGGACAGACAGTTAATTATCAAATCAGTGGAACATTTTGTTCAAAGATTGAACTAAGTTTAGCATCATCCCTCACCGATTGTTTGGGATCTGATGGGTTCACAGCTTGGGCATATAACTGGAAGTTTCCTTGAAGGGTTCCAAACTTGATTAGTCTGATTTACAACCTATTAAAGATAAAATTATGACTAGACTAGATGCTTGAAAATGGCGACATTTATCTTTTCCAGGAAGGGTAGCACTAATCAAGTTTGTCCTATGTGCTTTGCCTATTTATATTATAGCTAATGTTGTTATTCATTGAAGTTTTAGAGATTAATTTAATAAGCTTCTTAGAAGCTTTCTTTGGGGGTATGATCTATTTAAACGTTCTCTTTAGATCATCTCTTGAGACAAAAGTTGTTGCTTAGTTAAAGAAAGGGGGTCTAGGTATTCTATCTCTTTCACTATGATGGTCTACTTTGACTAGGAAACTTGCAAGCATATTATTGTTAAATCCTTAGAGTTTGTGTGCTCATTTGTTCTTTGTTAAATATAAATTTTAAGGTGTTTGGAGTCAGTATACATCACCAAAAAATGTCTCTGTCCTGTGAAAGAAGATTTGTGGGGTTCTTTATGTTGGGCCTAATGTGATGCTATCAAGGCTCGGGTTGGGCTAACTTGTATTGGGCTGGGTGTGGGTCCAAGGCTGGGTGTGGATCCAAGGGTTGAGATTAAATCAAGTCACAGGTGTACACGGGCTTGGGGATTAGTTTAATCTCATTAGGTTAGTTTATGGGAGTTTTTTTAAGTTTAAACCTGGCCCACTTGGTGATTGTATTTAAACTCTAGTCTCGTTTGATGGAATAGAATACAAATACTTTTCTTCAAAAAAAAATCCTAAAAAAAGGAGGGTGTAGTGTTTTGAACCCAGGATCGAGGGGTTCAAAAACAAACAGGTTACCGTTGCATCAATCTAATTGTTGGCAACAAAGGGTGAAAACGCAGAGTACTTCTTCAGCGAGGTTGATCCCATTGCTGTTCATCAAGAGCTAAACCTTAACAGTTGGTATCAGAGCCAGGCTAAAGAAGAAGTTGTTTAAAAATCTTCAAGGGCAGAAAAATTTCAGTAAGGCTTCATCAAGGTCTCTCAATTTTTTAAATTTTTTTTGTGCTATTTTTTGGTTGAGATATGGCCATAGGTAGTAGCATAAAAATAGATTTTGAGAAGTTTGATGGAAAGAAAAGTTTCTTCATATAAAAAGTCCGGGCATAAGACCTTCTTGTATAGCAGGGTTTAGATCTGGCTTTGAAGGAAAGGCCAGATGGAATGACAGATAAGCAGTGGATGTCATTGGAGAAGAGAGCATGTTCAACGATCAGAGGATGTTTGACAGATTCAACCATTTATTCAGTGCTGAAGGAGAAGACCCCGAAGGGACTATGGTTAAAGTTGCAAGCCCTCTATATGGGAAAGAATATGTGCAATAAGTTGATTATGAAGAAGCGCCTCTACAGCCTTCGGATATCAGAAGGTGAAGATGTGATAAACCACATCCAGGTGTTTGATCAGATAAGCAATGAATCGCTGAATATCAGGGTCAAGATGGAGGAGAAAGATAAGGAACTTTTACTACTATGTTCGCTGCCTACATCACATAACTCATTGATCACAACGTTGCTCTACGGGAAGGAAACATTGTTTTATGAAGATATTGTCTCGGTGCTTTGAACGAATGAGCAGAGGGAGAAGATGACCAAAGAAGCTATTCCCTGGGAGGATCTATCAGTTAGGGAAGGGTCAGACAGAGGTAGGGACATGAGCAAGCCTAGGGGATGATTAAAGTCTAGGAAGGCTAAGTGCTATAAGTATGGTGAGGTAAGACATTTCAAGAGGAATTGTCCTAGAAGAAAAAATTAGAAGGGAGAAAAAGAAGGATCTGAATCTGTTAGTACAGGGTGAGGTAAGACATTTCTAGAGGGATTGTCCCTAAAAGAAAATCAGAAGAAAGAAAAGGAAGGATCTGAATCTGTTAGTACAGTTGCAGACCAAGAAGTGAATGATGATCTCTTGGTGGTATCAGATGGTACAGAGATGTGAACCTTGGATTCAACTTGTTCTCATCATTACACTCCTAACCGGTCATGGTTCAGCACTTACACAGAGGTTGATGAGGGTGTGTGACTCTTGGAGATGATCACCCTTGCAAGGTGGCAGAGATTCGCACAGTGAAGGTGAGGATGTTTGATGGCATGGTGCGCACTCTTATCAGCGTGAAGCACGTCCCAGAACTCAAGAAGATTCTGGTGTCACTGGGTACCTAGAGCGGATTGGATACAACTTCAACAGTCATGCCAGGAGTGGAGTTCTGAACATCCTCAATGGAGCTATGGTGGTGATGAGAGGGAGAAGCTGGAGAATAACCTATACAGATTGAAGGTCTTTGTGGTGATCAAAAATCTGAGACAGCAGCTGTTAAACAGGATCCTCGGGATATGTACAGGATCTGGCATTACCGCCTGAGTCACATGGAAGACAGAGGGATGAAAGAACTGAGCAAGAGAGGGCTGTTTTCAGACCAGAGTGGTGAAGATATGAAAATCTATGAGCCATGTCATATGAAAAAGCAAAGAAGAGTACAGTTCTCAGTTAGCACATCTAGGAATGCAGAATCCCTAGAGCTAGTATATAGATGTCTGGGAACCAGCCTCAGTTTTATAAGGAATAGGGCTAGATACTTCTTAACCCTGATGGATGATTTCTCAAGGAAGCTGTATGTGGATCTACTTCATGAGGAAGAAATCAGATTTCAATTGTTAAGATGGTCTATTGGCAATAATATTAATACTCGGCCTTGGCTCTCACAAGTGTTTATTAAATATGTTGCCTCTTATTTATGACTTCGTTGATACTCACCAATTATCTACATTATAAATTAATTCTTAAGGATAGTGGTTAAAATCAACATTTTTTTGACAGTTATATTTTTTGAACCAATGGTCGATGAGATTTTAGCCACCCCATTGGCTGAGAGTTCATTTAAATATTATTTGCGTTGGGGCTCTAGTTTCAAAACTCAAGCTTCATTGTAAGATATTTCTAGGATTTTGATGGATGATGTAGCTCCTTGTCCTTTATCTCTAGTGCAATTGACTTGAAAGCTAAGGCCCACCAGAGAGTGCTCTTTTTCCTTTGGAAGCTATGACAAGAGGGTCTTCCCATTATGCATCTCTTACTTTCACAGGTTTTGTCTATATTGCTACATGCAAGCAATGTTGCACAAAGAATGAAACAGCAGATCATTTGTTCTTTTAGTGTCAGAAATCAAAATTTGCATAGAAAAGATTGAGGCAATACCTTCAAGTGATCTAATCTGTTCAGCAAGCCTTTGATTATCTATTTGCTACACCTACCAATAGTATCATGGGTAATGGTCAGATAGTTCCTTAATTACTCGCTCTGGTGGATCTGTAAGGCTCGCAATGAAGAAGATTTTAAAGTAAATATTTTAATCCTTTTTGGATAGGCAGATAAGCAATTTGCCAAGTAGAGAAATTTCTTCTCTCTTATACCCCATAAGTTACTAGAACTCCTGAAATCTGAGGTGATCCTCCAAATCAAGTTGTGGTTTCTTCTTCAAAATTTATATCTTGATCGCCCCACAACAAGAGTTTATCAAATTAAATTTTGATAGGTCTCTACATCAGTCGGAATCATAGCGAAATGGCTTTGTTTGCTTTGTTTTTCATCTACAAACTAGATCAATTATTGTGGCTGAGTTAACTAGGACTTGGTATGAATTTTGGTTAGCAGTATCGCATTTCAACATTCAAATATTATTTTGGAAGGTGACTCGGCGGTGGTGATTTCTTGGATTCGAGACAAAGCTAACTGCTTACACTCTTTTTTAAGAGCTATGAGGCAACTTTATCAGTTTGAGCCAAGTTCTTTTTTTTTCTTTTTTTGTACACATGTGCTCAGAAGCAAACCAGGCGATTGATTTCATGGCTAATTTGGCAGCGAAAGGTCGAAGCACTTTCAATCCTCTAGTAAGTTCCATCGTAGACTATCCCAAATAATTGCAACTGATGCTTGTGGAACAATATTCATGCAAGTGTAACTCCTCCCATTGTTATCTGGAAAAAAAAAAAAGGCTGGAACTTCGACAAGAGGACTTGAATCTCCACTATATATTTCAAAAACTGAACGAACCAATCACACAAAGATCACAAATAGTATAAGCTTCTTCTGCTTATCTTTCTGATACGAAAGTGATTGATCATAGGACTAACTGAGTTGTTGCACCCCTCTGACGATTGAAGAAGACTCTTTGTTCGAATGTTGCTTCACCAAGTGCTAGTTATGGATGCTTCATCATTCTTATGAAATAATGGGCCATGCTCCCTCCTTTATTCTCAAATATTAAAAAAAAAATAAAATAAAGATTGATCTTCAGAAATTAAGGGACTAACCAGGTGGAATATCTGACATATTCCCAACAATTAATTTCTGTACACAGGGGTGCCACTATTCTTCCGAGAGGGGAAGGAGTTGCACACATCTTCCTTCAAACAAATCTAACATTGGACATTTTAAACCTTAAATCAATATGACTCTCCAAGTACTTGTTTGGGTGTAGTATACAACTGATGTCAAACAGCTGGAATCCACAACTTTTCCTATGCTAAAAATTGTTACACTACACCTCTGAAACCAAGCAGTTCGTTTTGATTTTTAAGGAGTAATCACCTCCCAAATTGTATTTAAATTGCTCAGAAAACCAAAATTGGTTAACATCACTTTTGGGTATCTTTAGAATCATGGAAAATGGCAAAGAAGAATGGAGTGCACTAGAAGGTGTCACATGGAGGGAAGAAACATAACCATATCCCTGCGTAAGATATCTATGATCTATGAATCTTAAATCCATTTCAAATATACTCTGCCTAAATATATGAAATTATTTGCCCTGCTGTAAAGAATGATGAAGAAGTTGCTCACAGATATATATACATATTTAAACTTATCCAACCTTCCAAGTCTAAGGTTGGAGATTTAGTACAAACCTCAAGCTCATTTATGGCCAAAATTGCCCAATTCTTAGAGGATGTTTCAATGTAACCAAGACTGGACTAGGGAGCTTAGAGGCATTATTAAACAGCTTATGTCCATGTTTCAATTAGTGAAACAAGAGCAACTCTAACCTAGGTCCTATTTATCTAAGTAATGAGGGGTATTAAGAAGTAGAAGAGAGGCCATACTACATAAGATATGGTTCATACAAACTAGGGTTCCCCATCAAGGTCCTCTAATGGTGTATTGTTGTTGATAGGAGGCTTGCGACGGGCCTTTGCAGCATAATCTTTGTTCAGCATGTTAAACATCTCAGTCACTGCGTCTTGATGTTGTTGTACGCCAGTTGTGTGAAATGGATCATGAGAGCCGTCGTGGGAGGCTGATGATCTTTCCCCTGGTGGTAATCCAAAGTTCCCATGAGTTGAGGATGTTACATGGCCTGGGAGGAGTTCTTGATCACTTGAGGGGTTTACAGTCCCATGGGAACTCCCTTTAGATTTCATGCGGACAGTTACTGGTGGCCTTGACTTCGATGTGGCGCTACTGGCATCCTGAGTTGGACAAAAAGAAAAAGAATACTATATGTTAGTGATTACTTAAGTTTTTCCCCCTTACACACAGGGAGAGAAGGGATTAATAAACAAAATATTTTGGAGTAACAAAAACTTTCCTATGCTTTTCAATATGGCATCCCAAGTGAAATTGGGATAGCAGTAGTAATAGGTTTGGTTGCTTTTATTAGGCCTAATAGTTCATGTTACTTTTTTTTTAATCTCCTAAGTTGCTTGGGAGATGATTGCTATGTAGATTGAACTATGTTGTGTGAATGGGAGTGGGATTGTGGTGTCTTGAGAGGGGAGAGAGATACCTTGTCATGTGTGTTTCTTCTGGATGCCCTCCATGACTTCTTTGCAGAAATCCTAGCCTTTCCTGCATCCAAAAAATTAAATTATATATTTCAAATAGAACGAGAACCATCATTCTCTATATGCCTCACATACTAAAGGGTATTAAACCCATGCTAGAATTCCTTCCATTAATTGCTTGCAAAAACATAGGCCAACCGCCCATGCTACTGAGTTTGGCATACCCTTTGTTTCTCCCACAACCTTAAATTTTTAGCATATTTTTAGCTTGTTGATGAAATTTGTGCTCTTCAATAATAAAAGTTGGTGTCTTCAGTCCTATTTCATGCTTTCCAATTTTCAGAACTGACATCAGATTGCTACCACACATCATAAACTTCAAGGAACTTTGGTATATAGAAAATAAAAAATATTTCTTTAAACATCAAAAGCCAAATTGGTACAAATACACTATGAGGGTTTCACTAAGACGTGTGAAAAAGAAAATAGAAAAATAGAACCAAGAAAGGCCTAACCTAAAAGTCAGTGGCACAAGAGCCTTTTCCTTTAGTTGTGCTTTGGGGGGTGGGTTTGGGGTGCATGATAGTCGGAACTGAGTGGTATCAGGTCAGCGAATCTGACCCTGGAAGGGATGCTTCTAGCACTCAACCCACTCTCTAATTTCAACTCCCTCTTCCCCCCATCATCACAGTTTCCAACAGAAGGGTTTGCACCTGTGTTCATTGGACCCTTCGCTTCCACCACATGCTTCTTCTCCACCTCTTTTGCACCCATCTTCCTTCCTCTTAGCAACTTGTTTTTGGTCATGGCCACTGTCCTAGTCTCGTCAAGGAAAACCTGCCAACAAGTTTAGCTCGATCAAGAAACCAGCTCAAAATAAACCTAAAAATTGAGAGTACTCAAATGAGTTACAGTATTAAAACCAACCTTATCACCACTAGTTGCCTGATTATTGCTCGCTATCATCTCCATTGCTGCACGCAAAATGTAACTAGATGTTAATTTAATCGTCATAGACTTTTGCCATTCCTTCGTATAGCAATACGAGAGGTAGTAGAAGAAGAAGAAGACAGGTTACCATGGTGGGCACCAGCAACGGAGTCACCAAGAGCAAGAAAGGAGAGCAAAAGCCCAAGAAGAAGGCTTCTGAACCTTATACACCCCATGACGTTTTACTAACCTTTGGGTAGGTTTGTTGTATGAGAACAACAAAAAGAGAAGAGAGAAGGGAGAGAGGGGAACTGAGGTTTTGTAAAGGTCAAGCAAGCCAAAGCCAGGATTCCAACACCGCAAATTTATAATATCTTGACTGTCGTAGTGGTCTTTTTCAACCAGTCCCTATCACTTCCCTGCCCTTGCCTAAACTCGGTACGTGTGGAAGGATCAAACCATGAAGAACTCAAAGATTTTAGCAAAGAAAAAAAAGCTGAATGCCGTCCGTAACAATGCGTGGCATGGAAGATACAAGTGCTTTGCGCCTGTCTGCCGCCATGCATGCATCGAGAAGAGGGTTGGAATTTGGTGGCCAAGGCTTCTGCCAGCCCACCAAACCTAGGGTTTTGCCGCTAGTTATCTTTAAGGCCGGGCGTAGGGTACCTTTCATTGCATCAGCGACCATGAGGGGGTGCAGGTGGCTTGAGGAGAGTGCTAAGGTTGTCCTTGGGCACATTTCCTAATACTAGTGGAGGCTACGTGGCTGCCAGGCTTGTTCCAAGGCGTGAAGAGGAGTGCACGTTGTTGGACACTTCCACATATTTACTAGCTAGTGCCTGACCTCCGTCTGACTTTGACTCTGACGCATGTCCTAGATACCATTGGCTCGGTTTAAATTTAGACACAAACAGTCAAATTGTGGACAGTGCGAGATTGTAAGAATCTGACATTGCGTTAAAGTATTGCAGGAATCTAAGCTATCAGTCGCGATGTTAGCAGGGCTAAGACCCGTGCAAAGCAACTGGGATGTAATTAGGATTTTCAACTTTCGGTCATAGATTCGTGCCCCGAAAGTAGTGATTGGTAAATATCTTTTAATCACGCATACTTAATTAATGAGCAATGTCATTTCATGTCAGGTGTTGTCGGGATCCAAAGTACGAGACCATTAAATTATTTAGACGCCGTGAATTAAGAGGTTAATGAGATGCATTATAAAAATAGCCTGAGAATATTACTGCATTCATTACTGATTCAAAGATATCAAAACTTGCGAAGGCTAGCATGGCTATAAACTTATTAGGTTTTAGGGGACAGGCTGGAACATGGACTCCTAATAAAGGTTTCTTAGGCTGAATGTTTTGGCAATGAATCTATTTTTTTGTTCCTGGAGGGTGAAGAGAAGAACAATGGTAGATGGCAATAGCCATCTCCTTTGACTTGGGAATTGGAATCCAAACATTTAAGTTGGTGTTGCTTCAATAATCATTATTGTTCCTGTGATGACAAAAGACCAGAACAAGAATAATTCAGTGTTTGTTTCAGCACTCAATCTAGGCTTGGTTATATCCTTTTGCGTACTGCCGAGAGGTATATATATTTAGAGGGTTTAGGAGATGGTGCTTAATTGCATCATGAAAACGTGCGTGAAATATCGTATCAGGCTTGGGTTTTGGTACAATTTATGGCAAATTCCCATATTTACAAGCAAACATTTGGCTTTGATATTTACACAGACTCCCCTCACAAACTAATATCTGAAAAGGGATTTTAAATAGTTACGTATAGCTTGAAACTGGCTTCCCGAGAGTTTCTATTCTTCTAGGACCTTTCATTTTCACTCGCACATGGTCTCTATATCTGATATTGCCCAACCAAAACGTTGGAAGAAACAAAGGGACATTAAAAGAAGATGATTTGTATAATTTTTGCTACTAAAATGCATGAGCAATATGAATTTAAAAAGTTGGGGTCCTTTTCTTCTGATTTTTCTTTTATTTTTTTGGGCAATGCTTGGGGTCATCTGTTGTCAATTAAGAATCACCATTAGATATATACTTCAGGGTTTTGAGTGGCACTTGATCTTGTCAGTCATCACATCCTTTTTGCCTGTCAATGAATCAGGGATTTAACTAATGATCTACGGACTTGGACATGCTACTGCCTTACCGGCCGTAGAATAACCGCTAAGGTAACTAGGTGCTTTATTATAAAATGTTAGTAGAATCACATGACAAGCTTGAGTAAAAGTACTTAGGGTGTGCTTGGTATGGTGTTAAAAGGGTGAAAAAGTTGCTTTTATAATTTTTCATCCTTTTTTGAAAATGCTTTACATAGAGTTAATTTTTTTAAGATCATAACTTTTCTTCTTTTACTCCCTTTTGCCCCCTATACTGTTAATCAGAAGGGTAAGCTAACAAAGGTTAAAAGAAAAAATTATTAAAAAAGTAAAAAAAGATAAAATATTAAGGCTAATAAAACTTTTACATCCTTCATTCACAAATACAGCTAAACACAAAAAACAAAAACAAAAAAAAATTGAAAACTTTTGCGCCATTAAAATTTACATACAGTAATGCTGCATAAGTAACTTTTGAACCACATTTTTCAACTCCATGCTAAATCCCTCCGAAGAAAAAATTAGTGGCTTCCTTTTTAGGGAGGGGGGGAATGAGAGAGGACCATGAATGCTTCCAAGACTGTCCTCGTTATAGATTTCAATAGGTCTACAATTTAATCTCGGTCAAGATCCAACTAGGAATTGGACCACGTGTATTCATTAGTAAAAGAATATCACCATTGGAAATCGGGGCTTACATGCTAATGGTAAGCCACGTTGCTCTTCTTTTTGTCAACATAACTATTAAGAAAAATTTTGCTGCATGGATGCGCATCAAATGTATGGATTAATCATGCACTCGTGCCATTACATGTGTGATGCATATCAAGATTTATTGAATCTCGGTATGCATAATGGCATGAATACGCAATCAATCCATACGTTCAGTGCTCATTTGCTGCATCAAAAGGTGATGCAGCAAGTCTTTTTCTAACTATTACAGATCAAACCGTTATGTTTGGTAAGGATGTTGAGCAAAGTCAATTATGAACACCTAAAAAAAATTTTCTTCCCATCAATGAAATAATAGTTCTTTAATAAAATCACAGCGTTACACATGTAAACCGCATACTTCTCTGGTCAGTGACCTATGAAATTGGAATGACATGGTTGGATCCAGCAGCCCTTGTAACTTTAATTTTCGCCATGGCCAAGGGATGAAAACTTCCAAAGTGGGAAGGGCTTCAAATTATGAACCTGAGGAATATGATTAAGAGACTCGAGCACTTAGCATCATCAACTTTCATACCATTGAAAATGGTACTTAAAATATATTTTGATTCTTAAGTTCTTTATTTGTTTCAGTTTAGTGCATCATGTTTTAAGTAGGTTACATTTTTATTGTCCCATCATATGGGGTACGTAAGTTAAAATCGATGAAAAAAATAACATATTATTCTGATTGATATATATATATATATGTACTGATTAACTAAGTGGTATGATAATTATTTCGTTAATTTTAACGATTCTATATGATAGAAGATTTAAAATGTAATATTTTAAAATTATGAAGAACTGCAAATCAATAATTAAAAATTTAAGGAATAAAAATTGATACGGAAAAAAATTATTATTGCATCAATAAATGTGCCTAATGACTAAGGCCGAGCTATTGAGTCGAACTATCTGACCGAATTAAGGTCGAGCTATTGAGTCGAACTATCTGACCGAATTAAGACTGAGCTACAGAGCCGAACTATCTCGCCGAACTTTAGATCCGAACCATCTAGCTGAGCTATCTTAGTGCCTCAAAAGGGTCGAGCTATATCTGAACCTCAGTAGGGCCGAGCTATCTTAGTACCTCGTCAGGATCGATCCTCATTCCTTCAACGTAAGCGCCATTGCTGCTTCAAACACGCTGGATATCTTGGAGAATGAACCATCCCGATCGCAAGAATCGCAGAATGAGCTCTCAAAACAGGAACAAAAGCCAAATACAGCACTCTGTCCATGATCAACGAGATTCCAAATTCCCGATAAAGCATTCGTCAGCTTCATCAACGTCCAATCCTCGTAACTGTTGGGATTTCGGCCTTATCAGATGCTAACTTCCTAAAATGTGCTTTGGAAATCAGGTAACGGCTCACCTCCTTGGCAGCATACAAATATCAAGTCCTATAATCCTCCGAGGTACGCTCTCGAAGGCAATCTAAGTCCAAAAAATAACTTTAGCAAAGGTCATTGCTCTTGAAAAGTTACGTCAAGAAGGAAGATCTTTTTGCTGAAGCCTTCTTCTCTTATTTGTTTACTCAGAATTTTCACTGACTTTAACATCAGAGGATCTTCCGCAAGGACTATCCTTTCTGCGTGAGGACTATTTTATAGATTTATTTGGATGAAAAAGAACGAATTGTTGCAGCAACAAAAATAAATTTTAAGTGAAGGATTGGGCAGTAAAAGGATATTTCCGTCCTAAAATATTATAGTGGAAACCAGAGAAAAAAAAAAAAAAACCGCCATCAGGATTAGGGTTTTCCGCAGGCGGTTTGGAACCCGAGGGCGTGCCGTCCAAAAGTTGCCTTCGGTAACGTTTTGGGAAGGACGTCAGCTGCTGGTAAATCGGTCCCGAGCTGCGTAGAAGCCGAGCCACGTGGTGCGTTCCAGTACTATTTTTGGACCTTGCCACTCGGCATTCCAATGGCTTTGACTCTGAATAGAAGATGCATGTGACGATCGAGCTCGTATCACCACCACATAATCAGAGCGACTCCAGGCCTTCAGCTTGGCAAATGATCCATTTGCCATCCCAGAACATTAAACGTACCCTGAAAGATTGATCGTGAGTCTGTTCTGAATAACGTTGTCGTTGATCTGAATACAAAACGTTTATGACAGAAGGTCATGGTGGTCAGTAGTTCTCAGCTTTCAAGTTAAAATATCAATCACTACGTCGCAATGACGCAAATGGAATCTTATAGCATGCAATCGGGCTAAAATGACTGTAATGCATGCTCTTAGCCTCAAGGAAGCTGTACATTATCAGGCTTTTTATTAATTAGAAACTCCTCCTCCTCCTCCTCCTCCTCAAGGAAGCTGTACCTTATCTGGACCATCAGAATCAGCATCTATTAGCAACATCAACCATGTTGAAAATTATCCATCCAAAGTTGGAGTTCCCGAAGAGTATGTGCCATGGCAGCCAAATAATTTGTTGATTGATTTCTTTCACGGTGCGTACGTATATTGATAAGAAAATTTTGAGAAAAATAAAATAGAGCTAGGGGAAACTCCTCAGTAAGGGGTGAAAGCAAGTAGAATTCAGTCCCTATCACCAACTGATGCTAAATCTCCCTCTAAAATATTTTCAAAAGGGATTCACATATTCCCAACCAAGCAGCCATTAACTTAGTACATGCATGGAATAGAGGAGAGTTGAAGAGGGACAAAAACAGTCAACATAAGTCTCCTACAAGAATCTCTTATAAGAATACTAGCGTCAGAACCATGCATGCGTTCTAACAGGGCCATCCAAATTAATTTTCAATATACCTGTTGCCGCCGGGATCCGTCCTCCGACTCGAGCGCGGTCAATCTCCAGGAAGAGCGGTGCTGCGGACCTGCACAAGAAGTCACACGCGGGAGGCGCTGGGGTGGCCCTCCGCGGAAGACCCTTCGACGCTCAAGTCAGTGGAGAAGAAATCGGCAATCAACGAGATAATGGGAGGTGGATCTCTCCGGAAAGCCTCTCCGGGGGCGGCCAATCGGAAGCTCTAAGGCGGGCAGAGCACCGACGAGCTGCCGGGAGAGAGGAGTGATTCCAGAGTTTTTGTGCATCAAGAGTCGCGTACCTGAGGGAATCTGCCAATCTGATATTTATAGACTGTCACCTGGGGACTTGAGCATCTTCTGGAAGGTTCTGGGGTTGTTACGATACGGGGTAGACAGAATCAGACCGTTGTGGGGCCGTTAGAATCCACGTCTTGTTTGTTAAGGGATCAACGGCTGGGAGAGCTCCTTGATGTCTTGGGATCTGGGTGAGTAGACCTGGGGCGGTTACAATAGGTCTTAGGCCACGTCTCAACATGATTCCTTGCCTAAGGTGCTGCTCGGGTGAGCTTAAGCTCTCCCGTGTCAGGTTCCGCGGAGGTAGACGTCAGGGCGTGTATCGCTAGGTAGAAGCGAGCTACGGAAGCCCGGAAGAGGCCGAGCTAGGGAAGCCCGGAAGAGGCCGAGCTGCGGAAGCCCGAAAGAGGCCGAGCTAGGGAAGCCCGGAAGGGGCCGAGCTAGGGAAGCCCGGAAGAGGCCGAGCTACGGAAGCCCGGAAAAGGGCCGAGCTAGGAAGCCCGGAAGAGGCCGAGCTAGGGAAGTCCGGAAAGGGGCCGAGCTAGGGAAGCCCAGAAAGGGGCCGAACTAGGGAAGCCCGGAAGGGGCCGAGCTAGGGAAGCCCGGAAGAGGCCAGCTACGGAAGCCCGAAAAGGGCCGAGCTAGGGAAGCCCGGAAGAGGCCGAGCTACGGAAGCCCGGAAAGGGCCGAGCTACGGAAGCCCGAAAGGGGCCGAGCTAGGAAGCCCGGAAGAGGCCGAGCTACGAAAGCCCGGAAGGGGCCGAGCTAGGGAAGCCCGGAAGAGGCCGAGCTACGGAAGCCCGGAGGGAGACGGCGGGAGGAGGTCAGCCTTAGCCGCCTCGCACGGATATCAATGCAATAATGATTTTACCCCCCAATACATGCCCTCCACTCCCTAGTTCGAAGCGTAGGTTCGGGCATAGGGAGTATAAGCTCAAGTGGCGCGCCCTGGATGGGACATCTTGGCCTAAACAGTTCATGCAATGATGCCCTAATTAATGCGACAGGGCCATCGTACCTTCGGAGGTAAGGTTCCTCCACTAGCGACGGTTGAGATTGTGCCGTGCTGTGAATCCCGATCGATATGGAGGTTTGTCGAGGCGTTCCGGACGCCTCGAATGAGACGTCCCGCCTCCCCATGGCGGTTCCTTGGTGGAGAAGCGAAGTGACAGCCGCCCTATATATATATATATACTTATGCACATGTGCGCATGTTCGCGGCGTCTTCTCACCTTGTTTTCAGAAGAGCATTGGTCTCTCATCCTCTCCAGCATTCATCGTTTTGCCAGGATTTCCCTCAACCGAGATGGCGATGAGCCCTGAAGATGTGGCCTCAGAAATCGTTGCTGAGGATTTGGGGAGGATTCACCAGAGGTATGGTCTGCCCCTGGATGTAGTTTTGCGGGTGTCGGAACCCGAAGATAGGGTTACTCGGGGATTAGAGTCCGGAGTCTTTATCTATGAGGATAGTTTTAAGGCGGGTCTTCGTTTCCTCTCCATCCCTTGGTGAAGGAGATCATGACCCACTACAACATCTGTCCATCGATGGTGGCTCCAAATAGTTGGCGGAACATCGTCGGATTCATTTCGATGTGTTACCAGATTCAAGTCGTTGCAACTCTCCCCCTTTTCCGCACCTGTTACCACTTGACTCCCGGGAGGAAATCGGAGTGGACCTCCATCGGGCCCCGGAGATCTTTTAACGTCATCGCGGATAAGCCTTCTTCCATCAAGGGGTGGAAGAGCCGTTCGTGATTGCAGAGGGGAATGTCGGTTCCGATTTCCCTCGACGATGGGGGGAAGTCGCGAGGGATGCGGAGACGCATCCGGCCTTATCGGCGCAGGAGGAGAGGGACCTGGATGTCCTTCGTAATGGACAGGTATTTTCGGCTAACGACCTATTATCGAGGGGGCCCTCTTCGCAGCCGGGCTCAGCCCTCTGGATCCACAAGGTGAGTCCCTTTTTGCGCTGTGTATTTTTCTCGATTACCGCGCTTGGGTCTGAGTATGTAAATCCCGGTTTGACAGCCACAAGGTTGGCGTTGTCGAGCCTCTCTAAGAGGAAGAGGGGGAAGCGCCCAGGGGAAGGTAGCGGCGCGGACAGCGGCCGACCCGAGAAAAGGGTCCATACCTCTGCCAAAAACCCGCCAGACGTCGGAGCAGTCCCCATAGGACCGTCGGGGGCGAAGGAGGATCCGGGGAGAATGGCCACGGCACCTGGCGCCCTCGTACTGGAGATATCGGACAGTTCGGATGAAGCTCCGCTGGCTCATCCGACCGCGTCCCCCTTGAAAGAGGAACCTGCGACGGGTCCAGCGGAGGTGGCCGTAGCAGAGGGGCCTATCGTCCCCGTGGGATTACCACTGGCTCCAGCGGAGAGGGGGAGGAGATAGCCGCAGCGGAGGAAGTTCAGGGGGAGCCCCTACTTGGCTGTCCGCCGGGGAGTCTGATAGCAGTGAGGTCGGCTGCCCTCGATGGGTCAAGAGGCGGGTCAGTCCGAGGTCTCGGGGGAGCCCGCGGAGGAGACGCAGGTGGTGGCGACTGGAAAGGATGCATGGTGGAGGGAGCACAACAAAGTGGGGGTCCCACGATCGGGGCTCCCTCGAAGAAGATTTTGGGGAGGCTGGCGCTCGGGCTAGCTGAGCTATCTGAAGAGGCCCAAGCCAGGGCCTTGACGGAGGAGGCTGGGAGGTTGAAGGCTTCTCAGGTTGGGGCCGTCCAGGTCGGTCCCTCAGACGGGGCCGGTCAACCCAGCAGCTCGGAGACTAGCATTGATGAGGCGTTTTCCGCCATGATAAGGTCGGTCCTGCATCCGGGTGCGGATCCGTCGACGGACAAGTTTGCTGACCAGGGGTTGATAGATGCTGCGTTCGGGCAGCGAGGTGTAGCTGAAAGTATCCATCTCCTTCCTGCCATTGATAACACGACTTTGATGAGGATGACCCGGGACTACGCTTCGCGGGTGAGTCACTCTTCCTGCGTGACAGATGTTTCTCGATGGACCCCGTCGTGGGCACTTATTCAGTTTTTGCCTTTGCAGAGCGTTTAGCTTTCCGGGCGATTTGCTGGCGCTTGAGTTTGGCGACGGGGGCCAGCGCCCAGGCCCGAAGGGAGAATGTCGAGCTCCAGTCGCGGCTGAAGGTGTCTGAGCAGTTCGAAGAGCTCATGGACACGATGGACAGGAACTCGAAGGCGGCAAGGGCGGCACATCAGGCTGCCGTGGACGAGGTGTCCAAGCAGAAGCGCAGGGTGGAGGAGTTACAGGGACTCCTAACGAAGAACGACGACGCATGCTTGGAGTTGGCCAAGATTAAATCAAAACACTCCGCGGAGGTGGCGGCGATGCGGCGGGAACACGGTGAGAGTATGAGTCGGCTGGGGAGGGAGGCCGACGATGAAAGAAGGCGCCTGGCGAGAATGCTCGGCGAAGTGGAGGAGAAATTGAAACGGCGTGATGGTGAAATTGCCCATTTGAAGGAGAACGCTAGGTGGCATCAAGGGACGATAACTCGGGTGAGTGACGAGTTGTCGCAAGCTCGTGGGGAGATTGAAGCCAGACAATCGAAGATCAGTACCCTGCAAGAGAGGGTCGAGCTGGTCGGCGCTGACAGGACAAGAGCCCGGAGTGAGGCCGAGGAGCTGGCCAAAAGGTTGGCCAGGCGAGAGGGGGAGGTATGCTCCCATTTTACCCTCTTTATTTTTCTACTGGCTCCTTGCGACGCCGGTTGATTTTGGCTTTTCCAGATGGCGAGGATGGGGTCAGAGATTCGGGCTCTCCAAAGTGTGCTCGCGTCCACTCGCAGCAGGAGCTCGGAACTCGAGACACGGGCTAGCGAGATTGAGGAACAAAATGTCATTTTGAAGGCCCAAGTGATCGAGGCCGAGAAGCAGACTGCGGAGGTCAAAACGCAGCACGCCATTCTCAAGGTAGGCAGGACACTATTAGCGTTGACGCCTTCCATCATGGGATAGAAGAGTGTAAACAGTGGATTCTCAGTGAGCGCCCGGAGTGGGATCTTTCTTTCCTGAGCGCCCAAGATCCCGACGATGGCGAGTCTGAAGAAGAAGAAGAAGAAGACGAATATGCCGACGTGTCTGACGGCGAACCTGGCGCCGCCCCTAGTCCCAGCGAAGCTGCAGTTTCTGAGGGACGATCGCAAACTGCTGCCGAGGGGGCGAGAACATTGGAGAAGGGTGAGCCTAGTCACGCCTCCGCAGGCGCAACTGAGGGCTCCTCAAAGGCTGGTGCGGCTCCTGGTTCGTAGGAGTTGTTATTGTACCTTGCTTATCTGTCGTTCCTTAATAAAAGAACTTTCTGTTTTGACTTAAGTGCTGTCCTGGTTTGGCCCCATCGTCGCCCAGTTTCGCCTTGAGCGGTCTGTGGCTCGCTGGCGATCTTGGGTTATCTTTATTCCAGGACTAGGCAAACGCGTTAGCTCAGACCGATAGGCGAGATAGGCCAGCCAGGGCCGATAGACAAAATAGGCCGGCTGGGGCCGACGGATGGAATGGATCGGCCAGGGCCGACGGGCAGAATAGATCGGCTGGGACCGACGAACAATATAGGTCGGCTGGCGCGATGTATAAATTAGGTCGGCTGGGGCCGATGAATAAAATAGATCGGCTGGGGCCGACAAAAGAAATAGGTTGGCTGGGGCCGATGAATAAAATGGATCGGCTGGGGCCGACAGACGAAAATAGGTCGGCGTGGGCCGACAGAAGAAATAGATCGGCTAGGGCCGACGGACGAAAATAGGTCGGCGTGGGCCGACAGAAGAAATAGGTTGGCTGGGGCCGATGAATAAAATGGATCGGCTGGGGCCGACAGACGAAAATAGGTCGGCGTGGGCCGACAGAAGAAATAGATCGGCTAGGGCCGACGGACGAAAATAGGTCGGCGTGGGCCGACAGAAGAAATAGGTCGGCTAGGGCCGACGGATGAAAATAGGTCGGCGTGGGCCGACAAAAGAAATAGGTCGGCTAGAGCCGACCGGCAAAAATAGGTCGGCTGGGGCCGACGGATAAAATGGATCGGCTGGGGCCGACGGATAAAATAGGTCGGCTGGGGCCGACAGAAGAAATAGATTTTTGTGCTTCCTGCCATCCTGCCAGCGCCCTGCTGTCCCGCAGGCAATTCGGTTTTTACTTTACTAGAAGCGGTGATACGGCAGAGTGGGGGGTATAAAGCTGCATCAGAGCTTTCCGGAAGGTGCTCTTTTCCCATGCAGGCTACCTCGTTGCGATGCGCATGCAACCGTCCACTATTGGACAGTACTTTTTCAAAGGATGATTTTCTAAGCCCGCCGATTTTCGAAGCGTCAGCGAACGATTTCCTGTATTTACTGGCCGTGATTCGGGATCAGGAGGGGATCTTCGTACACGTCCTGTTTCAGGCGGTGGGTTTGGCGCGCAGTGGGGCGCCAATCTTGAGAGACCACGTGGAGGTACTGCTTGGAAGTTTAAATCTCGGGATGCGTAGTCGGGGTAGCTTTTCTTGGTCCATTTCCGCCTATAAAAAGGAAAAGGGGGTCTCATCTGGTTATCCCCAAGGCTTCTTTCTCGTTAGAGCTCCCATCGTGCTCATTTTTCTGTTGCTACGAGTGGGAGGATCGACTTTTCCTTTCATGGGCTCCTTGCCGCCGGATAGCTGGGGCGATCGGGGAGCAGCTGGAGAACGGCTCATCCTCAGGGGACGAGTCTCGGAGATCATACGGAGAGCGCACAAAGAGGGCGCAGAGATCATATGGAAAGCGCACATACGCATTTCCTATGTGGTCTCTGCGGCTCCTGCTCGGAGACGCAGGGTCGGAAGTGCACGCGGGCCTCCCATGGTTGTGTGTATTTCGCCTCCTTCCCTGGTTTGGATTCCTGGGCTCAGCCGCTTGGGGAATCCTTTATCACGCGGAAAGGGGGGTGGAAGCGCGCCGTTCGCCGACTCCATGTCCTTGAGATTCGGCAGGGTGCGGCGGCACGCGCTTGGTTCGAGAGGGCGTTCTAACGCCAAGGTCCGCTGGCTTCCCACCTGCTCGCCGAGGGGTCCCCCAGTTGGGTGGTCTGGGATGGCCATCCAGATATCTCGGTTGGGTCGCCGAGATGTCGCCACCACTTGAAGCCAGTCGCAACTATTGGTCCGTATCGATGGGCAATTATCGGCCCTAACCGATCGGATGCGATCACGACTGTCTAGTTGCCTGAGTTTTGTACTTGCTTTATTTTACGCATTTCAATGCTCTTGTAACGCCTGTGAGGCATTTGTAATTGATCATGATCGGCAATAAAGAGAATTATATTCTGTGTCTCAATCTCTATCTTTTCTTGTGCCGAGCTTTTTGCTATTGTTGTTTGCGGGCATCAAAAGCGTTCCGTTCGTCCTTAGACAAGGATCCCACGTCACTCGAATTAATCGAGGTTCGTATTCGGCGATTCGTAGATCATTCGGGCAACACGCCCCTTACTCTGGTCGGAAACTTGGTGTTTTCGCGCTTCGCTTTTTGTAAAGCCCGATTTACCGTAGGTCGGTCTTGGCCGAAGCTCAGGGAATTCGCACCCCTTCTCATCATGGTTCAAGGGACCAGTCACTCGGGATAGTCGAGTTTCGGGGAACATTTTACTTGGCCCTGCCAAGGCTCGAAGAATTTCGTAGCTCGGTCCTGCCGAGGTTTGGAGAATCTTGCAGCTCGGCCCTGCCGAGGTTGGAGAACTTTGTAGTTCGGCCACACCGAGGTTCGGAGGATTTTGTAGCTCGGCCCTGCCGTGGTTCGAAGAATTTTGTAGCTCGGCCCTGCCGAGGTTCAGAGAATTTGTAGCTCGGCCCTGCCGAGGTTCGAAGAATTGGTAGCTCGGCCCTGCCGAGGTTCGGAGAATTGGTAGCTCGGCCCTGCCGAGGTTTGGAGAATTGGTAGCTCGGCCCTGCCGAGGTTCGGAGAATTGTAGCTCGGCCCTGTCGAGGTTCGAAGAATTGATAGCTCGGCCCTGCCGAGGTTCAAAGAATTGGTAGCTCGGAGGGAGCGATTCAGCCGCCGTTGCAGGCCACAGCGTTAGGCCCACGTGGCGCTTGATAAAGGGGGCGCCCGAGCGGAACGGGCGGCGTGTTGTCGCGCTTTTATTGGCGATGCTGCTTTTTCCGAGGGGCGAGTTATCGGCCGAGCGGCGGACTTCCACGTTTTCCAAAAAAGGGGGTAGTTTTAAGCGGCTCGGGGAAGCGCCGAATGTATTTAATGCGAGGGGCGACAGATTGGAAAGTGTTCGCCTGGGGAACCCTCGGTCAATCTGCTCGCGCTTATCAATCTTACTCGGGATAGGGCGCGACTCTTCGGATTCCTCACGTATTAGAATGGTGACACGTGGCAAACCCTCATGGGTCGGCGTTTGCGGCGCGGCCGATCGGGATACCTGCCTGGCGGGTATAAATATGATCGAGGGGGATTGGTTTCGGCCATCCCTCGGTTTGGGCTCCGAAAAGGAATGGCCTCTCCAGCGCGATCGTCAAGTGACTCGTATTCCTCACTTAGCAGCCTGCCGCACTCCGAGGGGAGGAGCACCTCCGTGACTGTCGACGGGCTGAGCCTTGCTTCGGGCCTCGCGATCAATGAGCAGCTTGCGAGGACTGCCGAGGAATTTTTGGACGTTTCTGTCAGGGAGGCGGAAGCCTCATGCCGGGTGATAGATCGGCAGGGGGAGGAGATAGCGTCCCTGCGTCAGCAGGTAGCTGACCTGACGGGACGCCTGGAGGAGTTACTGGCCTCTGGGGGTGACTGACTCCGGGGCCTCTGCCCGTTCTTGTTTTTGCTTTTTGCAGTCTCTTTGTAGCTCTCTTCATGAATGAAAGTTGGGTCCTACTTTTTGAAGTCCCTCTCCTCAAGGGTTTATGGCCTTCACTCGTGTAATGAATCAGGGGGTTGGCGCGCCCCGTCATTTTTTGCACACTGATGTAGGTTCTTTGAACGACGGGCTATAGGGGCGCTACCCAAAAGATTTTCAGTGGCAGAGAGGGAAATCGGATAACTCTGCTTGGGGCCTTTGGTCGACCACGTGGGACTCGATGGCCTCGAGAGTGGGTCTGCCAATGGTGGCTTCTTCTCGCGCGCTCGTTTTTAAACCTGGCGAAGTCCTTCAGGGACTATTTGGGGGCCGCTCGGCTTTGGTTGAGGCTCGTAGGTTTAGACTTTTTTGCTGGGGTTTTTAGCCCGAGTTATTTTTACCTGGCCTTGCCATGGCTCGGGGAATTCATCGCTCGGCCCTGCCGAGGTTCGGAGAAATATTTTACTTGGCCCTGCCAAGGTTCGGAGATTTGTTGCTCCGCCCTGCCGAGGTTCAGAGAAATATTTTACTTGGCCCTGCCAAGGTTCGGAGATTTATTGCTCGGCCCTGCCGAGGTTCGGAGAAATATTTTACTTGGCCCTGCCAAGGTTCGGAGATCTGTTGCTCGGCCCTGCCGAGGTTCGGAGAAATATTTTACTTGGCCCTGCCAAGGTTCGGAGATCTGTTGCTCGGCCCTGCCGAGGTTCGGAGAAATATTTTACTTGGCCCTGCCAAGGTTCGGAGATTTGTTGCCCGGCCCTGCCGAGGTTCGGAGAAATATTTTACTTGGCCCTGCCAAGGTTCGGAGATCTGTTGCTCGGCCCTGCCGAGGTTCGGAGAAATATTTTACTTGGCCCTGCCAAGGTTCGGAGATCTGTTGCTCGGCCCTGCCGAGGTTCGGAGAAATATTTTACTTGGCCCTGCCAAGGTTCGGAGATATGTTGCTCGGCCCTGCCGAGGTTCGGAGAAATATTTTACTTGGCCCTGCCAAGGTTCGGAGATTTGTTGCTCGGCCCTGCCGAGGTTCGGAGAAATATTTTACTTGGCCCTGCCAAGGTTCGGAGATTGTTGCTCGGCCCTGCCGAGGTTCGGAGAAATATTTTACTTGGCCCTGCCAAGGTTCGGAGATTTGTTGCTCGGCCCTGCCGAGGTTCGGAGAAATATTTTACTTGGCCCTGCCAAGGTTCGGAGATATGTTGCTCGGCCCTGCCGAGGTTCGAAGAAATATTTTACTTGGCCCTGCCAAGGTTCGGAGATTTGTTGCTCGGCCCTGCCGAGGTTCGGAGAAATATTTTACTTGGCCCTGCCAAGGTTCGGAGATTCCTATTCAAACAGACAGCTCGGTTGCGCCGAGGATTGGTAAGCAGTATCTGTCTCTTTTTGCAATTTATAGCCATATAGTGCATAATGATCACGCAATGAGTTTTGAGAAAACAACTAAGCGGGAATATGCAATGAGGTATATGGGATTGTTTGGAGAGGACATACCCTATTGATAATATTTACGAAGGTTGTCCGCGTTCCAAGTTCGGGAATGGATTTCCCATCCAAATCCTGCAGCTTATAGGTTCCTGGTCCAATGATCTCCGTGATTTGGTACGGACCCTCCCAGTTCGGCGCCAGCTTTCCTTGCTCCAGCGGTTTGGATACAGAAGCTTTTCGGAGGACGAGGTCGCCGGGTAGGAAGGTTTTCCCCTTGACCCGGGAGGCATGGTACCGAGCCACCCTCTGTTGATAAGCAGTTGTCCTGATTCGGGCCTTTTCTCTGACCTCCTCTATCAGTCGAGGTTGGTGCGAGTTGTTCGTTGCTTGCTTCCTCTGAGTAGCTCTCCACCCGTAATGATGGGAGGCCTATTTCACAGGGATGACAGCCTCTGTGCCAAAAGCCATTCGGAATGGAGTCTCGCCGGTCGGGATTCTCGGGGTGGTGCGATAGGCCCATAAGACATGGTGTAGCTCATCCGCCCACCTGCCTTGGGCTCTGGAGAGGCGAGCTTTGATTCCTTGGAGGAGGGTCCTGTTGGTCACTTCGGCCGCCCGTTGGCTTGTGGGTGCCCGACCGAAGTAAGGTGGTGACGGATTCCGTGTTCCTCGCAGAATTGGCGGAACTTGGAGTTGTCGAACTGCTTACCGTTATCGGTGATTATGGTGTGGGGGAGGCCGAACCGGCAGACGATGGACCTCCATACAAAGTCTCTGGCCCGTGCTTCGGTGATTTGCGCAACTGCTTCCGCTTCAACCCACTTGGTGAAGTAGTCAATGGCGACAAATAAGAATTTCCGCTGTCCCGTCGCCAGCGGGAACGGGCCGAGGATGTCCATCCCCCACTTGGCAAAGGGCCAGGCGGAGGATATAGAAACTAGCTCGGCGGAAGGGAGCCTCTGGATGCTTGAATGTCTCTGGCAGGCGTCACAGGCTCGGACTAGGTCGTCCGCGTCTTTCTGCATGGTCGGCCAGTAATAGCCTTGCCGCAGCACCTTGTGGCATAGGGACCGGCTTCCCAGATGGTTGCCGCAAATCCCTTCATGTACCTCTCGTAGAGCATAGTTCGCCTCGGGTGGGCGGAGGCATCTGAGCAGCGGCATAGAAAAAGACCGCTTGTAAAGTTGGTTGTCATCAATAATGGGTGGCCTGCAGCTTCAGCTTCCTGGCCTCTCTTCGGTCGGATGGGAGCGACCCTTCTTTGAGATATTTGAGGATAGGGTCGAACCAGGATGGTTCGGCCTCGATTTGCATCACCGGTCGGCTTCCATGATGCTCGGCTTTTCCAGAGTCTCCAGATGGAATTTTTGTTCAGCATCCATCGTCTCCGCGGTTGCCAATCGGGAGAGTAGGTCGGCACGGGCGTTTTCCGATCTAGGAATTTGAATAATTTCAAACTCGGCAAAGTGGGGAAGTAGGCCGCGCACCTCTTGGAGATATCGGATCATGTTAGTTCTCGGGCTTCAAACTCTCCCCGCACATGGCCGGCCACCAGCTGAGAGTCGGTGAAGGCGTTAAGCTTTTCCACCTTCAGGTTGCGGGCGATCCGGAGACCAGCTAACAGGGCCTCGTACTCGGCTTCGTTGTTGGAAGCCGGGAAGGAGAATCGGACGCCATATTCGAAGATCATTCCCTCTGGGCTGGTGAGGACTAGACCCGCACCGGAGTGATGGGCATTGGATGACCCATCGACGTGAAGGAGCCACCGAGCTTCAGGCTTTGGTCCTTCGGGATTTTCTGGGGTAGAGCCGTCTTCTGGGATGGTACACTCGAGGAGGAAATCGGCCAGCACTTGGGCTTTGATGGCCGGGCGAGGTTGAAAATGTATGTCATGCTCGCTTAGTTCGACGGCCCATTTGGTCATTCTCCCCGATGTTTCTGGACGGTGGACCACCGCCTTGATGGGTTGATCGGTGAGGACCGTCACTGAATGTGCTTGAAAATAAGGCCGTAGCTTCCGGACTGAGGTGATCAAAGCCAGCACCATTTTCTCAATCCTGGTGTACCTCGTCTCCGCATCGCGGAGCAGCCTACTCACATAGTAGATCGGCCTCTGGATTTTGCTTTCTTCTTTGACTAGCACCGAGCAAACTGCGCCCTCTGAAACGGCCAGGTACAGAAATAGAATCTCCCCCGGGATCGGACTACTGAGAAGCGGAGGCGAGCCGAGGTACTTCTTGAGATCTTGAAATGATTTCTGGCACTCGGGAGTCCACTGGAAATTTTGGCCGATCGGAGAGTTTTGAAGAAGGGGAGGCATCTCTCGGCTGACCGAGCCACGAAGCGGTTAAGGGCCGCTATCCTCCCGGTTAAGCGCTGGACCTCCTTAATAGACGCTGGGGGCGCCATTCGTTGGAGAGCTTGAATCTTCTGAGGGTTAGCCTCGATACCCCGCTGGGAGACCATGAAGCCGAGGAATTTCCCGGAATTGACGCCGAAGGCACACTTGGTTGGGTTGAGCTTCATTCCATATTTGCGCAGCGTGGCAAAGCTCTCCGCGAGGTCCTCAACATGCCGCAGCGCTTCCTTGCTTTTGACCAGCATATCATCTACATACACCTCCATGTTCCGGCCGATTTGTTCCTTGAACACCTTGTTGACCAGCCGCTGGTAGGTCGCTCCTGCATTTTTAAGACCGAAAGGCATAACTCGGTAACAGTAGGTACCTCGGTCGGTTATGAAGGCGGTCTTTTCTTCATCTTCGGGGGCCATCCGGATCTGATTGTAGCCCGAATAGGCATCCATGAATGACAGCATTTGGTGGCCTGAGGTGGCGTCCACGAGCTGGTCGATCCGAGGGAGGGGGAAGCTATCCTTTGGGCATGCCTTGTTGAGGTCGGTGAAGTCGATGCAGATCCTCCATTTGCCATTCGACTTTTTCACCATGACGACATTTGACAACCAACTTGGGTAATTCACCTCTCGGACAAAATTGGCTTTGATGAGTTTGTCGACCTCCTCTTCAATGGCTTTTTGCCGTTCTGGGGCGAAGCTTCTCTTCTTCTGCTTAACAGGCCTGTGCATCTCGTCCACATTGAGGCGATGGACGAGGACCTCGGGGTTAATCCCTGGCATGTCGGAGGCGGTCCAGGCGAAGATATCGGCATTGCTTGGAGGAACTTGATCAATCTGTGCCGAGGCTCTCCTTTGAGTAACGACCCGATCCTTATGGTTCGGTCGGGCGAGCTTCGTCCAATGGTACTTCCTCCAATTCTTCCACCGGCTCCCCGCTGTTCGGCGAAGTCCTCACGAGCGTCTAGCCCGTCAACCTCGGGAATTTTGGACTGAAGGCTCGTGACAAAACATTGCCGAGCCATGGCCTGACTTCCCCGAACCACTCCAATTCCTCGCTCGGTGGGGAACTTCATAGATAGATGCGGGATAGAGACAACCGCCTTAAGGGACATCAAGCCGGGCCTGCCGAATATGGCGTTATGGGGACCTGAGGTCGGTCACTAGGAAATCGGTCTGTACAATGGTCACGAGGGGCCAGGTTCCTGCGCGACCGTCAGGGTGACGATTCCTTCTGGGATGATGACGTCGCCGGTGAATCCCATCAGGGTGGAATCCACGGCTCGAAGGTTTTCCATGAGCAATTTCATCCTGGCAAACACACCGAGGTACAAAACGTTTACCGAACTTCCACTATCGACCAGGATTCGGCTTACATCATAATTGTTCAAGTTAAGGGATACAACAAGTGCGTCATCATGGGGGAGCTGTATCCCAAGAAGATCATCATCGGAAAAGGAAAGTTCGCCTGTGCGTGCCTTCTTCGGCACCGGTGCATCACCGTCGCCTCTGGAGCTCGATCCGCCGGCCTCCTCAATCATGTTGATACGGCCAACCACTGGCGGATTTGGTGGAGGAGGGAGTTGTGGGAGCTCGGGCTGGCGATCGCCTCCTGTTGCTGCGGCTCGGGTGCCCTCCTAAACTGATCTAGTCGTCCCCGCCGAATCAATCTCTCAATTTCATTCTTCAGCTGCCAGCATTCTTCGGTGTCATGACCATGCTCCCTATGGTAGCGGCAGTACTTGGCGGGATCTCTTCGGGTCGGGTTCCCTCGGAGAGGTACTGGCCGGGGAAGTTGGCGCTCTATCTCCATGAGGATTGCGCCCGGGCACAGTCAGCGGAGTATAGCGATCGAATCGCCTGGGAGGACTCCGGGAGCGATTCCTTGGCGGCAGCGGAGGGACTCTTGGGCGGCGGGGCGACTTGGCCGACGGACAGGGCGGTGTCTGTCGGGAACTTTGGGCTCTTGCTTCTTTGCTGCTCAGCGCGGGCCACTCTCCGCGACTCCTCGACCCTAGCGTATTTGTCCGCAAGGGCCATCATATCAGATAGACATGGGGGGTAGCTGACCTCCATTGCCAGATAGAAGTCGCTCTCCTTTGAAACTCCCCCCGCTAGGGCGGACATAGCCACCTCATGATTAAGGTGGTCCACCTCCAACATGGCCTTGTTGAAACGGCCAAGATAATTTCTCAAGGACTCCCCCTCTCTCTGCTTGACTTCGGAGAGGGAGTCGGATCTCCGTCGGTGGCGGCGGCTGCTGACGAACTGGCCAATAAAAAGGTGGCTCAGCTCGTCGAATGAATCAATGGAACCCGGTTTCAAGGCGTTGAACCAGGTTCGGGCGGATCCTCTGAGGGTGGATGGGAAGGCTCGGCAGAGGATCGCATCAGATGCTCCGTGGAACATCATTATTGACCGGAAGCTACTGAGATGGTCATCCGGATCAGTGGAGCCGTGATAGGGCTCGACGGTTGGCAGCTTAACGTGGGAGGGAATCACTTCCTCCATGATTCCCTTAGAGAAAGGGATGCCCTGCTCTGCTTTGGGCTGGGGCAGGTGGGTCTGCTTGGCGGCGTCCAGCTCCTGACGCATCTCTTGGATCTGACGGCGGATCTCTCCTCACCGGCTAGAGGAGGGGCTGGGCGTGAGAACCGCAAGGACGGCGTCGAATCATGGTGAGACGTCGCCGGAGAGAGGGAGCGGGCTCGCCGAGATCTGGGAGGATCTCTATCATAACCGGTTCGAGGGACCGGTTTGTCCCCCCTGGGGCGATGTGGGGGATCCGCTGATTCACGCGGATCAGAGGAGGAGGTTGCCGGCGAAGAAGAAGTCGCCGCTTCCTTCTGAGGATGCGAAGCAGGAGGAGCCGCAAGGCGCTCCTGTACCAGATGGGTAAGGGCCTGGACTTGCTGGACCAGTGTAGCGAACTGGTCCTGGGTCACCGGAATGGTAGGCGACGGAGTCTCGACAGGTGGGGTTGCGGCGCTGTGGCGCCAGTCGGATCAGGCCTCTGGGAGGCGACCTGATCTTGGGCATCAGAGGTTGCTCTCTTCCGGTTGGCCATCAGAGAGGTTCTTCTCCGGATCGGATCCTTGTCTCCTTTCTTCAAGTTTTATGGGACTTGAGGCCCTTCCTCTAGCGCCAATCTGTTGCCGCCGGGATCCGTCCTCCGACTCGGGCGCGGTCAATCTCCAGGGAGAGCGGTGCGGGACCTGCACAAGAAGTCCACACGCGGGAGGCGCTGGGGGTGGCCCTCCGCGGAAGACCCTCCGACGCTCAAGTCAGTGGAGAAGAAATCGGCGATCAACCAGACAATGGGAAGGTGGATCTCTCCGGGAAGCCTCTCCGGGGGCGGCCAATCGGAAGCTCTAAGGCGGGCAGAGCACCGACGAGCTGCCGGGAGAGAGGAGTGATTCCAGAGTTTTTGTGCATCAAGAGTCGCGTACCTGAGGGAATCTGCCAATCTGATATTTATAGACTGTCACCTGGGGACTTGAGCATCTTCTGGAAGGTTCTGGGGTTGTTACGATACGGGGGTAGACAGAATCAGGCCGTTGTGGGGCCGTTAGAATCCAAGTCTTGTTTGTTAAGGGATCGACGGCTGGGAGAGCTCCTTGATGTCTTGGGATCTGGGTGAGTAGACCTGGGGTGGTTACAATAGGTCTTAGGCCACGTCTCAACATGATTCCTTGCCTAAGGTGCTGCTCGGGTAGCTTAAGCTCTCCCGCGTCAGGTTCCGCGGAGGTAGACGTCAGGGCGTGGATCGCTAGGTAGAAGCGAGCTACGGAAGCCCGGAAGGGGCCGAGCTAGGGAAGCCCGGAAGAGGCCGAGCTAGGGAAGCCCGGAAGAGGCCGAGCTGCGGAAGCCCAAAAGAGGCCGAGCTAGGGAAGCCCGAAAGAGGCCGAGCTAGGAAAGCCCGGAAGGGGCCGAGCTACGGAAGCCCGGAAGAGGCCGAGCTACGGAAGCCCGGAAAGGGGCCGAGCTAGGGAAGCCCGGAAAGGGCCGAGCTAGGGAAGCCCGGAAGAGGCCGAGCTACGGAAGCCCGGAAAGGGGCCGAGCTAGGGAAGCCCGGAAAGGGGCCGAGCTAGGGAAGCCCGGAAGGGGCCGAGCTAGGAAAGCCCGGAAGAGGCCGAGCTACGGAAGCCCGAAAAGGGCCGAGCTAGGGAAGCCCGGAAGAGGCCGAGCTACGGAAGCCCGAAAAGGGCCGAGCTACGGAAGCCCGGAAGGGGCCGAGCTAGGGAAGCCCGGAAGAGGCCGAGCTACGGAAGCCCGAAAGGGGCCGAGCTAGGGAAGCCCGGAAGAGGCCGAGCTACGGAAGCCCGGAGGGAGACGGCGGGAGGAGGTCAGCCTTAGCCGCCTCGCACGGATATCAATGCAATGATGATTTTACCCCCCAACAATACCTAAGGGAAGGGTTTGCTAAGAGACCAAAATAGTTTGAGAAAAATCCATAGAAGATCGTGGAAAACAATCCCAAAAATTAGACTTATTGAAAGATTTAAGGTAGATCAAGAAGAACTCCTGAGTTTGGACAAAAGCTAACCTAAGAACAATATTAGGATTGAAAACACCCTAGTGAAAAAGAACCTCATTATGCATGACATTAGGACTGAGAATGGCATTAGTTAGGCTTTAAGAAAAAGCAAAAAGCATGGCATCAAGATGGAGGTTTTTCACCACAACCCAAGACCTGATCATCTAAAAAGGTTGGCCAAAAAATTATTATTTAAACTTTCTGAGCTTGCATAAGTATTCGAGATATTTCTAATATAACTAATATGAGATTAAATACTCACCAATATGGACTCTCATATTCTCTCCTCATTCAAGTCTTGACGTCTTTAAGGCTAAGGGTCTATATCCAAATCCACATCTAAATTTAATCACAAACATAGAGAGCCCAAATGTAATATCCTTTAATCCACATCGGCTATGAGTTGAGTCCACTTTGATACCATTTATTACATATAGGACCTCATCTTAAAAGGCTAGCAAAAAAGTTTTTATTTGGATGCTTTAATCAAGTATAGGTACCCAATATCTCTTCAGTACATAACCGATGCAGAGATTCAATACTCACCAGCATAGATTCTCATATAATTTTAAAAAAACTTAATAATTCAATCCAAATATGGTTATTAAAACCTTTATCAACATCTTATGCTCTACCCCATCTCACCGCTAGCTATTTAGAGTTTTAGTGCTAAATCTTATGCTCTTATACCACTTTAATTGTCATACTGTCGAGTCGAGATCCAAAGTCAAGGGATGTACCAAATACTGCGTACTTATAAAGTGAGACCTCACAAGTATTCATTATTGTTAGGGTTTAGACCTTGATGAATAGCAATGAGATTCCCCGTTGAACAAGAACTAGAACTAAGGATTTCTAATCCTGTTAGGTTTAGACCTTGATGAATAGCAATGGGATTCCCCGTTCAACAAGAACTAGAACTAAGGATTCCCAATCCTGTTAGGTTTAGACCTTGAAAAGGAGGAAGATGGGGAGGAGAAAGAAAGGGCTGCCGCCCTATGATGAGAGAAGGGAATTTTTGGGAGAAAAGAATCTGTTCTCTATTCCATCCAAACCCTAGAGACTAGAGTTTAAATACATCCACGAAGTGGGCCAGGCCCAGACTCAACAAAAAACTCCCATGGACTAAACCAATGAGATTAAACTAATCCCCAAGCCCGTGTACACCCGTGACTTGATTTAATCTCAACCCTTGGACTCAAACCCAGCCCAATACAAGTTAGCCCACCTGGGCCTTGATAGCACCACACCAGGCCCAACAATCTCCACCTTGGTGCTTTCAAGGCCTCAGCACGTCCACTGTGTCCATCAGCTTTAACAACGAAATACACTTTTGAAAACTGTCCCGTGGAAGAACCTTAGTCAGTGCATCTGCTGGATTTTCTTTGGTGTATACCTTCACCAGCTCCACCTCACCATCTTCCACCAGCTCTCTGATCCTGTGGTATCTGAGGTCAATGTGCTTCGTCCTGGCATGATAGACTGCATTCTGCGCAAGCATCAGAGCACTCTGGCTGTCACTATGCACCTGGACAACCTTCTGATCAAGTCCCATCTCCAGCATCAAGCCCTTCAGCCAAAGAGCTTCCTTTGCTGCCTCTGTGATACCTATGTATTCTGCCTCCGTGGTAGATAAGGCTGTGATGGGCTGCAGACATGATCTCCACGATACTGGACCACCAAACAGGCTGAACACAAAGCCTGTTGTGGATCTCCTAGTGTCCACATCTCCACCAAAGTCTGCATCCACATACCCATATAACTGCCCACGAGCCTCCTTGGATAAGTTGGATCTCTCAGCACCTTCTTGCTGTCCATAGCAAATACCAACCCCAACTGTACCTACCAAGTACCTGAAGATTCCCTTTAGTGCTCGCCAGTGCTCCCTGCCAGGGTGCGCCATGAACCTGCTCACCTGGCTCACTGCATGGGCTATGTCTGGCCTACAACATACCATGGCATACATAAGGCTCCCAACACCAGAAGCATATGGTACCTTCTCCATCTCCTGAGCCTCCACCTCAGTCTGTGGTGACATGGTCTTCGATAAGGAAAAATGTGCTGCCAAAGGTAGTGCTGTCGGTTTGGCATCCTTCATCCCATATCGCTCCAGAATCTTTTAATGTAGCCACCCTGACTCAGATGCAGCACACCTTTGGATCTATCTCTGATGATTTCCATCCCTAGGATCTTCCTGGCTGGCCCCAGATCCTTCATCTCAAACTCCCGAGACAAAGCTATCTTCAGTTCCTGTACAGCCTTCTCACTCTTGCATGCTATCAGCATGAGAGTAAGTCATCCAGACCCATGAATCATACACACACCTCAACTCATGGAAAGTGTCAAATCTCTTGTACCACTGCCTCGGCGACTGCTTCAGCCCATACAGAGATTTCTTCAGCAAACAGACTTTCCCATCTGATCTTGGTTCTCTAAACCCTGGTGGCTGCTCCATGTAGATGCTCTCCTCCAAATGACCATGGAGGAATGCTGTCTTCACATCCATCTGCTCCAGCTCCAAGTCCTGAGCTGCTACAATACTCAATAATAGTCTGATGGAAGTGTGCCTGACAACTGGAGAAAATATCTCACCATAATCGATGCCTTCTTTCTGAGAGTATCCTTTGGCCACTAGTCTTGCCTTATACCTGATACCCTCTTGTTCTGAAGCTCCTTCCTTGCGCTGATAAACCCATTTACAACCAATGGGTTTCTTTCCTTGTGGCAGCTGGACCACCTGCCACGTATTATTGCTGTGAAGAGACTGCATTTCCTCTGCCATAGCATGGATCCACCTATCTCTATCCTGACTTTCCATAGCCTCCTCATAGGTGAAAGGGTCTCCATTCGCTGTCACCAGGGCATATGACAACGAATCCTCAAAGCCGTATCGAACTGGTGGTCGCACGTTCCTCCTGGGCCTTTGCTGTGCGATCCCAGTATCAGTCCCCTGTCCAGCTGCATCCTGCTGAACTCCCTGGCTTCTACCCCCTCTGTCAGTCCTCTCCACCTGAATCTCAAATCCTCCTGGTCCACTAGCAAATGGCACAACTGTATAGGAGGTTGTCTGACTAGTGTTACCGTGTTCTACCTCCTGTAGTCCCTGCTGTGCATCCATGCCACTTCTGTTCTGGAGGATTGAGCTCTCATCAAAGGTTACATCTCTGCTGATGACAACCTTCTTCTCCAAGGGGTCCCATAGCCGATACCCCTTGACTCCTCGCGGGTAGCCTAGGAACACCATCTTCTTAGACCTGGCATCCAACTTACTCCGCTCCCCAGCTCCAACATGCACATATGCTGTGCATCCAAACACCCTTAGATGGTTTAGGCTTGTCTTCCTTCCAGACCATATCTCCTCTGGAATGTCTCCATCTAACCTGGTGTGCGGTGACCGATTGACCAAGTAGCTAGCTGCATCTACTGCGTCAACCCAGAACATCTTTGGAAGCCCTGCCTGCAGCCTTAAGCATCTTGCCTTTTCCAATAGTGTTCTGTTCATCCTCTCAGCCACCCCATTCTGTTGAGGAGTTCCCATCACCGAGAAGTGCCTTCTGATGCCCCACTCCTCACAAAAAATCTGGAACTCCCTGCTGGTGTATTCCCCGCCATTATCAGACCTCAGACACTTCACACTTTTACCCTGCTCCTTCTCCACCTCAGCCTTCCAGATTTTGAACTTGGTGAAGACCTCTGATTTCTCCTTCATAAAGTAGATCCACAGCTTCCTTGAGAAATCATCTATCAGGGTCATAAAGTATCTGGCCCCATTCCTTGCAGAAACTGGGGCTGGTCCCCAGACATCTGTGTGTACTAACTCCAGGGGTTCAGCACTCCTAGCTGTGCTGACTGAGAACTGTACTCTCCTCTGCTTTCCCATCTGACAAGGCTCACAGATCTCCATATCTCCGCTACTCAAGTCTGGAAGCAGACCTCTCTTGCTCAGTTCTTTCATCCCCTTGTCTCCCATGTGGCCCAGGCGGTAATGCCACATCCTGTACACATCCCGGGGATCTTGCTCCACAGCTGCCACCTCAGATTTCACAGTCATCACAGAGCCCTCCATCTTGTATAGATTATTTTCCAGCCTCCTCCCTCTCATCACCACCATGGCTCCATTGGAGATGTTCAGAACTCCACTCCTGGCACGACTGCTGAAGCTGTATCCAGTCCGCTCCAAGTACCCCAGTGATACCAGATTCTTCTTGAGTTCTGGAACATGCTTCACACTGGTAAGAGTGCGCACCATACCATCAAACATCCTCACCCTCACTGTGCCAATACCTGCCACCTTGCAAGGGTGATTATCTCCAAGAGTCACATTCCCCTCCTCAACCTCTGTGTAAGTACTGAACCACGACCGGTTGGGAGTGTAATGATGAGAACAGGCTGAATCCAAGGTCCACATCTCTGTGCTGTGCCTGTGATCATCTGATACAACCAAGAGATCATCCTCCACCTCCTGATCTGCAACTGTACTCACAGACTCAGATCCTCCTTTTTCTCCCTTCTGATTTTTCCACTTAGGACAATTCTTCTTAAAATGTCCTACCTCTCCACACTTATAGCACTTCAGCTCTCTCTTGCCTTTCCTGGACTTTGATCGTCCTCCAGACTTACTTCTGTCCCTGCCCCTACCTCTGCCTGTCCTTTCCCCAACTGATAGACCCTCCTGGGGAACAGCTTCCTTGGTCATCTTCTCCCTCTGCTCATTCGTCCGAAGCACCGAGACAATATCTTCATAAATTAATGTCTCCTTCCCATAGAGCAGTGTTGTGACCAATGAGTCATAAGACGTGGGCATTGAACATAAAAGCAGAAGTGCTTTATCTTCTTCCTCCATCTTGACCCCAACATTCAGAAGTTCATTGCTCATCTGGTCGAATATCTGGATGTGACCCAGCACATCTCCACCTTCTGACATCCGAAGGCTGTAGAGGCGCTTCTTCAACATCAACTTGTTGCACATATTCTTCCCATATAGAGGGTGTGCAACTTCGTCCAGAGTCCCTTCGGGGTCTTCTCCTCCAGCACTGAATAGAGGACTGAATCCGCCAGACAGCCCCTGATCATTGAACATGTCTTCTTCTCCAATGAAATCCACTGCTTGTCTGTCATCCCATCTGGCCTTTCCTCCAAAGCCAAATCTAAACCCTGCTGCACAAGGAGGTCCTCTACCCGGACTTTCCACATGGAGAAACTTCCCTTCCCATCAAACTTCTCAACCTCTATTTTTATGCTACTCCCCATGGCCAATTTCAAAAATAGCACAAAAATAAATTTTATAAAATAGAGAAGTACCTTGACGAGATTCTGTTGAAATTATTTCAACTCCTTGAAGGCCTCCAGATTACTCCTTGAACCAGGCTCTGATACCACTTGTTAGGGTTTAGACCTTGATGAATAGCAATGGGATTCCCTGTTGAACAAGAACTAGAACTAAGGATTTCTAATCCTGTTAGGTTTAGACCTTGATGAATAGCAATGGGATTCCCCGTTCAACAAGAACTAGAACTAAGGATTTCTAATCCTGTTAGGTTTAGACCTTGATGAATAGCAATGGGATTCCCCGTTCAACAAGAACTAGAACTAAGGATTTCTAATCCTGTTAGGTTTACTTCTTGAAAAGGAGGAAGATGGGGAGGAGAAAGAAAGGGCTGCCGCCCTATGATGAGAGAAGGGAATTTTTGGGAGAAAAGAATCTGTTCTCTATTCCATCCAAACCCTAGAGACTAGAGTTTAAATACATCCACGAAGTGGGCCAGGCCCAGACTCAACAAAAACTCCCATGGACTAAACCAATGAGATTAAACTAATCCCCAAGCCCGTGTACACCCGTGACTTGATTTAATCTCAACCCTTGGACTCAAACCCAGCCCAATACAAGTTAGCCCACCTGGGCCTTGATAGCACCACACCAGGCCNGCCCCTCCCGGGCCCTCCTCTTAGCAGCGGCCTTCATGAGTCTGCGGGTTGGGACTTTCATAGCTGTGTAACATCGGCCGGGTTCAGTAAAAAAAATGACGAAACAAGAAGACTTTGACTAAGTATGAGGGAGACTTACCGCGGTAGAAAATGAGACCCGCCGACTGGAGGTTTTCCTTTGTTAGAAGCATGTTATACCGAGGGATGTCGGTAGCCAATAGCTGCCCCAACGCTTCCTTGTCACCGGGGTGGACAGTGAAATTCATATTACCTCGGAGGTCGGGGTCCCCCCATCGGGGCCTAACTTGGTCAAAATGGCAAAAAAGAATCGAGATTTCCATCTCTTGATGGAGGATGAAGAAGAAGCTTAAGGACTCGACCGGGTCGGGGCTAAAACAGCCACCAACCCTTCTAAGCCCGAAGGATGTAAAAGAGCGAAAAAGAGAGACTCGAGGGGTAATGTGGAGATGATGGCAGAGGACGACGAAGGCACTAACAACTCGGAGGGAGTTGGGACCAACTGAGAAGGGGTCAGGGAGTAATAGTCAAGAAGGTTCAAGAAAAAAGGAGGAAGGGGTATGCGGAGGCCCACCCTCAGAAAAATCTCATAAATGGCCACTCGGCCCGGTCGAGAGGAGATCACTCTATTGTCGGGAGTCGGAAGATAGAGCCCGATATCCTAAGGAATTTGGTAATGGGCCCGGATGTTCGCAAAATCCTGGCCTGTCACCGTGGAGGCAACCCCTTCCGATGATTCCGCCTTCACCCATGAGGAGGTGCCAGCCTCCGCCTGGCGTCTCCTTGATGGGGCCACGCTAGCCGCCGCCAGATGCCTCCCTGCGGGAGCCTCCCTGGCGACCCGCCGCCGGGCTAGGGGGACGCGGTCCTTCGAATCAGAGGACCACTCAAGAGGAGGTGAAGGAGAAGGGGGAGAGGAAGGAGAAGCATGAAGCCTTCCAGGAGAAGAACGATCCTCTAAATCGTCCTCCGAGGTCCAAGACTGGGAGCTCATTGTTGGAAGAAGAAATAGAAAGGTCTAGAAGAGACGAAGATCTGACCTGGGAAAGACAATGGCATGCACGAATCTCAGATTGCAGGGAGGGCCAAGGCGGAAAGTCAGGGAGCCAGGGGAAGAAGACAATGGTAGCAGGAGCAATATGGCCAGATTCAACCCCCTACCCGAGTTTTATTGGATTTCGAATTATTCCGCCTTGTCTCGTCAGCCACGTGGACTCTCACCGTAGGCAGGGCTGCCTCGATGATCGCTTGGTGCATGGTACGATCTGCCTCTGGCCAACGATGAGACACCGCTGACGTCATCGTTATGATGGGTAATGATGGTGCCACTTTTCGCACAGACTTCGGAGGATCAACCTTGCCTCAAGGACGATCGTCACGGATCGAGTGGATGGTAGTGGCTGCCCTTTCATATCCCCCTTGACGCCCACATAAAGTCATTGCAGCGCCCAGAGACACGTGTTCAGGGGCAGTTCGCAAAGGGCGGGGATTAGCCACTTGGGAGGTGACACCCCTTTCGCCTTGCTGGGGTGGGCCCGCTTCGCCTCAGGGGTGAGGGGGCATCTGATATGGCTAATCCAACGCCGTCAAAATAAACGATAACAGCGACTGACGGAGGCCCTCTCGGCCTCTGAGCCACCCTCTCGGTATTGGCCTCAAGCCACAGCTCCTAGGCCTCATGAACAGTATCTCAACCCCTGAGACCCTCTCGGTTTCGGGCTGCATGAACAGTGCTTGGCCTCGAGTTCCGCCCTCGGCCTCAAGCCACAGCTCCCAGGCCTCATGAATAGTATTCAACCCCCGAGACCCCCTTGGTCTCGGGCTGCATGAACAGTGCTTGGCCTCGAGTTTCACCCTCGGCCTCAAGCTACAGCTCCGGGCCTCATGAACAGTATCTCAACCCCTGAGACCCCCTTGGTCTCGGGCTGCATGAATAGTACTTGGCCTCGAGTTCCATCCTTGGCCTCAAGCCACAGCTCCCGGGCCTCATAAACAGTATCTCAACCCCCGAGACCCCTCGGTCTCGGGCTGCATGAACAGTGCTTGGCCTCGAGTTCCGCCCTCAGCCTCAAGCCACAGCTCCCGGGCCTCATGAACAGTATCTCAACCCCTGAGACCCCCTCGGTCTCGGGCTGCATGAATAGTGCTTGGCCTCGAGTTCCACCCTCGGCCTCAAGCCACAGCTCCCGGGCCTCATGAATAGTATCTCAACCCTTGAGACCCCCTCGGTCTTGGGCAGCATGAACAGTGCTTGGCCTCAAGTTTCACCCTCGGCCTCAAGCCACAGCTCCCGGGCCTCATGAACAGTATCTCGACCCCCGAAATCCTCTCGGTCTCGGGCTGCATGAACAGTGCTTGGCCTCGAGTTCCGCTCTCGGCCTCAAGCCATGGCTCCCGAGTCTCATGAACAGTATCTCAACCCCTGAGACCCCTCGATCTCGGGCTGCATGAACAGTGCTTGGCCTCGAGTTCCACCCTCGGCCTCAAGCCACAGCTCCCAGGCCTTATGACAGTATCTCAACCCCTGAGACCCCCTCGGTCTTGAGCTGCATGAACAGTGCTTGGCCTCGAGTTCCGCCCTCGGCCTCAAGCCACGTCTCCCGGCCTCATGAACAGTATCTCAATCCCCGAGACCCCCTCGGTCTCGGGCTACGTAAACAGTGCCCGATGCTTGATCCGGCCCGCTCCGGGCCACCTGGCACACTCACGTAATCTGCCGCACATCCATAGCAGGGTGCGGCCATACCTCATAATGGCGTATGGTCCATCATATGTCTGTCATTGTGCATGGCCATACTCCGTTACAGCGTACGGTTCACCACCTGCCCGCAACTGTGTGCGGTCACATTCGGCGGTGGTGCGCACCACGTACAACCACCGGTGCGAGATACCTGTGAGGCCGCACTGGCAGGTGACGCAGGACACCTCCGGCATGCACGACAACAGTACGATCTGTCACTATCAGCCTCATCTTTTGTCCGTTATTGAACGGAGCACCTTGAAGTCAGCAATCTTCGGGAATGGAATGGTGTATCTTCGAACATGTATAAAAGCATACGCTCACGCTGTAAGTAAGGATCCATGAACTCTGATTTTCCTAGCTCCTTCCTACTAGTTAAGCCCCAACTAGCTAGCTTCCTGGGGGCTAGACAGTTCTCGTCTGTTCCCGAGTGACTAACTTGAGCATCGAAGGGTCCCCACTGGAGCATCCGATCTCCAGAAACTTTTCTTGCAGGAGTTCGGCGAGGAGGACATTCGTTTCCCCTGCGCTCAAGGAAAGTGACTCGGCGTCAACAAACCTCATTATGCATGACATTAGGACTGAGAATGGCATTAGTTAGGCTTTAAGAAAAAGCAAAAAGCATGGCATCAAAATGGTGATTTTTCACCGCAACCCAAGACCTGATCATCTAAAAAGGTTGGCCAAAAAATTATTATTTAAACTTTCTGAGCTTGTATAAGTATCGAGATCTTTCTAATATAACTAATATGAGATTAAATACTCACCAATATGGACTCTCATATTCTCTCCTCATTCAAGTCTTGACGTCTTTAAGGCTAAGGGTCTATATCCAAATCCACATCTAAATTTAATCACAAACATAGAGAGCCCAAATGTAATATCCTTTAATCCACATCGGCTATGAGTTGAGCCCACTTTGATACCATTTATTACATATAGGACCTCATCTTAAAGGCTAGCAAAAAAGTTTTTATTTGGACACTTTAATCAAGTATAGGTACCCAATATCTCTTCAGTACATAACCGATGTAGAGATTCAATACTCACCTGCATAGATTCTCATATAATTTTAAAAAAAAACTTAATAATTCAATCCAAATATGGTTATTAAAACCTTTATCAACATCTTATGCTCTACCCCATCTCACCACTAGCTATTTCGAGTTTTAGTGCTAAATCTTATGCTCTTATACCACTTTAATTGTCATATTGTCGAGTCGAGATCCAAAGTCGAGGGATGTATGAAATACTACGTACTTATAAAGTGAGACCTCACAAGTATTCATTATGATATTATATCAAATTTGAGTAGCAAAAATAAAACTGATATTCATCATGTTCAAAATTAAATTATAATAATCTAAAATACATCATTAATCACAGACGTGGTCTATTCAAATTGATTCAAATTATGGTACAAATTTCTTTCACTCAACTAACACTTTCATCATCAATGTCCCCATAAATATACTATTCTCGATTTGAAAAGAAAATGAGAAATAATGAACTCAACGGCCTAGTAAGCAGTGATTACCTTAATTACATAGCTCATATAATACATTTAAAATAATCATATCATGCATATGAATAATATCATCATATTTAATGTTAAAAAACAGAAAAGATACATGCTTTTCAACCATTCGAATCATTCATAATAATAAATTAATTTTGTCATCAATCATCAACCAACTATGCACTATATCTCATTAATCAATGAACAATCCTCATTAGTAGGGCATCCTTACAAGCATAGCCTATCCTGCTCAAGTTTTTATCAATCAATATATAATCTCTACTGGTATAGCATCTTTATATGAACCTACACCTGAGTTCTCATTTGTTAGTGTACAATCCTTATTGGTAGGGCATCCTTACAAGCATAGTCAATTGAGTTCTAAAATCTATAACAAAACACAATTTATCACAATCCATATCGAATCAATCTATGGCCATAGAAGAGGTACAAGACTAATTTATAAATATATATGTATGATTTCTAAAATAGCATATGCATCTAAGAATTACAAAGCATGAATTCATAACATCTATGAATCAATTATAGTGTCAATATTTTATCAAAAATAAATACACATGAGCACATGAGGTATCTAAAGAAGGTAATATTAATCCAAAATGATCATTAGATTCTCTCTAAAATCTATTATTGAAAGTGCTAACTATTGGCCCTCTACTAATCACTTCTTAAAACATCACACCCCAAATCTCTTTAAGCTAGGAAGAAAAACTTTAAGAATTTTATTAAAAAGTTTTTATAATAAAAGACTTACACTGTGGACTTTTATAGAAAGTTTTTCTAAAGCTCATAGGTTTCCTATTTTTATAGGAAACTAATACCTATTTTTAATAGAATTTCTATTCCTAAATAAATTTAAAGGCATAGTTACCAAATAAGTATTTAAAAATAGATTCCTAACTCTTATTAGGTTTATAACTCATCTAGCATGAGTTCTTAAAAGAAAAAGTACATAACATTTGAATAAAATTTGTCAAAATTGATGCATATTCATGTTGTAATACATTGTAAAGATACATTGCAAAGCTAACTCAAAGCCGGATGTCAAAAAGGTATATTTGTTTGAAAATGTTTATTAAGTTTTATCTTCAACTAATATATGCTAGGTTAGGATATTAAATTTATAGGCTTCATAGGTTCCCTAAATATTTGACCCATGATACATGCTCCATCCCTTTTCCATAATTCTGGTTCAACTAATCCTCGTTCTCCTTGCCATGAATCAAAATGGATGCACAGTAGCCATCCTGTGCATAGGAATTCCTTATTTGACAAGTCTTATCACGATCCCTTTAAAATCTTCAGTCAACCTGTCCTTAATTCATTTTCATGGTTGCTACTGCTGCCGAAAAAGATTAAATGTGCACCACCATATATATTTCATTACGAGACTTGCCTTGTTTTTGGTTTCGATGAATCAAATAAAACATCGTGCTCTTATGGAAATTTAATTATCGGGTGACAGCTTAGCTCGATTTAGAAGACCAATTTTTGATATATGTATTCTTATGGAAACTCGATTGTTAGATGATAGCTTAGCTCGATTAAAGAGACAAGTTTTCAGATCTTAGTCTTCTTATGCAGTGGAGTCTACGGGGCTATCAAGAGGTATTCTGGCTCTTTGGCATAATACCTCTATCAAGGTGAATGCCTTTCATCGGTGCAATCAACAAGTTGCCCTTGTTATATCTGAAAGGACTTCTGCCTTCTGGCTCCTATCGGGAGTTTATACTAGCACTGATTTTTGAAGAGGCACATTTTTTGGTCTGAGCTTCACTCTCTTCTTGCTTAGGGAGTTCCTTTCCTCCTTGCTGAAGATTTCAATTGCATTATGGGGACCAATGAGAAAAAAGAGGGTAGTCTGTCTAGGGGTTCAGCTGACATTTCAGAATTTAGGACTTTCATTTCTAATGCGGGCTTACTTGACCTGGGTTCTCGAGCCTCCAATTCACTTGGTGTAATAACCGCTAGGGATCTGTGCGAGTCTGGAAGAGATTGGACAGAGTTATGACTATGGCCCATTGGCTCCAGAATTATCCAACTGCCACTGTTACTCATCTTCCAATGATTGCTTCTGATCACTATCCTATCTTAATATCCACTGATGTGATTGCTCAGCAGCGGAGACCATTTCGATTTGAGCAGTTCTGAACTTTCTACTCCTCCACTCGGATCCTCATCTCTCAAGTTTGGCATTTATCTATGAGAAGTAGTGCTACCTACAGGCTATCTCGGCGCCTAGAGCTTGCGAGGTGCAGACTCTCTAGATGGAATAGACTGAAGGTTAGGGATCTGGTCAGAAAGGTGGAATAGGTGGAAGATAATATTAGTATACTTTATACCAAAGAAGACCAGGAGGGCTGCCTTAGTGATCAGGACATCACATCTCTTGAGCTAAGTTAGCTCTTCACCTCTCCTGCTGCAGCAGAAACTTTTTGGAGGCAAAGGTCTTGGATTTAGTGGATTCGAGATGGGGATCGAAATGCTAGATTTTTTCACCAGGCCATCCTGAAGCAACGAGCAGCTAATAGGATTTGGTGACTTGCTGATGAGGCGGGGCACTACCAGGAGGATATTCACATTATCAGGGATAAGCTTCTTCACTTCTTTCAGTCCAGATGGTCGGAGCGCACTGGTGATGGGTTTCCTGTCCATCCGGTTCCGACTACTAAGAGGGTCTTAACAGAGGAGAATGACCTCCTTCTCAGGCCGATTATTACGGACGAGATACGGAAGGCTGTTTGGGAGCTTGGGCCGGACAAGGCCCTTGGGCATGATAGGTTTCTGCCTTTCTTCTTCCGCCATTATTGAACTATAGTGAGCCAGGATGTTGTGAGACATCCAGAGTGTCTTCCATTCCAAAGTAATTTCTATTGATTGGAACCAGACTTTCATCACTCTTGTGCCTAAGCACTCTAATGCTTCCGCCCTTCAGCATTTTTTGCCCATTAGCTTATGCACTACCTTGTACAAGATATGTGCACGTATTATTGTCATCCGCCTGCAGAATGTGATACCTCACCTCATTTCTGTAGAGCAGGATGCTTTTATCAGAGGGCGATGCCTTACTGATAATATCTAGATAGCTCAGGAGTTTATGCACGACTTTAAGAGATCTTTGCCCGCCAGTGTCTTATGGCTATTAAGCTAGATATGGAGAGCTTATGACAGGGTAAGCTGGGATTTTCTGTACCACACTCTTCATGAGTTTGGGTTTGATGACCTTGTTATTGAATGGATCATAGCCTGCATTCATCAGCTGTCATTCTCTCTTATCATTAACGATAACCAGACTAATTTCTTCCACTCTACTATTGGGCTGCATCAGGGATGTCATCTTTCTCCTTTTCTGTTTATCCTTGTTGCTGGCGATCTTTCTCATGCATTTGCTCAGGCACAGGATGACTTTCGCATTACCCCTTTTTCAGTAGCTCTCCAAGGCCCCTCGGTCTCTCATCTTTTGTTTGCTAATGATTGCATTTTACTGGGTTAGGCCACTATTCATAATGCGGCGACCTTTGCTTCTATTATCCAGCACTACTGTTAGGCCTCTTGTCAGAGAGTTAATCTTCATAAGTCCTTGATCTATTTTAGTCCGAAAATGACTACTATAATGAGGGAGGCCATACTCCAAACCTTGGGCATTACTATGCAGACTGACAGGCTACCATATCTGAAAATCCCTATCATGGGAAGATAGCCGCGATATAGAGATATATTAACCTAGAGCATCAGGTCCATGACCGTCTTGATGGTTGGCAGGTCACAGGGTTATCCATGATGGCGAGGATTACCCTTATACACTCGGCCCTCACTTCTCTTCCTCTTTATCTTCTATCTAATGCTGCTATTCCGAGGACTTGCCTAAGGAGGATAGAGATATGTTTTAGAGACTTTCTATGGGGCTCCATACAGGATGGCCATGGTATTCATCTGCTAGCATGGAACACTGTCTGTTTGTCAATTTCTGAAGGTGGCCTTGGAATCCAGTCCTTGACGGTCAGAAGAGAGGCACTGATTGCTAGGCATGCTTCACGGTTCCTATTGGATCCGCATTGCTTCTAGAGCTCTTTCATGCAGGCCCGTTATGGGGTTTGAACTCCCTCTACATACTTTCAATCCTCTTATGGACATTCTTCTTCTGAAAGGAGGTCTGTCGGCATGCCCCGATGATCTTGAATAACATCTCGTAGATGATTGTTGATGGATCCTCAGTTGATGTCATTCAGGATACATGGATTACTGAGCTCCCCCTCTCTCTGGCCTACTTTTATCAGCATGGATGTACCTAGCAGCATGAGAGTCTTAGATTTGATCTCTCCAGATCATACATCCTGGCACAGTCCCATGTTGACCTGGTTCTTTGGGAAGGAGTTAGCCCGCAGGTGCTTTCTATTCCGCTCATACCAAGGCACTCATCTATATGAGATTATGAAAGAGATCATGTCTTTCTAGTGCACCTATCAGGGATCTGATGAGAATTTCTCGGCCACACCCGCAGCATATGATTGATGCAGCGTGGATCTGGAAGCTTACTATCCATCCCAGGATCCAGCTCTTTATCTAAAGCTAGTGTGGGACTGTCTTCCTACGTGCTCATTGCTTGCTGGGAGGGAATGCTTATTCAGGCTACTTACCCATTATGTGGATAGGAGGAGGAGATCACTGATCATACCATCTTTAGCTATCCTAGAACGAGACAGATTTGGCTGATGATGGTTACTACCCTAGAGAGGGTGCTGATGGCTCTCGAAGGACTGCTCTTTTAAGTGACATCCGGAGGAGAATGCGGTAGCAGAGCGCTATTTGGGCTGGCATAGCCTACCAGATTTGGCTATCGTATAACCTGCTTATTTTCACTGATGATGCAATTCATTAATGAATACACACTCCATGGTTCTGCTTCTGATTCTGACAGCTTTGGCCACTGGGGCTCCTCTGCTGCTTCGGCAGCGAACCGACATACGATCTTTATACATGGATTCCGGGGAAGATATGCTGGATCAACTTTATCATCCGTGGGACTGATTTGTTGGCGGCGAATGGATTCAGCCTCCTAGATTTCTCAGTTCCTCTAACTGAGCTTTATACAGCTTAGGTTGGTATTTCATATGCCACTCGAATCCAACATGCTCATTGTCTCATCATCGAGGGGGACTTTACTACGGTCATCCGATGGGTTCGGTAGGATTTCTGTGCTCACATACCTAGTAACCCTTACTTCATGATATATGGTCTATCCTTCGGAAGGTTCATATAGTCCAGATCTGGCATGTCTACAGGAAAGCTAATGTTGTAGGGACTGGATGGCGGCCTTAGTGGCCTATCACTCTGATTTTTGAATTTGAAAACAGGAAAATTCCTGTCCCATTGCACTCAAGTAAATAATGTATTCTAATATATCAGGATTGACTCATACTAAACTAGTATGATCATCCGTTTTTATTAAAAATAAATAAAAAAAAAAACATCATGCTTTCCTTAGAGCTTAACTCTATGCCAATGTTAGTGGATGAGTTTGAGGATGTATGATCTGGTATAAGATTAAAAAAAAGAAAGGGGCCGGTGATCAAAGATCGCAAAAGAACATTTCGTAGTATGAATTTTATAAATATAAAAGTTTTTTATTAACTATATTTGATTGTATTTGTAAATGAAAGATGAACTATTATAGGTGTAATTGTTAATGTTTAGAACAAGATTAGCATAAAGAAATAAAAATATCATTAATATTTTATTAATATCATTAATATAAAAAGGTGCAATGGAAAAAAAGTGTTATAAATATTAATATTTGTTAGTCTCAATATTTTGATTTTTTTTATCTTTTAAATAATTTTTATCCTTAATCCTGTTAACCCACTCTTTCTTATCCTTGGAGGAAAAAAAAAAAAACCATTTCAAATGCCCTTAAGGAACCTCAAAAATTATAGGAATAACTTTTCACCCTAAATACGGATGAACAGCCTAAATCAGGACAAGAAAATTTTTTAAATATGATTTTGAGCTTGGTCCACCTGACTTTCTGAGGTTAATGATTGAATTATCTACTGAATTGGAACAAATTGAATTACTGAATCAATTAACTACATACCAACTGTTGCTTACCTGGCCATTCTTGCTTGAGTTTGGGTTGCGGTTCGAGCTTGCATTTGTGATGCCCCTCCCAATTAGTCCCATATCGGATAATTAAGGAAGGATGGAATGGTTTATAACCAAGTTAAATAATATACAAGTACCAATTTGATTCTTTTTGGATTGTGATGGCCAAAGTTGGTATGGACCTTGTCCGTCTTACTTTCATATCACAAAACGGGTTCGTGGGTGAGTAGATCCAGATCGTTACATTATGTATCAGAGCCTAAGTGCCACACAGGGCAAAGTGTCCTAGTAGATATGATCATGTGCCTCTAGCATTCCAATTAGTCTCACATCGGATAATTAAGGAAGATGGAATGGTTTATATAATTAAGGAAGGATGGAATGGTTTATAACCAAGTTAAGGAATATGGACAAGTGCCAATTAGATCCTTTTTGGACTATGATGGCTCAAGTTGGTATGAACCTTGTCCGTCTTGCTTTCATATTATGAAACGGATTCATGGATGAGCGGTCCGATTGTTGCAGCGTTACTTCTATAGCTCATACCAGCTGAGCAAATTTTAAACAATGCAAGATAACATTGCAAACGAGCTCAACCAGCTGAGCAAATGCAAGATCATTGAAAACGAGCTCTGTCGGTGCTGACAGCACTGTATCAGCCAACTCCGCCTATGTTTTATGGCTTTCCCCAGCGATCCAAGCATTATTTAGCTTTTAAAAATGCCTTGGTATTTTGGTAACTTTGGAGGACTAAAATCAGCAATAGAAATATTGAACATCACAAGCAAAAAGGGATGTACTTCCTCCTATGGATCTGAATTTATAGTGTTCGCGAACTATAATAAACCTAGGCTTTAAGAAGGCATGACAGGCACTCCACAAAGGAACCCATACTTCAATCAATACCCCCACACACAACATCAATGCTCTAGTACAGGACTATGCCGGAACGGCCACTTCACGTTAGATATATTAAAGAGGTTGTCACAATTGCAACATCTAACTACCCTTCTGTCATGGTTTGATGGCCACAAGGTTTAACGCACTGCTAGTAGACTTCTCACTCACAACACTACTGCCACTACCAAGAACTCTCAGAAGCTTTGAGAGAATGAAGAGGTGGAGTGGATCCCTCTCAGTTCTAGTGCTCACAGGATTCTTTGCATGTGTATCAGAATGCTCCCGGGCGCCAGCCATGTTCATGTTCGGGGACTCATTGATAGACAATGGCAACAACAACTACTTACCATCAATAGCACGAGCAAACTATTTTCCTTACGGCATCGACGTCGGAGGGCCAACTGGACGGTTCTGCAATGGACTAACAGTCACAGACTATGGTGGTAATGACCATCTTATACTCCTTAATTTATAGATTAACTTCATTCATTTAGATATGCTAGGCGACAAAAGCTCAACAGACCCTGAATCTTTTCACTGGTTGCAGCCAAACTGTTAGGTTTACAATTTCCACCAGCATATCTGAGTCTGTCATCGAACACTGATGAGATCTTGAGAGGAGTAAATTATGCTTCAGCAGCTGCTGGCATCCTTGACGACACTGGCCGGCATTATGTAATCTCCTCTTGTTCAGTAGCTTCTGTTATTTACTTATCTTAGCAGGAATACTTGTATTTGAATTTTCATCAGGAGGGAGTTCCTTAAGCTTTTTCTTCTTCCGTTTTTTTTTTTTTTTTGGACTGAAAATGGGGAAGGAAACTCCCCTAGATTTTTAAGAAGTAAAATTACAAGTAGAGGAGAATGTACAAGGGAATATAGTTAAGCAATCTGGTTCATTAGAAGAGGTTTTCAAGAGGGTACGCAACAAACTGGAGTTCAAAGTCTTCTTCTTCTTCATCATCCTCCTCTTCTTCTTTTTGGCTCCCCTCTAATTGATAATGACCTACTTTATTTGGCAGGGAAGCAGGCTCACTTTTAACGGGCAGATTGCACTGTTTGCCAATACGGTGAGGCTACAATTGCCGCTACTAATTCCAAACCCAGTGTCACTGTCTCAATACCTTGCTAGCTCGGTGTTTGTCATCAATATTGGGAGCAATGACTACATCAACAACTACCTCCTTCCCAATCTTTACACCAGCAGCCGGACTTACGCCGGGGAGGCCTTCGCCCAGCTCCTCATCGACAGCTTTTCGCAGCAGCTGATGGTAATTCAATCCAACTTAGGCGACTTGAATTTTCACTTCAGTTTTTACTTGAATACAATTCAGACTATAGACATGGGAGTTAAATGGTTTTGCTCCTGGAGTTACTATTCTAAATGGCCTGGAGAAAATTTTTTATGTCAACAGGGCTTTCATTAAAGACATTAGAATCCATCACAAACTCACAAGCAAATACACAGCGTTCGGTTTTCCCACCCCCATGCATGCTGTTTTCCATTTCTGCTCAAAATCTTTTAGCAGTCTCATAAAATTTGAAAAATAAGTTTGAGTAAATAACCTTCCAGTCCTAAGGTTTTATGTTGAGTAGTTGAAATGATAATTTGGTGAAGTTGGTATTAGTACAAAATGGACAAGGGGAGCACCTCAAGTTTGTATCACCCTAGAGAGCGATGATGAGGGAACTTCATGATACAGCCTAGTGAAACGTTGAGTTTTTCAGCTAACAAGAAAGGTTTTTACTGGAAGCATGCATGATTCTTTGGATAATATGTGATGGATAGGCCATGGTTGTCCATAATGATGAGAACATATCAACAACAACAAAAAAAAAAATCTCACCCATCTCTTTCTCAATGCTACCTTCATCCTTCATCCAAACTTTCACAAAATCCAGTCAATAAATGTTTGGGCAAATTGATGTCCTTCAGTGAACTGACCTTCAACGTTTAGCCCCTACATAACATCTAGTCTTTCTCACCTTGTATAGTGAGATAATAATTATATATATTATCATTACACACATTTATTTTCTCATTGTACATAATTATTTTTCACTGAACATAATTATCTTTGATTGCACATAGTTATCTTTTTACTGCATACGATAAATATAAATCTACACACAACTATTGTATTATGGTTCGGCTAATCAACAAGGGTGACACGAAAGTCCGATCCATCGAAAAGCCGCACATCAATTAAGCCTAAATGGTTTTACAATCTAGATGGCCATACAAAAAAACCCATGTCTATACTCAAGAGTGCAATGTAGATTAGGAAGGTTGATATGTGTTAGCTTCATCCAGAGTGAAGACTAGTTCCCAGGTCCTGGTTTTGCCTGTCACTTAAGAATCATAACCAGATGATCAAAATTTTTATTTCCAATCCTTTGTTTTACTAGTCATTTAACCAGGAACATGCGTCTATGAGATTCACACCAGGGCTAAAAGTTCAAGGAAACATCAACTGGCAGTTGGAACAAGGTTTGGAAATTTACTTTCCTGACTTCCTGTTCCACTCTACATTGCAGGAGAGGTGGAAAGAAGAAAGTACATGGGCTAGGCTATTTACTCCAAGAAAAGACCATTACTCCTCGAGTAGAGAAACAAAACTTGATAGCAGTAAAATAATACTTCTCTGAATCAAATAATTTCACTTAAATCTCAGGATGAGCAGCAAATCAGTTCTGTTCTGAAGAGATTATACCAGAGAAGGATTAACGTCTGACGGCCAATGTACCAAAGCTAGATATTGGCCTGTGTGAGAATTTCCATAGTCTACATCAGGAAATCAGAGCCACGAGTTTTTTGTCTGACCACTGTCAGAATGGCAGCTGGAATTTTTAATTAGACTCTGGATCTGTCCTTGTGAGTCCATCCCACTATGCCGTGCTAAGTGCTTAAACGATCTTCCAATGAAGAACTTTTGCTGCGTCCTTCCTCAAAAGTTAAGGAAAAGTCCTCCAGCACCCCACCCAAAGTGCAGGAGATGCAAGCGTATACGATGCATAAAAAAGAAAATTATTTTTGATCATGCACGATTACATATGCATGCAATCAATTATCATGTGCAACACAAAATCCTTTCTAAAAATTACAAAGCAAATTAATGCTCGGCTCTTCACTAGGTCAAACTTTAACATTTGACATCCATGGACCAGCCATATTACATCCAATTCATCGTACTAACTTTATTTAATTTTCAATCCTACTAATTGTACAGAGCTATCTCCATTGCACATATTTATGTTCTTATTGTATATAATAAATATAAGTGTACACATGATTGTTATGCATTAAGAAGGATTAAAAATTAAAAAAAAAAAATATTGAAGACACTAAAGTCCGATCCAATAAAGAATTAGACACCAATTAAGTCAAGTTTATAATCAGTCCTTCCTCGATCTTAACAGCAATATTTTTTTTTTTTTTCCATGTAAGCCTAGTTGGACATGGAGTGTCGGGTTGCCAACCAGCAGCAAAATTTTCTGAATCCTTCAATAAGCCTTCTCAATTTATGGATTCTGTGGTATGCTTCACCTCATTTTGATTACAAACAAGCAAACAAAACCGGATATCCATAATTATGATGAAAATAAACTAGCAATGTATTCCAATCTAAAAAACTCAGGGGAAAAGATTAGTTATTAAACAAATATGTTGACACTGTTTTTATCTCTTACTAGTGTAGCCTCAGATGGAGGTAAAGCAACAATGGGGTATAGCTCAAAGTTTTCTTATTTTGTTATCTCCTTCCCCAGAGTCTATACAGACTGGGAGCCAGGAAGATGTTGCTGGTGGGGATTGGACCACTGGGGTGCATACCGAGTCAACTGTCTATGAACAACAGCACGGGTGGATGCATTGAGAGAGTCAATGAATTGGTCTCAGCTTTCAACAGACGTCTGGTGCCGCTCATGATCAAGCTAAACTCCACGTTGCCAGGTTCCTTCTTTGTTTATGAGAACATCTACGACACCTTCTTGGATATGGTCCAGAACCCTGCCAAATATGGTCAGTGCACATCAGACCCACACAATTAGATAGAGATGATGGAAGCCAAAGGAGATAATTAGCTTTGAATCTCTAATTCTGATGTCAGGAATTGCTTTCCAGGTTTCTCAGTGACTAACCAAGCTTGCTGTGGGAGTGGGACGTATGGAGGGGGTCTCAGCTGCCTCCCATTGCAAGAACCTTGTGCCTCTAGAGGCCAGTACATCTTCTGGGACTCCTTTCATCCAACGCAAGCAGCCAATGCCATCGTCGCCGGGAAGTGCTACAGTGCAGTGGGCACTGATTGCTATCCAATTAGTGGGTATCAGCTGGCAGAAATATAGAGAAATTTTATCAGAAATTTGATGTTGGAGGCCATTAAGTTTTTCATTTACATAACATTGGTGTGTTTGGGACAAGCAAGTACTATTATCTAGTAGCAATAAAGAACAAGGATCAACATAGACTTGTTTTGTTTACTGCAAACTAGTGGAAGTGGTCCATGCAGATTAGAGTGGAATGAAATCATCAGCAAATTCTCTTTTGATGAAAAATCAGTGTTGGTGGGGTGAGAACAGAATAGGGTCAAAATTTTAGATTATAAAGCTATGAATCTCTAACTTCTAATTCACCAGACGAACAGAAGATGATTGAGCCAGAGTACTCATCTCTTCTAGCAAATGAAGATTACATTAACTATTTGACACACCAATGTGAACTGTTGTCAAGGCATATATTGAAGAAAAACATATTATAAATGAGTATAAAGCTATAAGTGTGGCTTTAAACTGTAGGGGATACTGAATATGAAAAACAGTAATTAATTGGATTTTAAAGAAGGTCAAGAGAAGATTATTAGATACAGCTAGTTTGCATTCATTAAATTCTCAGCCCCTACCTACATAAATGTTGCAATTTCTATGGTTCTAAAATAGGCACCACTCCAATAGCTGTAGCTTCCCTCCACTCTGTCGCCCCTCTTTCAATGCTTTGTTCTTTCTTGCCTTCTTTGCTCTCCTTTTTGAAAACTTGTCTCCATTATGCTTTTTCTCTCCCCTTTTCATATTTTTGTCTGCTGGAAAAGAAAGATATCTGATCAAATTTGATGACTAAAACAAAATTTGTTGCTTCTAGCACTAGCTATCTAACCAGGGATCAACAGCATGCAGTGCTACAAAGACTCTTACCCCATATTTTAAATTCATGAACATGAATAAGAATTGAAATGCTAGAACCGAATAAGACTATAAATGATGAACATCAATAATCCCTTGCTTTTTGTGGAAACATAGCCAAGAAAAGCAGTAAACTACAAATCAAGCACAATACATATAATTTATAGATCTCTAAGCATTAACTGATTAAAAGAAAGATTAAAATTTTTTTAAAAAAAATTGTATAGATTCAAGACAGTTCTCTCAGAGAAATAAAAGTATATGTATGTATGTACATATGCATGTATGTGTAACTATTACACAAACACTTACCATCAACAACTCCTGATTATGATTACAAAGCAATTTAACCATCTTCACAAATACAAAGTCCTCTTCAATTGACTGATTGTCTTAAAATCTTTCAGCCAAACCATGCCAGTGACAGTAAGTGACAGCAATCCAGTAGACATAAAACTAAATAAATAGACAGGATGAGCTCTTAAGAGAGCCCCAACTGGAGCTGCATTATTATTTAGAGAAACATCTTAAATTTAGAAGTGACTGTTGGCAAATCAAGCTGTAGTAATTCAAATCATCCTGTTACTATGAAACCTGCAGCCAAAAAAAGCATAAAATTTTCTTCTTTATACCTCTATATCTTGTAATTTATATAGAAATTACAGCATAGCTATTAATATTTAGACATTAATAGTTTACATTTTTAGCTAATTGATTTGTTCTTGCATACCAACAATTGGGGCTCACCCCCATGGTCACACATCTTCACTTACCTACTGATGCTTCCGGGTTCAATACAAATTCTATGATGCCCTTATACCCTTATATAATGCTCTCATACCTTTAGAGTTGCTCTTATTTACAGCACCACTCCACAAATGAACAAAATCATCATAGAATTTATCAATTTTCTAAGTTCAAGTTCTTATGAGAGGAAGGATGATGCTGTAAATAGCATAAGGGTATTGTATAAGGACATAAGGGCATTGTATAATAGTGCTGAAGGACTTGAATTTGCGCTCTGTTTCTAAAAAAAAAACATAAAAAAAACATGTTAGCCGAACCTTAAAATATTACAGCGAAAATTACAGCAGCGCAGTTGGGTCTCCCACCTTTTCTCTCAAAAGAACCCATAAAGCAGGCAAACAAATAGCTAGGTGGATACATCATCATGATCATCAGTATATTTTGTGATAAATAGTAGTGCACCTCCATCTCCAGTTGAAATTAACTAAGGAAGCTCCTCTCCGTAGCCTTATGCCCTTGGCCGACAATTTGGTAGTCTGGGTAAATAGAAGCACAAGCAGATGATGTCTTTGCCTCAAATTTTATTCACATGTAGAAACCCTTTTGATGATTATTAATAAGGTGCTGCAAAGAGGAAACCTTGTTTGCAATTGAGCTTCCATCCAACGTACTTGGACCCAATCTGCCACAAGAATTTATAAAAGCAAGCTCAATGGATGCCAGTACAAGCTTTCTCTATGTCCAACAATTGGCTCCTGAAATCCTATGCTTATGTCTTATTGGAATGCACCCATAATGGACCATAAATTCATCCACAGTATCGCCACATTCCTATTATTCTTTCCTTTTTCCATACTCTATCTTTTCATAATATACTGCCACCTATGAGTCCGGTTGGCTGCTTCTTTTCATATTTAAACATTTTAAACATTTCTTCATGCACACAAAAATATCATCTAAAAATTTTCTGACAATTACTACCATACAAATTCTTGTGTGTTGCGCGCAGCTTCGCCGAGATCAGGCGCGTGAGGAAAGATAGAGAAGAAGAAGAATAGATGGATATAGAAGAAAAAGAGAATGCCTTTATTTTTCTGAGATCTCAGCTATAGAGAGCCTTAAATAACCATCCATCTTGGATGATAAGACTTATCCGCACCAGCCTGTAACCAACTCCCTAACAAACTCCCTAAAATATGAAAGTCTATCCAGAAACCTGAGCCCAATCCCCCTGGACCCAGTTCCATAACCTACAATTAGATTATTAAACATTCTCTCAAAAAACTTCCTTCTAAGCCATGCAAGAAAGCACTCAAACCCGAGCTCATGTACACCCATGACTCACATGCTCTCTATTCTTGGGTCACAAGCCGACCCAAATGACTTAGAAACCTGAGAACTTATGTAGCCTAAGCTCTCAAACCTATGTGACTCTCCTGAACTTTGGATGTGCCACACCTTAGCTTACAATCTCCACCTTGGTGCATCAAAGTTACAGTAAGCTCCATCTGGTCCATCAATCCCATCAATGCATGATAGACTGGATTCTAGACCAAACATAAAGCACTCTGGCTATCAGAAAATACTCTGATCACCCCCTGTGCTATCCCCATCTCCAGTGCAAGACCTTTCAGCCACATAGCCTCCTTTGCAGCCTCTGAAATACCAATATACTCTGACTATGTAGTAGATAAAGCTGTCACTGGCTGCAGACTTGACCTCCATGATATTGGACCACCATTCAACATAAAGACATACCCTATCGTCGACCTCCTGGTATCCAAATCACCTCCATAGTCAGCATTAACAAAACATGCTACCCGATCCTGAACCTCCATGGTCAGTCTAGTGCCATCCTCCATGCTACTATACCCATAGCATATATCAACACTAACTGTGCCAACAAGATATTTGAAGATCCCTTTCAGAGCTCTCCAATGTGTTTTATCCGGACTAGCCATGAATCTGCTAACTTGGCTAACAGCATATGCAAGGTCAGGCCTACAACACACCATAGCATATGAGGCTGCCAACTCCTGAAGCATAAGGTACTCTGGACATCTTCTCGGCCTCTATCTTAAAACTTGGTGACATGATCTTGGAGAGCTTAATGTGACCGGCCAATGGTAATGCGGCTGGCTTTGCACTATCCATATTGTACATCTTCAAGATCCTCCTGATATAAGTCCCCTGAGATAAATAAAGTAACCTTCTGTGTCTGTTCCTAAAAATTTTCATCTCCAAAATCCGTGTAGCAGGACCTAAATCCTTCATTTCAAACACATCTGACAATGCTGCCTTTAGATCCTCCACAATAGCTTTACTCTTGCATGCAATTAACATATCATCCATACAAAAGCAAGTATAATCTGAAATTATCTTCTAAAATCCAAAATAAACACAGGGATCATACTCACATCTAGACATGTCGATGCTTCTCACAAAAGTATCAAACCGCAGATACCACTAACGTAGTGACTGCTTCAAACCATATAAGGATTTCTGTAAACGACATACATTTCTTTCTGACCCCGATTCTATTAACCCCTCTGGCTGCTCCATATAAATCTCCTCCTCCAAATCCCCATAAAGGAAGGCTGTTCTGACATCCATCAGCTCCAGTTCTAAATTTTGTACTGCTACAATGCTCAGCAACATCCTGATAGATGTGTGTCGTACTACTGGAGAGAACACCTCATTGTAGTCAATGCCTTCTTTCTGAGAAAATCTTTGGCCACTAACCTGGCCTTATACCTGATCTTCTCCTTCTCTTTGGCTCCTTCTTTACACTGAAATACACATTTACAACCAATGGGCTTCTTTCCACTTGGCAGTGATACCAACCGCCAAGTCTGGTCCTTCTGCAGGGACTGTATCTCTTCTGCCATTGCTTGGACCCACCTATCTCTATCCTGGCTTGTCATTGCCTCCTGGTAGGTAACTGGTCCTCCACTGGCAGCCACCAATGCATATGACATGGTTTCGTCAAACCTATATCGCTTCGGTTGCCGAATGACCCTCTTTGGCTTATGTAGTGCAATACCGATGCCTATCCCAGGATGTGACTCCTTCCTCTGCTCATCTCTGCCGTGAGCATGCATCTGGCTGGTATCTCATGTCCTCTTGGCGATCCTACAAAAGATAAAATATCATAAGAGGTTAGTTGCTCAGTTGCGCCCTATTGAGCCTCCTGCTGCCCATCCGAGTCCGACTGGGCCTCCGACTGAACCTCTACCACCTCTTCTTCTTGAGGACTGAGCTCTCATCAAAAATCATATCCTTGCTGATCGTGGCCTTCTGATCCAAGGGATCCCATAGCCTGTATCCCTTGACTCCTCACAGATATCCAATAAACACCATTTTTCGGGCTTTGGCGTTCAATTTGGTCCGCTTACTGGCATCCACATGTACAAATGTTGTACATCCAAAAACTCTGATATGGCTAAGCTCCACTTGTCTACCAGACCACACATCCTCTGGTAACCTCCCATCAAGCTTAATATGAGGAGACCTGTTCACCAAGTAGGTTGTTGTGTCAACTGTGTCCACCTAAAACATTTTAGGTAATCCTACTTGCAATCTCATGCATCTAGCTTTCTCCATGAGAGTTCGGTTCATTCTCTCAGCCACTCCATTTTACTGAGGAGTTCTAACCACTAAAAATTGCCTTTTGATGCCTTCGTCTGTGCAAAATTTCAAAAACTCCTTACTTGTGAATTCTCTACCACTATCAGACCACACCACCTTTACATATCTTCCTGTCTCCTTCTCCACCTCAGCCTGCCATGCTTAAAATTTGGAGAAGACCTCTAACTTTTCTTTCAAGAAATATACCTAGACCTTCCTTGAAAAATCATCAATCAGAGTCATGAAATATCTGGCCCCGTTCCTGTCCAAAACTAGAGCTGGACCCCAAATATCACTGTGTACTAGCTTCAAGGGACCTGTACTGTGCGCTAAACTGGTAGAAAATTTTATCTTGTGTTGCTTGGCCATCTGACATGGCTCACAGACCTCTGCAACACCCTCATCCAAAGTTGGAATCCTCCTGCCCTTCATCAGCACCCTCATGCCCCGCTCTCAATGTGACCAAGACGATAGTGTCACATGCGGTACATATCCTGCTGACTATACACTGTTGCTGCTGTCTCAGACCCTTCGCACATCACAGACCCAACCAGCTAATACAAATTATTTTCCAGCCTCTTCTCCCTCATCACAACCATGGCACCTTTCATGACGTTGAGTACACCATTCCCGGAACAACAACTGAAACCAATTCCATTCCTCTCCAGGTATCCCAAGGATACTAGGTTCTTCTTCAAGTCAGGAACATGCTTCACATGAGTAAGAGTTCTCACAATGCCATCAAACATTCTGATCCTAACTGTGCCAACTCCTGCCACCCTGCAAGGATGGTTATCCCCTAATGTCACATTCCCGACATCGATTTTAGTATAATCTGCAAACCAGGGCCGATGCAGTGTATAATGATGTGAGCAGACTGAATCAAGTAACCAACTGTCTGCTGTACTTCTATGTGCATATAAAACCACCAAGAGGTCCTCCTCGACCCCTACATCTTCAATAGTACTGACATATTCCTTCTCTTTCTTCTCTTCTTGAGGTTTCTTCCAAAGAGGATAATTCCTCTTTATGTGTCCACCCCATTACACTTGTAACACCTGAACTTGCCTTTGCCTTTCTTTGACTTGGACCTGGATCGGCCCCTATGCTTGCTGACCTCCTTGCCTCTGCCGGTTCTCTCTCCTACCGTAAGGCCCTCCTGAGGTACCCTTTCCCTATTATCTTTCCCGCTGCTCATTGGATCTCAACACAGACACAATATCTTCATAAAGCAGTGTTTCTTTCCATAAAGCAGTGTAGTAACAAGAGGATCATAAGACATAGGCAATGAACATAACAAGAGAAGAGATTTATCTTCTTCCTCCATCTTATCACCAAGAGTCATCAAATCATTACATATCCTATCATACTTCTGAATATGAAGAACAATATCCCCGCATTTCTGCATCCAAAGACTATATAATTGTTTCTTTAACATAAGTTCATTGCACATATTTTTGCCCATGTACAAGGAATGCAACTTGGCCCAAAGACCCTTCGGTTTCTTCTCATCTAGGACACTGTACAAAACTGAATCAGCAAGACACCCTCTGATCGTTGCACATGCCCTCTTCTCAAGAGACAACCAATCCCCTTCTGACATCCTCAGGCTTTGATTCCAAAGCAACATCAAGAAAATTCTGCACTAGTAAATCCTCAACCCTCACCTTCCACATGGAGAAACTCCATTTTCCATTAAATTTTTCAAACTCAACTTTGCTTCCACTACTCATGGTTGATCAGGCCACAAACAGTAATCATAGAGATGAATTAAGAAAAATACCTAAAGGTGAAATCCTGGTTGAAATCCTCTGCAGCAGCCCCTTTCAAGAAGTTGACTACACGTTAAACGGCTCCCTCAATATACCAAGGCTTCCGTAAAGAGGGACTCACCGTTAACCGTGGAACTTTGACCTGGAATTAATGCTAGAATCGAAATGCCCGCTTCCTCACGTCTTAATGCCGGAACGCCTTCTTAAACCGTGCATCGTTCGTGGAATTAATTTCATGTTTTCTTCCAACGAAAACTCCAACATGCTTTTGGATCAAAGGACCACGTCGTCCGTGGCCTCCTCTGGCGTTGACTTTTCTTTGACGCTCCTCACGAAGCCTGGACGTGGAAGAAATCATGCGCGAATTAAAAAAAATTACGCACGAAGCCCCCACAAGGCTTCCTTCCGTGAAGCCTTTCTTCACGTCTTCTTGGAATCCAACGCACAGCAACTTCCCTTCTTGGAACGGGAATCACCGCCTAGATTCACGTCCGCCTGAAGCTGGCCTCCGTGAGTTCTTAGATTTCCACGTGATGGAGAAATTCCGTGACACGTCTTTTGGGATTTGATTTCTCTTTTCTTTCTCTTCCCGAGCGCCTCTCTGAAGCTCTGATACCACTTGTTGTGCAGCTTCCATCGAGATCAGGCACGTGAGGAAAGATAAAGGAGAAAAAGAATAGATGGATATAGAAGAAAAAGAGAATGTCTTTATTTTTCTGAAGTCTCAGCTATCCGGTTACATTCAGAGAGAGCCTTAAATAACCATTCATGTTGGATGATAAGACTTATCCGCAGCCTATAACCAACTCCCTAACAAACTCCCTAAAATATGGAAGTCTATCGAGAAACCTGAGCCCAATCCCCTGGACTCCAATTTCATAACCTATAATTAGGTTATTAAACATTCTCTCAAAAACTCCCTTCTAAGCCATGCAAGAAAGCACTCAAACCCGAGCCCATGTACACCCATGACTTACATGCTCTCTATTCTTGGGTCACAAACCGACCCAAATGACTTAGGAACATGAGAACTTATGTAGCCTAAGCTCTCAAACTTGTGTGACTCTCTTGAATTTTAGATGTGCCACACCTTAGCTTACATTGTGACATCTAATCCAAGTAAGAAAAGGCAGGGCACCTTTTTTTTATTGATTTTCCCTTTTAACCCTTGCAATCAACTTAAAACTCTTCCTCGTTCGGACTGAGTCAAAAGCATAAACAAATGTCTCAGTCATCACAACCAAAGCAGAACTTTATTCCGATGAATGTTCAGAAAAATATGAGCCTAATCTACCAGAAATAAGATAAATACAATAACAGATAATTTAAACAAATATATGAATTAATCTCAACACTTGTTTACAATTAACCAATCAAATATTATCTATCTAATCATCCCACAAAGACTTCAAACAATGGAGAATTCTTTTAAGTCAATCATCATTCAAATATACAAAACAGAACGGCTAACTCGTTAACCTAATTAAAATCAGAATAAACATAATTCGAGGAAATTTATAGGAAAGCAAGCAACTTTGTCACCTGGGCTTGGGGCGTTACAAAAGCACTCAATCTGATTCCAAGGAGTGGAAGAACAACAGAGCCACAGCCTCAGGAAACGAAGAGAATAGGGGTTTTGAGGATAAGACGAAGATGACCGAGATGTAGAGTGGAATTTAGACCTCCGAATATTTTCCTGCCCTAAAATAAAGGCGAAATTGCGGCCTTCGGAGATGGATACGGGTCCGGAGAGGGTGGAAGACGCCATGGACTCAGAAGAGGAGAGAAAGGGAGAAGAAAAGCGGGTTCTTGAAACAAAGAGCCTCCATCGTTTTTACTCGGAAGCTCGATGGATTAGTACGAAGCAAAATTGAAATTATTTTCAGGTCCCTGACAAGAACTTTTTAATTACTTACCAGGCCTTCGAACGCCAGTTCGACATGCAGCCGCCTCCACGTAGTGCTCTGACTTTATTTTAAACTCATTGAAAATTCTTAGATTATTTACGGGTTGCTGAGCCAAGAATTCGTGCGGAGGCTGCGGGGTTACTTGTGATTGATTTGGATGGTTGCAACGGCTACCTTTGTTTTTATTAGAAATTTTCGGTTGAGAATCGTAAATTCCAACAAAATATTATGATGTTTTTTCTTAAAAAGAAGAAGAAAGGTTTGTTTAGATGGTTTTGGAGGGAACGTGAGAGAGGCGAGGGAAGGTGACAATCTGGAAAGGGACAGGTAGGACAGCGGTAGGGATGAATGGAGAAGGGCGAATTCTTAAAGGGAAAAGATCAAATAGGTTGCGTGCCTTTGGCAAATTCTCATAGACGATACAGTTTAGGCAAGCCTCGTGGCAATTTTTCATCTTTTGGAATTATATTTGGTGCAAGCTTATTGATAGCAGGTCATACGTCATAAATTAATTAAAATTTATTTTAAACTAATTATTGGTGTTGTATAATAAGCTAGTCATAATCTATCCTAAGCTAAATTATTAGTGTTGAAAAAAATGACTCACCAAACCCTTCATCCATGGTGGATCATGCTACCATGAAGCTCTACCATCGCCATATTGATAGTTCTCTTCTTCTATCTATCAACGTTTGCATCAACTCCGATACCATTTGATTGCTTTAAACTCATTCATTAGCTTAATTAATTTATTAGCAGAGCAAAACTATACTATCTTAAAAACTTAATTATAAGTTAATTGAAAGAAGAAGAACTTAAACTATATCTATTTAATTTTTTTTATTCAACATAAATTAATTTGAGGCAATGAGACCCTCACCCAACAAATATATCTGTTTCATGTAACATGCTTTCCTCGCCATATCATGTCATACGAGTTTTCAAAATATAATTAATTATTACATCACATGCCTTTAAATCTAAGATCCCTCGTCGAGGCCATGGCATCAACCAACCAAAATGACCAACGTTCCAATGGCCCAACTCAGGCTATTACAGCTCAACCAAAAAGGAGATCAGAGGCCTTTTACCACCAAGGCTAAGGCTTAGCCGGAAATCCACAAGGTTTGGAAGGTTTGTGTTCTCTTTATCTTCCATCCTATTTAGCTCTCAATCATCACCAGTAATAGTAATCTTATATTCCTATTGGTGATCTCTACCTTTTTTGACCTTGCAGAGGTGTGCAACTGGCTCCACGTTGATCCATTCATTTTGTAAAATTATTTAAGGATGTATTGCTCCATGTGTCTTAATATAAACAAATGTATTATAATATATAGGCAAATGGGTAGCTTAGATATTAATAGTCAACCATTGTTTTAATCATCAACATATAATTAGTCTATTAGTTGCACATGGCTTTGTGGTAGCTTTCATTAACATTCAAATTGTGATAATTTTGCAAATAGAAAGAAAATTCATATAACAATATATATATATATATATATATAGAGAGAGAGAGAGAGAGAGAGAGAGAGAGAAAAAGGGGGAGGGAAAGGTAGATTTAGCTTAGAGTATACTAAGCCTAAATTTAAGTATCTTCTTCATCTTTAAATTTGTATGTTTTAAATTTATAAAATAAAAAAATTAAAATTTTATATAGATTTAAAAATAAAAAAAAAATTAATATTTAATTATATTCAAATAAAGTCAAATTAAATGTACTATATATATATATATATATATATATATATATATATATATATATATATATATATATATATATATATATATTATTTGTATATATATATTATTTGTATAAATATGTGCTTAACGGTTTGTGCATTTATAGGTGTATTTATATTTACAAGCATGTGCCTTCTAATTTTTTTTTACTAGAAAAAAAAATAAAAGGAATAGCCTTAATGAACTCTCTTCTTGCAAAGCACGCAATGTGCTATGTCGCCGGTTTGCGCACGTGATAGGGTTAACATTAAATTGGTCATTTATTATTTTTTTTAGATTAAAGAGATTTGATACTTTCGGTAATTTAAAATGGTCCCATAGGATAATCATGTTTAGTACATATTTTGAATGACAATCTATCATATAGTCGGATAATAATATTTGGTACGTGTTGCTGTCAAATCACTTGGGATGAACGTCGGGTGTGCTGAGATCTCCACAGGCCTTCAGGGATGCAGAAATGTCGCCGTCTTCCTTCTAGAGCCTACAAAAAGTCCCGGACCGGTGGTTCCGGTGGGACCCTCCGACGCTCAAATCAGTGGATTGTAGAACAGGATATCAGTAGAACTTCAAGGAGAGAGAGATTGAGATCCCCTCGCATTGAGCTCGGGTTCTCTTTTTATACCTGTCTGGGGTCCGTTTACCTCGTTCCGTTGGAACCGTCGAATCTTCCTCGTTGGGAAGTTTCACCGAACGGCAAGTGGTTAAGCCGTTGTTGGATGAGGGCCGCTTGTAGCGGTAACTGCTGAACGAGCTAACATTTGCCCGTGATTTCAGTGAGCGGGGTGCACAGCAGTAGACCTTGAATCACGGGATCCGTTATATGAAACTAGTCATTGTGCATGCGAAAAGCACTGGAGGCCGACGTTGAAGGCCGGAGCCAAAGTCCAGAGCTGGAGGCCGTCGCTGGAGGCCGACGCTGGCGGCCGGAGCCTAAGTCCAGCGCTGGAGGCCGACGCTGGCGGCCAGAGCCTAAGTCCAGCGCTGGAGGCCGGCGATGGAGGCCGACGCTGGAAGCCGGAACCTAAGTCTAGCGCTGGAGGCTGGCACTAGAGGCCGACGCCGGAGGCCGATGCTGGAAGTCGGAGCCTAAGTCTAACGCTAGAGGCCGGTACTGGAGGCCGACGCCAGAGGTCGGCGCTGGAGGCCGACGCTAGAGGCCGACACTGGAAGCCGAAGCCAGAGTCCGAAGCTAGAGGCCAGTGCTGGAGTTCTATTTGGGTTTTGCTGTCACATCATTATTTTCGGAAATCGTGCAAAAGATAATATTACCCAGAGGAAACGGCCAGCCGTATCAGATGCCCCCCCGCCCCTGAGATGGGTGAGCGCACAATCACCCACGAAAGGGGTGTTAATATCCTCTGGGCGGCCGATTTTCGTGCCATTATTTTGCTTGTCCGTGTTGTTGGGATTTGGAAAGGATTTCCCTCGAGCAGTGAGTCACAAAAGGCAAGTGTCATCATTGTGACAAGGCCAATGCCCCCCTTTTTATAGGTGGAGCTTTTCGTGTTTTTTCACGCTGGTAAGGCGTCGAAACGCCTTCCAATTAAAGGTGGATGCGTGGTCAGATCGGACGATCATGGGGTGATTTGAAATGGAGTTATAAAGGGAAAAATTGCCCTTATCCTCCCATCCTCCCTTTCGAGTCCGCAAGCGTCTGTTCGTCTCCCGTGTTCATTCCCCCTCGTGCTCCTTCGATTCTGGCTCAAGTCTTCCAGGTTAGTCTCCATGGCTTCATCACCTTCTTGTTCCATTTCTAGTTCCTGGGGGGGTTCCCCCAACCCTTCTCAAGCTTTAGCTTCCTTACCAAGCCAGTGGTCTACCCCCTCCTCCAATCGCTCCTTGCCGGAGCAACAGCCGATCGATCGCCCCTTAGCCAGGAGTCGTCCGTCCGGCGGGCGGATTCCTGCCCGGAGCCGTCTGACGACTGCCGGTCCTTCCCTTGTCATCAAGGAGTCCCCGAAGGGACTGCTTCCGCCATGTCTGCTCAAGACGTAGCAAACTTGAAAGCCAGATATAGCTTTCCATCGGACCTTCGCTTGTTCTACCCTGCTCCTACTGATAGGGTAACCTCCTCCCGTTCCGGAAGGGTTGCCTTGTATGGAGCCTTCTTTAAGGCTAGACTTCGGTTACCTATCCATCCTTTCATCCTCAATCTTCTAGACCGATATTCTCTAACCCTTCTCAGTTAGTTCCTAATTCGATCCTAACCATTGTCGGCTTTCTGGTTCTCTGTCACTTGAAAGACATAGAAGCCAACATCTCCCTATTCCGTAGTTTTTATACCCTCCGCAAGCAATCAGGTTGGTGGTCTTTCACCCCTAGGTCCAATAGGATCCTCAAATTGTGCCTTCCCACCTCCGTCAAAGGATGGAAGGACAAATTCTTTTTTGCTGATATCGGTGGGGTGCGCGGAAGCTGGGGGATACCCAACATTGATGCCAATAGGGATTCCTCCATCCTTCCAAGAAATCGGATGGCATTCGGGCAGCTTCTGACTGCCGATATCCCTCGGTGCAATAAGCTTTTAGCCGAGGAAAGCCTTCGCCTCGCCGGTTTAATTCCTTCGAGTGGTGAGCATTAGATCACTCGCCTTCTCTTTTCTCTCTTTCCTTTTCTTTTTCTTTTTTTTTTAAAAAAAATTTACCATCGGCCTTTATAGGAATGGCGCCCTCGCTTCGCGAACTCAGGCAGGCAGCTACTAAGAAAAGGAAGGCTACGGGGAATGAGTCCCTTGCTGAGAAAAGGGCCGTTGCCAAAATCCCAAGGCGGACCGAGGCAGGGAGAGCCAAAGTGGGGAAGGCCGACGCGGGGAGGGCCGACGTGGAGAGGGCCGACGCGGGAAGGGTCGACACTGGAGGAGCTAAAGTTGTGAAGCCCCTGCGTGCTAAGATTTTGAAGAAGGGCGACCCTGGAAGGGCCGACGCTGAGGAGGCCGATGCTAAAAGGGCCAAAACTGTAGAATCTCCGCATACGCGTAAGGCGGCCAAAGCCCAAGCTGACGAGCCCGCCAAGATAAACACAGTGAGGGCCGACACCGGCGAGGAAGTTGAGCGGAGCCAGTTAGAAGGGAGACCTTCAGTCCCCGCTCCTGTCATCTTGCTCGATCCTTCTCCCGAGAAGGTCGCAAGAGCGCCGTCGCCCTTGCCCAAAGCCGTGGAGACGGAGCAAGTTTCTGCAGCAATAGGACCAACTCCAGCAGCTATTCTGCCCTTCGTGGGGGCAACAGCCAAAGCGCCTCCACCAGTCAAGGGGTCGGAGGCGGCAGAATCAGAGGCAGAGTCTGCCTCCGTGGACCCCGTGCCAAGGGAAGGGAGGGGTGTCGATCCTTCCTTCCAATCACTGTTGGCGAACCACAGCCGCTGGGCCGAACGGACCTTAGAAGAAGCATCTGTGGTGGAGGTGCAAGAGTTTCTCCGGAATCAAGGGAGAGCCACCTTCTTTCGTGAGGCGTCAGTGGCACATCTCTGGGTGAGCCCCTGCTCAATTATCATTTTTCCTTTTGGCTTTGTTTGTTTTATGTTGCTTTTTTAACATTGACATTCCCTTTAGGCACTGAACTCTTTAATCGCCCTAAAGAATCTTTGGACCCTGAGTGATACTGCTATCGACCAGGCGCGGGAGGAGATGTTATCACTCCAAGCCAAAGCAGAAAAGGCAAAAATGGCTTTGGAGGATACCCAGGCCACCCTAAAGGGCGAGGTGATGCCACTCGGCTGAGGGCCGAGAAGGCCGAGTATGCGCTGGAAGTTGCCCAGCGTTGGGCAGCCAATGAGTTGGACAACGCTCAGGTGGCCGAAGAAAAGCAAAGGGTGGTGGAGGAAAAGCAGAGGATGGCTGAGGAGAGGCTGAAGGTGGTGGAATCGGAAATGTGCATCTTGAAGACTCAATTCGATTCCGCCTCCATTGAGATAGAGCAGCCAAAGAGGCCACCCGCCAATCCGATGCCAAGGTTGTTGATTTGGAAGCTGTGGTGATCGAGGCCAAGAGGGAGGCCATCGAGTCCAAGCAGAGAGCCCTTGAGGCGGAGACGAGAGCTGCAGAGGCCGTAGAGGCTTTTAGAAAGTCTAAAGCCTTTGATAAGGAGCTAGCCGAATCGTCGGTGTTTGCTTATAATCCCGGCTTTCAAGAATGCAAAGCCAAAATTCAAGAGCTCTACGACCTGGAGGATATTGAAGGGCTGCAGCCAGATGACGTCTCTGAAGACGATGACTTGGCCCCACATAACCCTTAGTAGCTATAGTTTTTTTTTTTTTTTTTGTATTGCTCTAAGTCCGACTTAGGTCGGCAATTTTGTAACATTTTAGTCATCAAAGAGAGTTTTAATCGTCACTTCGTGCCCTTAGTTATAATCAACTTTAATTGTGTAAGCTGTCGTGAACCACCAACCAATGGCGCATCATTAGATAGGTTGGACGAAACGCGACTGTTCACCCAAAACATTGTGACGAATTACCGACGAAAGGAGCCAGTTTTGTGTCGACGCGGGAGCCGGTATTTGTGCTGACGAGGAGCCGGTCTGTTGTACCGTCGCAGAGACGGCCTTTGTTGCCGGTGCGGAACCGGTCTTTTGTGCCGACGCGGAGCCGATCTTTTATGCCATCGCGGAGACGATCTTTGTGCCATCGTGGAGACGGTCTTTTGTGCCGACGCGGAGCCGGTCTTTTGTGCTATCGCGGAGACGGTCTTTGTGCCATCGCGGAGAAGGTCTTTTGTGCCATTGGGGAGACGGTCTTTTGTGCCGTCACAGAGATGGTCTTTGTTGCCGGTGCGGAGCCGGTCTTTTGTGCTGACGCGGAGCCGGTCTTTTGTGCCGTCGCGGAGACGATCTTTTGTGCCGTCGCGGAGCCGGTCTTTGTGCCACGCGGAGCCGATCTTTTGTGCCGACGCGGAGACGGTCTTTTGTGCCGTCGCGGAGACGGTCTTTGTGCCGGTGCGAAACTGGTCTTTTGTGCTGATGCGGAGCTGGTATTTTGTGCCGTCGCGGAGACGGTCTTTTGTGCCGTCGCGGAGATGGTCTTTGTTGCTGGTGCGGAACCGGTCTTTTGTTTCTGAACATACTCATTCAAAAGTGAGTGAACATTTCAAACATTCATTTATCAAATAGATTCAAATTAACGACGATGGCATCCTACTGGTAATACCGGCGTAAATTGTCGGCGTTCCAGGTGCGAGGAAGCGGTTTCCCGTCTAGCTCTTCAACTTTGTACGCCCCGTGGTGAAGCACCTCCTTGACACGGTATGGTCCTTCCCATTTCGGTGCCAGCTTGCCCCCCTCCGTTGGCTTGGATACTTCAGCTCTTCGCAGAATGAGATCTCCGGAATGGAACGTCTTGGATCGCACACGAGCATTGTAGTGCTTGGCCGCTCGCTGACGGAACGCTGCCATGCGAAGCTGCGCTTGGTCTCGCAATTCTTTCACCAAATCCAAATCGGCCCTCAGCTGGTTTGAGTTGCTTTCTTCGTGGTATAATTCCGTCCAAGGACTGGGAACTCCTATTTCCACCGGGATGACCGCCTCGGTCCCAAAGACCAGGCTGAAAGGAGTTTTCCCAGTAGGTGCTCGTGGCGTTGTGTGGTAGGCCCACAGTACACTGGAGAGTTCCTCCACCCAGCGCCCTTTGCAGCTATCTAGCCGAGCCCTGAGTCCTTGGAGAATGATGCGATTGGTCATCTCGGCTGCATCATTGGTTTGGGGGTGCCCTACTGAGGTGAATCGGTGATGGATGCCTAGACCCTCGCAGGATTTCCGAAAGGCCGTGTTGTCAAACTGTCGGCCGTTATCAGTAACGAGGGTGTGCGGTAGCCCAAACCGGCACGCCATAAACTTCCAGAAGAAAGTCCTTATTTTGGACTCCGTGATCTTAGCGAGAGCTTCCGCCTCGATCCACTTGGTGAAATGGTCGACGGCCACCACTAGGAATTTGCGTTGTCCGGAGGCAGGAGGGAACGGTCCCAGGATGTCCATGCCCCACTGTGCGAAGGGCCAGGGTGCAGCCAGAGGGGTCAGCTGGGACTCCGGTTGATGTTGAATGTTGGCATGGCGCTGACAGCTGTCACACCTCTTGACGAGTTCGGATGCATCCTCCTTCATTGTCAGCCAGTAATACCCCTGCCGTAGGGCTTTATATGCAAGAGCCCTGCCCCCCAGATGGCTTCCACATATGCCTTCATGTATCTCCCGCAGAATATAATTGGCTTCGGTGGGACCAACACATCTGAGGACTGGGTATGAGAACGACCTCCGGTAGAGCTTTCCCTCCATTATGAAAAACTTTAGGGCCCGCCTTTTAAGTTTCTAGCTTCGGCAGGGTCTTCTGGGAGGGTACCCTCAGTAAAGTACCAGACGTAGGCGTCCATCCAGGAAGGCTCCTGCTCTACTGGTAGAGTTTCTCTTGATACGTCAATACTCGGGGCTTCTAAGTGCTCTACATAAGCTCTTCCCAACATCCCATCGGCTGAGGTGGCAAGACGGGATAAGGCGTCGGCTCTAGCATTCTCCTGGCAAGGAATGTAGCTGACGCTGAAGTGAGCCAAGGGAAAAGCCAGCGATTGCACCATACTTAAGTAGCGGGACATGATGGGATCCCTTGCTTCATATTCCCTTGTGATTTGGCCAGCAACCAGTTGGGAGTCGGTGAATGCCCTAAGGCGTTTCACCCCAAGCTCCGAGCTAATCTCACCCCGGATAGCAGAGCTTCATACTCTGCCTGGTTATTAGTGGCTGGAAAGAGGAAGCGAAGTGCACATTCGGTTACAACTCCATCCGAGTTGGCCAAGATGAGGCCTGCTCTGCTCCCTTGAGAATTCGACGCCCCATCCACATGAAGGACCCATTCATCATCACTGGTTCCATGGGGCTGAGCGTCTGTAGGAGGTTCTTTAGGTCGCTCTTCTCCCCAAGTGCATTCGACCAAAAAATCCGCCAAGACTTGAGACTTCATGGCCGACCGGGGCGAAAAGACAGGTCAAACTCCCCCAGCTTAAGGGCCCACCTCACCAGCCGGCCGGAAGTATCCGGGCGAGCAAGAACTGCCTTCAGAGGTTGGTCTGTGATCACCGCAATCGGATGGGCTTGAAAGTACGACCAGACGTTGGGCAGATACGATCAATGCAAAGATAATCTTTTCCATATTTGAGTATCCGATTTCTGCATCGTGGAGCACCTTGCTTGTGTAGTATACTGGCCTTTGCATGTCATTGGTGTCCACGCGGACCAGCACAGAACTAACGGCTTCAGGAGAGGCTGCAAGGTATAGAAGGAATTCTTCTCCACCCGTTGGCTTGGCTAGCAGTGGTGGGATAGATAAGAATTCCTTTAGCCCATCGAATTCCTCCTAGCATTCTTTCGTCCATTCGAATTTATTGACTATGCGAAGCGCCTTGAAGAAAGGTAGGCACCTTTCAGCGGACTTGGACAGGAAGCGGCTTAAGGCGGCCACCCTTCCCGTCAGGCGCTGTATTTCCTTCTTGTTGGCGGGTGGCCTCATGTCCAAGATGGCTTGGACTTTGTCCGGGTTGGCTTCGATCCCCCTCTGGGTTACCATGAAACCCAAGAACTTTTCGGCTGTCACCCCGAATGCACACTTACGTGGGTTCAACTTCATCTGGTACTGACGAAGGTTGTCAAAAGTCTCCATTAGGTCGCGATATGGTCAGTGGCGTGAACGCTTTTTGTCAACATGTCATCCACGTATACTTCCATGTTGCGTCCTATCTGGCCTTCGAAGACTTTGTTCATCAGCCTCTGGTAGGTGGCTCCCGCGTTCTTTAGTCTGAAAGGCATCACCCTGTAGCAGTATAACCCCTTCTCAGTTATGAAGGAGGTAGCTTCTTCATCCGCCGGATTCATCCGGATCTGGTTATATCCGGAGAAAGCATCCATGAAGCTAAGGATCTCATGGCCGGATGTGGCATCCACCAGTTGATCGATCCGGGGCAGGGGAAGCTGTCCTTAGGGCATGCCTTGTTGAGGTCGGTGAAATCTATGCACATTCTTCAGCTCCCGTTGGTCTTACGGACCAGCACCACATTGGCCAACCATTCGGGGTAATGGACCTCCCGAATATGGCCCGCAGCCGTTAGCTTGCGAACTTCCTCGTCGATAGCTTTTTGTCTATCCGGAGCGAAGTTTCTTTTTTTCTGTCGAACCGGCCGACACTCTGGCCTGAGGTTGAGCCGATGGGTGATCACTTCTTCGGGGACGCCCGGCATGTCTGAGGACGACCAAGCGAAGACGTCGGTGTTGGCACGCAGGAAAGTAAAAAGTTGATCACGTGCCTCCTCTGGAAGCAATGCCCCCACCTGAACAGTCCTTGCCGGGTCGTCACCCAAGGGGAGGGTTAGAAGGTGCTCGGCTGGCTCTCCCCTTCTTCCCAGCTCCCGGGATCGAGCGACTCAGAGGCTACCCGACGCCGCTTCCAGCGGGCTGGGAGATAAATGATAGCAGGCAGGTAGCGGGCTTTGCTCTCCTTTCATTTCTCCGATTCCTTCGTCGGTGGGGAACCTTACCAATAATCTCTTAGTGGAGATTACGGCATCTAGCAAATTCAACCCTGGTCTCCCAAGATAGCGTTATAGGCCAGCGGGACCCGGACCACCAAGAAATTTATACCACAGTGCTCTGCATGGAGGGGTTCCAGCCATGACTGGGAGGGCAATTTCCCCCTCGACGCTCACCGAATCTCCAGTGAAGCCCATTAGTGGCGCGCAACGGGTCGGAGTAAAGACTTTGACAGATTCATCCGAACAAAAGCCTCGTAGCTCAAAACATCCACCGAACTCCCACTATCAATTAAAATTCTTTTTACAGGATGTTTGGCTATAGTCATGGACACAACGACACTGTCGTCATGCTTATTATCTACCCCATCTAAATCCTTTCCGAAGAAAGGAATTACAGAATCTATTCCCTCTCGCTGCCTCTTTGAACTGCCACCCGCCCCCCAGGAAATCATAGCTATGGTCTTTTCAGTTGGAGCATTGTCCACGCCAGCCGGATGACTTGGAGGCACCGGTGGGCCCGAAGTGGGAGGGTTTCCCCTTCGAACAAATTTGCCCAGGTGACCCTGCTGAACCAGCTCCTCAATGGCCTTCTTTAGATGGCGGCAATCCTCGGTGTCATGACCATAGTCTCGGTGGTACCGGCAGTAAAACTCCTTGTTGCGGGGGGCCCCAGACTTCAAGGGAGCCGGACGCTTGAAATAAGGTTCCTCCTCAATCTCCAGCAGGATGTGAGATATGGGAGCCATGAGGGGGGTAAATTGCTCCTTAGGAACAAGCGTCTGTGGTCGGCGATCTGAGCGGTGTGGAGGTTCGGGCTTCCGAGGTCGTGCACCGGCGTGATCAGTAGGTGGTGGTTTCTTGCTGTGTTCTTGTCAACTTCCCTCCTGGAAGAATCCGCCTCGTCGGCGCGGATGTACTTCTGTGCCGGCTCAAAAGCTCAGCATACGAACTCGGAGGCTTCTTATCCAGAGAATAAGCAAACCTGGATGGGCGAAGTCCTCGTTTCAGGGCCAAAGTGGCTACGGAGTCCTCCAGGTTGTACACTTCCAACGCCGCATCCTTAAATCGAGCGACAAAATCCTTCAAGGTCTCGCGCTCCTCTGCTGGACAGCAAAGAGGCTATCAGCCACTCTCGGAATCTTCCGGCAGGCGTCAAAATGGGCCAGAAAGCCCTCTCTAACTGGCGGAAGGAGTTGATGCTGCGTGGAGGCAGGCGGGAGTACCACGCGCGTGCCGCCTTGCGGAGGGTGGCCGAAAAGCGATGCATAAGAGGGAGTCAGTCGCTCCCTGGACCTGCATGAGGACCTTGTAGCTTTCCAGGTGGTCCAGGGGGTCCGTCGTGCCATCGTATGNAGCTCTCCAGGTGGTCAAGGGGATCCATCGTCCCATCGTACGGATCCAGTTGGGAGAGACGGAACCGGGGCGGGACCGGCTCCTTCATGACATGACAGGAAAGCAGGGGACGGCGTTTATAAGCCGTCCCGTAAGGGTCGGTGATCCGGCGGCTGAGCTCGTCCAACCGTCGGTTATACTTGTCGAGCCTTTGTTCAGCCCGATGGGTGGTTTTCCGGAGAGTGCCATCTTGGGATGAATCAGAGGAAGGAGCTAAAGAAGATCTCCGGCGCAAAGAATGCGCCCGCCTAGACTCTCTTTCCTCCAGCCGGTGGTGGGAACGACCGGAGTGGCGAGAAGGGGACCACCGTCGCTTCAAGGTCCCTCGGTGATGAGGTTCGGGGGGTGAGCGGTGGGAGACCTCAGGCGGGGTCCCACCTTGGTGAGACTGGACTGTTCCCCGCATTCCTTCATCAAGCATAGGGGGCTGAGTTGCAGCAGCCAAATGATGCTCTTGCAGCTCCCGGACCATTGTCGTCAGATCCTGGACTTGGTGGGCCAGAGCTTCAAGCCGGTCAAGTTGGCTCATCTGCGCAGGGGGCAAAACATGGAGATTGGCCTCCGAATGCTCAGCCCGTGGAATCCGCCCGGCTGCTTGACTGGAGGAAGCCTCCTGTGCTCGCGTGGTCACCATCGTTTCCCTTGTAAAATTGGTGGGGTCACGGGGAGAACTTTCATCTTCCTCCCGTGTGAACTGGCCCCCCTTCCTGGCGCGCCAATCTGTTGCCGCCAACTCACTTGTGATGAACGTCGAATGGGCTAGGATTGTGGTGAGCGTAGAAAAGTCGCCGTCTTCCTTCTAGAGCCTGCAAAAAAGTCTCGGGCTGGTATTTCCGGCGGGGACCCTCCGATGCTCAAGTCAGCGAGTCGTAGAACAAGGAGATTATATCTAAGTGGAGCTTGAAAGAGGAAGCCAGAGAGAGTCCCCTTCGCATGGAGCTTGGGTTCTCTTTTTATACCTGTCTGGGATCCCGTTTACCTCGTTATGTTGGAACCGTCGAATCTTCCCTGTTGTGATGTTTCATCGGACGGCAAGTCGTTGAGCTGTTGCTGGATAAGGGCCGCTTATAGTGGTAACTGCCGATCGAGCTAACACTTGCCCATGATTTCGGCGAGCGAGATGCCCGGCAGTAGACCTTAGATCACGGAATCCGTTGTATGAGACTGGTCATTGTGCATGTGGAAGATACTGAAGGCCGATGCTGGGAGTCGGAGTTGGAGGCCGGCGCTGGAGGCTGACGCTGGAGGGCGGTGCCATTCTCAGCGCTGGGGGCCGACGCTGAAGGCTGACACTGGGGGCCGTCGCTGGATGCTGGCGCTGGAGGCCGGAGCCAAAGTCTCAGCGCTGGGGCCGACGCTGAAGGCCCCGCGAAAGAGGTTTTGCTGTCACATCATTGCTTTCAAAAACCGTGCAAAAGATAATACCACCCAGAGGAAATAGCCAGCCGTATCAAGAGCCGTGTTAGAAGTACAGACTGTGACATGCCAATTGGACCACTAATGGACCCTATTGACAATGTGATCCCACCCAAACACAATCAGGAACCCCAATTTATGGTGCAGTGTATGCACATTCACACACAAGAAACAATGGGTGGCATATCATGTACTTGGGACCGCCAATTGCAACTTGTGCCATGCCTTCTTTCCGCATCCATTCAGCCCCCGATTCTCACATGATATTGATCCCATAGTGGATGCAGCAGGTCAAGGTACGTCTCTCTTTCTCTCTCTCTCTTTATCTCTCTTCCAACTTATTAATAAAGAAGAAAGTGCTGCCTAAAATATAAACTGAAGTTAAATTCTCAAGCCTCCAACTCTGGCACGGAAGGCCCGAGATATTTGAGACCTCATCATGAGCTTGTTCGGTGGAGAATATATCACCCACCTAGTGCCCACAAACTCCAGAGAACAAGTCGGAAGAAAAGTGGCATATTGGCGATCCAGCGTTCCAATTCGATCGGTCCCTTTTTGCCTCCAAGTTCGCCTGACATCGGTGCGTGCGTGCTGTCGATGTCATGGGCTTGTCTCCCTGCCCTCCTCGCCATCGAAGAAGGAGCTTTGAACAGGGAAACATTGAAGAGAGGGCTTTCAAAAAAGCAGAGCAGGCAACCCACGGCTCCGGCCCGGCGGCTGCAAGCCTCCAACTCTGGCACGGAAGGCCCGAGATATTTGAGACCTCATCATGAGCTTGTTCGGTGGAGAATATATCACCCACCTAGTGCCCACAAACTCCAGAGAACAAGTCCGAAGAAAAGTGGCATATTGGCGATCCAGCGTTCCAATTCGATCGGTCCCTTTTTGCCTCCAAGTTCGCCTGACATCGGTGCGTGCGTGCTGTCGATGTCATGGGCTTGTCTCCCTGCCCTCCTCGCCACCGAAGAAGGAGCTTTGAACAGGGAAACATTGAAGAGAGGGCTTTCAAAAAAGCAGAGCAGGCAACCCACGGCTCCGGCCCGGCCACACCGCCAGGCCCAAGCCAAACCCCAGGCCGGCACCCCTCTTGCCCTCTCTCTCTCCGATCGTTAGATTAAAAAAAAAAATTACCTGCAGTTGAATCTCAGCCTGATGAAGAACAAAACCCTAATCTTGCCTGGTGATGGAGTCCTAGTAAATGAAATCCTGATCAATGGTGGTGGAGTCTCCTAACCTTAATCCCGCGTGGTGGGCGATGGAGTCTCCACAAACGAAACCCTAGAACAAAATTGCGGATGGAAGAAAGAAATTTGATTTTGGGTATCGCGAGGGTTTCGTTTAGGAAAAGGAGGGAAGTGAATTAGGAGGAGAAAAATTATATTAGACTACGTCTTAATTAAAAATATATTAGACTTCTTAATTAAAAATGTAGTCTTTTATATTATAAAATATTGAAAACATAGTCTTTTTATATTATCAGATAATATAAGACTGTCTTAATTAAAAATGTAGTCTTTTATATTATAAGATATTAAAACATAGTCTTTTTATATTATCAGATAATATAAGACTACGTCTTAATTAAAAATGTAGTCTTAAATATATTATTAGATAACATAAGACTACGTTTTATTTAAAAAAGTAGTCTTTTTATATTATCATATAATATAAGACTATGTCTTAATTAAAAACGTAGTCTTTTATATATAAGACTAAGTCTTATTTAAAAACAGTCTTTTTATATTTTCAATAATTTAAGACTACGTTTTAAATAAAAGATGTAGTCTTTTAATTTGTGAAAATATAAGACTACATTTTTTACAAAAAATGTAGTCTTTTTCCTAAAACCTACTGTAGTCTATTTAACTTTTTATAGTAGTGTTCCAGCTATCCATATCTGATTCAACACATGGACAGATGCAGAGAGATTGCATAAAGATTGCGGATGATTTTTCTTCCAATCTAGAGTTCTTTCCCGATTTGTTTGGCGGATAGAACGCAGCCAGTTTCCTTCCAATCTGAAGTTTCTTTCCCAATTAGTTTGTGCGACGGTGGAATCAGAAAGATGAAAATTTCCTAGGAGACATCACTGTGGCCGATGGCTTCCTTCTTTAATTCCATGGAATCCGAGGCGATTTGGGTAATTTTCCAATGTTGAGGAGCTTTTCGGCAGTGAGGATCTTCTTGGCGGTGATGTTTTTGGTGAATAAAATGGTCTCTGGTGACCCTAGGCATCACCGGCATCCGTCTGCGCGACATGCTTGATTCTATGAAAAAATATGATGAACTCGGCAGATGGTCTACCGAGTTTGCTTTGGATTCATGCAATTGAATATAAATCCTTGTAAATTTAATTTCGAGCTCATTTTAAGTCTGATTTGAGTGTCGTTTGCATCGTTGGACTCTTAAAATCAATCTCTTTAAATTGATGAAGCTTTTTCTAAAAATATTATATAAAGTAATCAAATATTAAATAATAAAGGTAATTTGACCTATTAAGTAATAGGTTTATGATAATTATTTGTGCATTTATCACCTCTTAGAGGCTTAATCCTTCACAGAACATAGCATCCTTACAACCTTCCTAGCCTGATGCTCCATCGCCACTCGTGGCCCTTGTTACGCAGACCAATTTGGCATGTTGGCCCAACTAGTCCAGGCCTTGGCACAGTTGGTATAGGGACTCCATGGAATCCCACTCCTGACTATGCTCAACCAACAACATATTAGCGTAGTAGCTGCACCGGTTCAACCGATGGCTCCTCTGCCCAACCAGTTCAAAGCTACGAGCCTCCCATAATAACCCGACCGTGAGGAGGAAGCAGAGCCTATTCTACCAAAAGCCAAAGACAGGAGCTTTCCTTTGCCCCACTGGGCCTGCTCCCTATCTCTGATTTCTTCCCATCATGATTCTACGCCAAGACCTTAATCTCCTCGCCCAGCCTCTCGAACTTTCTGAAATGAGGTGATCGAGCAGAAGATCTAGAAGATACACCTATAATTAGATGTTGTGAAGCATAACTCCCTGCCAGAGATTCAGGTGGAGCAAGGTCCCCTTTATCATGAGAATTATGACCGAGGCTATCCCACCGCACATCAAGCTCCCTGCCATCAAGCCGTACAATGGGATGACCGACCCAGATGACCATCTAAGTAGCTTTTGGTCAATCATGTTGCTCCACGAAGCCTTAGATGCAATTCTATGTTGAGCCTTCCCCTTGACCCTCAGAGGACTTGCTAGAGTGTGGTTCGGCACATTAAAGCTGAAATTGATTGACTATTTTGATAAGCACGGCCATGCTGAAAGTTGACCACCTCAATGATAAGGTGGCTATGTCTGCCATAGTGGCTAGAGTATCAAAAGAGAGAGACTTCTATCTGACAATGGAGGTGAACTACCGATGAAGTCTCTCCGACATGATGGCCCTGGAAGATAAATACGCTAGGATAAAAGAATTCAGAAGATTGGCATGAGTTGATCAATCAAAGAAGGAAAAGAAAAGCTCAGACAAAAGCCGATCAGCTCGCCCTATGAGCCTGCACTGACCAAGAGCTCCACCACCTAGGTAATGCTCTTGAAGCCCAACATGGAGGTTCAACAATTTTACTTCTCTTGCCGCACCCCAGCTCAAATCCTGATGGAGATAGAGCACCGGCTGCCTCGGCCGAAGCCTCTCCAGAGAAATCCAACCTTGAGAGATATGATCAAGTAATATCGATATCACCGCAACCATGGGCATGATACTGAAGAATGCTGGCAACTCAAGCAGGAGATCGAGCAACTGATCCACCGAGGAAGACTTGAGCGCTACCGAGGACCCCCAGAGGTAGATGCCAAAGCAGAGCATCCTCCCAAGCTTTGATAGCAGCCTTCGCCAAACCCATTAGTGGCTGGCAATGTGCACATGATCGCCATGGTCAGCTCATTCGATGGTCGGTCAAACAAGGAGCTACTTCTATCTAAAATGCTAAGTGTAAGGAATTCACATTCTCGAGAAAAGACCTTAAGGAGATACAATTCCCCCACGATGATGCACTTGTTGCATCTTTAAATATGCAAAATTATGAAGGCAGCAGGCACGCAAATTACCCAATCCTGACACAGGGAAGTAGTGACAATAAATAACAATACTGGCCAGCTCTTTCGAGTCTGGTAATTGGATTGAGTACAATCTAGTACAATCTAAATTCCTTAATGAGGATCCATTGCTGGGCAAGTCTGGTGCCAGCAGCCAAGGTAATACCAGCTTCAATAGCGTATATTTAAGTTGTTGTAGTTAAAAGCTCATAGTTAGACATTGGGCTGGGCTGGCCGGTCCGTTCCATGGAATGGTGTGCATTGGCAGTGCCACGGTGCCCGGGTGTTCGAATACAAGGTTCTACCTAGGACCAACACTGCCTTCAGTCCGATCCATGCCTTTGTGCTGAGAACGCAGTCTAAACCTTTAAAACCCAAAACCAACGATAACCCCTAAAACCCTAATCCTAAAACCCTAAACGCTAAAACCCTAAATCACTAATTAAACCCTAAACCCTAAAACCCTAAAACCCCTAAAACCCCTAGAACCCTAAACCCTAAAACCATACAACCCCTAAAACCCTAAAACCCTAAAACCATAAACCCTAAACCGCTAAACCCCTGAAACCCTTAATCCCTGAACCATGAATCCCTGAGCCCTTAAACCCTGAAACCCTGAGCCCCTGAACCCTTAAACCCTAAAACCCTATTTAGTGACACACGCTAATACGTCGCTAAATAGCGACGCATTAAAATGCATCACTATTTAGTGATGCATTAAAATGCGTCGCTATTTAGTGACGCAATTTTGCATCTCTAAACAGTGACGCATTAAAATGTGTCACTATTTAGCGATGCAATTTTGCATCGCTAAATAGTGACGCATTAAAATGCATCACTGTTTAGCGGTCGCTATTTAGTGATGCAATTTCGCATCGCTAAATAGTGTCGCTAAACAGTGACGCATTAAAATGCATCACTATTTAGCGATGCAATTTTGCGTCGCTAAATAGTGATGCATTAAAATGCATCACTATTTAGCGATGCATTTTAATGCATCACTATTATCAATGCATTAAAATGCATCGCTAAACAGTGACGCATATAAATGCGTCGCTATTTAGCGATGAAAATTTTTGGAGTCGCTAAATTCATCGCTATTTAGCGATTGATTTAATGCGTTGCTAAATTGCATCGCAGATTTCATGGGTCACAATTGCATCGCAATTTGTCATTATTTTATGATGAATATTTGTGTCGCTAAGTTGCATCACTATTTTATGAATTTCTTGTAGTGGTAAATTGAGTTCTCATTGATAGTAGAACCTCTGTTAATGTTCTCTACTTTGATGCCTTTTGAGAATGGGTTTGAGAATAGAAGATCTTCGGATGGTGGACTCTACCCTGATGGGTTTCATCGGTGATGTTATTGTGCTAGAAAGGGTGACCACTATGATGGTCCGGGCCGACGAATGGCCCTTGTTGCCCAGATATAGAAACCCAAGAGGAGGAATAAATTATGCACTTAAACATTTTTCACAAGTGAATAGAGTGTAGTAAGTGAATATAATATGCAGTCAATCATAGAAAATATCACAATCAAACACAGCAAGTTTATAGTGGTTCGGCACTAAACTTGGTACCTACATTCACTCCCCAAGAATTCCTTGGAAATTTCACTAAACACCACTAGCCTACCTGGCTAGCAAGCTTATTTTTGAAAATAATCAAGCCTTACAGGTACACACATAGGTAGGCCTCTACCCTTACATGTTTCACAACCATGAAATACAAGTACAAATCATAAGAATATTAATAGTTTATATAACAAGCCCTTAAATGAGCAGATTTTTAAAGAAATACTTTATAACGTTTGAAGAACACTCCATAAGTGGGCTTCTTCCTTTAAGCACGTCGAAGCAAAAATGAAGCCTTTGATGAAGCTTGAATGCTTTTTAAGAATAATTGTTGGAGCTTTAACACTATACTAAGAATGATAAATAAATGCTCTTCAAGTGGCTTTGCAAGTAATCAGTGCACCTCTCCAACTATCTTTCCAAGAATGAAACTCTTTTTTAATGTATTTTTCTTCCTCTTTTTCTCTCTATTTTTTAATAATTTTATTTTTTTGCTTCTAAATTACTGTACAAGAGAGGTATTTATACACAACAGAAAAATATAGCCATTGTAACCCATTATGAGAGAAGAAAAATGGAAAAGGAAATCATTGAAATGTTAGAAAAATAGTCATTGAGAAAAATTTCTTAACTTATCGGTCAACCAATTGGTTGACCAGTGCTCAAATTCAAAATGGTTTCAGAGAAAAGGCGGAGAGCTCAACAAATTTGGTCATTCAATTCCAACATCTGGTCATCCAAAAAGCCTCAAACCATTTTTCCTCCATGCATTGGACAGCCAATTGGCCATCCAACAAAACGATTAGGCACCTAGCTCAAGGCTTTGGTCTTCTAATAAAAGGCATGAAGAGATTGGATGCCCAGCAGTGATATTGGTCATCCAATGGCCATTACAAAAGTGGTGTCAGAGGAAAAGCCAAGACCAACTATAATCCCCCACTTAAAATAAAAAGGGTGAATGTTGAGGCAGTGCGTGCTGCACCACGTGATTCCCACGTGGGCATAGGGATGGCAGAACCCACGCTTCACTGCCATTGAGGAGGGAGCCGTGTTGGCCCCTTTCACTACTTCCAGCCCCCTTCCGTCATCTCCCCATCACCGCTCCGCCTCTGCCCACCATCTCCACCTCGCTGTCGCCAGGTATGTCCCCTCCACCACTTGAGTAAGAGTGAGAGAAGGAAGGGGGGAGGCATGATGTGCCCTAGCCAAGCCACATGTCATAGCCATGCTGAGGCCCGACTGCCTCGCGCGCCTTCTTGGACAGTCACCCCAGTGGAGAGAGTGGCCAAAAAAGTGGTGTGGGATGTCGGGCAACCCTCCTTCGCATAGGAGCCCAACTGGCTCTCGCATGTTGGTTCGGGCCAGATGGCATGCTTGCCAGCTCATCGGGCCCGAGCCTCGAGCAATGGACCCCACCAGCACCAAAGCAGCATCTGGTGGGGTTTGGTCGGCCTTCCTTGGTTGGCCATGCCACCGCTGCAGTGAAGATGAAGTGGGAGGTTAAGGGAGCAAGAGAGGAAGATGAAGCAGAGGAAGAGAGAAAGAAAAGAGAAAAAGAAGAGGAAAAGAAAAGGGGGGTGGCTGCCGGCAACAGCCGGCACTAGGCTGGTCCGATGGCTAGCCTGTTAGTGTGTGCCCTAGATCCAATCGGATTAGATGCTAGTTTGTACACATTACTTTATGAATGCAAATCAAATTTATTGGTTTTTTATCTATCTGGGTGCAATATATATATATATATATATATATATATATATATATATATTTAACCTGTGAGATAAAGTCCAAAAGAATGCGAGCTGTGCATATGGAATTTGTAATAGATATTACAAATTGTGAGATCCAAAATTACACATTATGGTTTGATTCTTTAAACTTCCCTAGTCGATGCGTAGATAGGATTGGACACTGTCGAACGCCGTTGAGACTAGCATACATTGCATATCTTCACCCTTGTGAGTGTTAAGCCAAGAAAATCACCCCATAGCTTTCTTTAGTGAAAAACTAAATGAAACTAAACTTAAATATTCTACCTATGATAAGGAATTCTATGTGGTAGTACAGGCCCTTAAGTATTGGAGACATTACTTGCTGCCGTAGGAGTTTATTTTATTTTTTGATCATGAGGCACTCCGATTTCTGGACTCCCAAAAGAAGCTCAATTCTAGGCATGGAAAATGGGTTGAATACATTTAGGCATATACTTTTATCCTGAAACACCGTGCCGGGGTAGAAAATAAGGTAGCAGACACCCTAAGCCGTAAGTCTTTATTGTTGAGTACTATTAGCACTGAAGTTATAGGGTTCAACCAAATAAAAGATGAGTATGAGACTTCCCCTAACTTTGGTGAAACTCATAAGACCCTTCGGCTAGGACCATCCAGTACCAGTGGAGATTATACCATCCAGGATGGTTATCTTTTTAGGGGCAATAGACTTTGTATCCCTAGGACGTCACTTAGAAAGTTCCTAGTCTAAAAAAATGCATGCTGGGGGATTAGCTGGTCATGTTGAAAGAGATAAGACTATCATAGCAATAGAGGACCAATTTTACTAGCCAAGATTAAAAAGGCTCGTTGCCCTGATAGTAGCCCGATGTTGAACTTGTGCCGTTGCAAAACAGCAGAACCAGAACACCAGTCTATATACTCCTTTGCCAGTGCCTGATCATCCTTGGCAAGACCTTAGTATGGACTTCATTCTAGGATTACCTAAGACCCAGAAGAAGCATGACTCAATCTTTGTAGTGGTTGATAGGTTCTTTAAGATGGCACACTTCATCCCTTGTTCACAAACCTTTAACGCATCTAGGGTATCCTGACTTTTCTTAGACAGTGTGGTCAAGCTCCATGGCCTACCCAAGACCATTGTTTCTGATAGGGATGTTAGGTTCACCAGCTACTTTTTGGAAAACACTATGGCATCTGTTAGGGACCAAACTTAATTTTTCTATAGCCTTTCACCCCCAAACGGATGGGCAAACTGAAGTGGTGAATCATAGTCTAGGAAACCTTCTTAGGTGCCTTGTAGGTGAACACCTAGGGACGTGGGATCTATTGCTATCTCATGCAGAGTTTTGCCTACAACAGCTCAGTGAATAGGTCTACGGGCAAGAGTCCATTTGAGATAGTCCATGGGTACAAGCTTAATCATCCACTTGATTTAATTCCTTTACCCCTCCACACATGAGTCTCAGAGTCGCACAAGTATTTGCACAGCATATTAGAGACTTACATAAGGATATTAGCCATAAAATAAATATAAGTAATGAAACTTATAAAAGACTGGCTAACTCCCGAAGAAGAGCCAAAGAGTTCGGTGTAGGGGATTCTATCATGGTTAGGCTTAGGCCTAAACGTTTTCCGCTAGGGACCGTTAAGAAACTTCACGCTCATGAAGCTGGCCCCTTTAAAGTGATAGAGAAGGTAGGACCCAATGCCTATGTGATAGATATACCCTCGGATTGGGGCATTAGCTCTACATTCAATATTGCAGACCTAGTAGAATATAGGAAACCGACGGCGATTCCTAGTGAGTACTTTGGACATAGCACTCCTTTCATGACCGAACCTACCCAGGAGCATCCACCACCAATTTTTCCTGAGCGAGGAGAGCAGATCGAGTGTATCATCAATGATCAAGCCATTACGACCCGAACTATGGTTACCAACACTACCTGGTCCGATGGCAGGGTCGCCCTGGATCCAACAATTCATGGATTACTCGAGAGGACTTGCAATGCCTCGACCCAAACCTCCTAAAGAGCTACCAGAGCCAGAGCGACCCATACTCGATGGGGTCGAGTTCCTCCCATCCCGAGCGAATTGGTGTGGGCACCAAGATCAGATAGAGGATTCTTAATCCTCTATGGATATATGATTAGGTTTGTAGGGTTTGATTCAATTGGAAACTAGGTTTATTTTATTTTATTTTAATTTGGGTCCAATTTTAATTTTGTTTGGGCATTTGAGTCTTGTCTTTTGAGTTGGTACTCGTTATTAGGGTTTGGGTTATATCGAGTCAGCTCATTATGAGCTTGGGTCAATTTGAGTCATGTCCAGTTGGTTGTCCAGTCCATGTGTCCAGTCTAGTTGGTATTGTATTAAGTTCATTCAGCTTACAAGAGGAGACACCAGTATTAGAGTAGAAGACAAGGCCATCAAAGTCAAACAGAGCAGTTGCTAAATTCAAGTTGGTGCCACACCTACATAAGAAGTCACATGCTAGCCACACACCTACCATCCTCCAACACAAGCCTTCTACATGCCACCTAGTAGAGCAAGCAAGTCAACAAGATAAACCTCAATCCCCCAAATCATGCAACCCTATTTGAAAGAATGCTAGCCCAAAGAAGCAGCAAAGGGACGCCCTTTATTGCCCATAAATTGCCTTTTTTGAAAGGGATTTGTATGGCATGAAGTTTTTTTTCATGTAATCTAATCCACACTTTAGGAAGAAAGTGGGCGCTCCTTTTCTTTCCATATATGTATTTACTTGGGCCCTAAGTCTCTTGCTATATAAAAGAGAACCTCTTGTATGAATTATGTATCTTTAAATATTAATCAATCAATCCAGTTTTCAGTTATTGAGTTTTGTTATTTAGTTCTCTGGTGCTCTTGATTCTCTTCTCCTGCGTGTGCTAACATCACAATCTCCAGAAGAAACCCTGGCCCGAGCCTCTTCACTGCCCCTCCTCTACTTCTTCCTTGCCTCTTTGCCTCTCATCTGACTTTTCTCTCTTGTTCTTTAACCCTTGGATGGTATTCTTGCAGGTCCCTCAGTAACCACGAATCCAGGATTCAAGGTGATCGCCATCCAAGTCAGCAAATACTTAGCCGTAGATCCATGAGCTTGGGTCTTGTCATCCAGGGCATCCGCTAGGCAGAACGACTCCTTCAGTATCTTGATCTTCTCATCCTGCTAGGTACACCCCTCTAATCTGCTAGTAGCTTTATTGTGGGAGAACAAGCCCTACCGGGGCTTCTTAGCCTCGGCGATCTTTCTTCTTTACTTTTTGTGGATCTATTTTGCGTGCGGAGTTACTGTGAGTTTTTCTGAATCCCTCTTAGGCTATTACTTCGGGAGACTAATCAACTGCAATAATTAATCATATAAAATTTACTTGCATGGGAATTGGTCCTACATCAGAAACATCTCGCCATCCATGTGGAAAAAACTTGTTATGGCTTTTCTAATTTGATTTGTTTTTCCTATAGGAAAGTATTTCTTAAGAAACTCTATCTGAAGATGGCCACAAGTTGAAATTATTATAGTATCTAATGAATTTAACCAATATTTGGCTTTGTCTTTGAGAGAAAATGGGAACAACTTAAGTCTAAGAGCATCGTCAGAAAAATTTAAAATTTTTATGGTTGAGCAAATCTCGAGGAACCCATCTAAATGTTTGTAAGGGTTCTCATTTGTAAATCCATAAAATGAAGGTAACATTTGAATCACACTTGACTTGATCTCATATTGAGTGGCCTCCACTGGAGGCACTTGAATGCAAGGAGAATAGGTATACTTTGAAGGAGTGAAATACTCTTTTAACTGTTGTGGTGGATCATTTTTGTTATTAAGCTCCATAATTCTAAGTCTGTTTTCTTAAAGGATCTTTTATCTTAGGATCTAAGGATATGAGGTTGGGTTGTAACGATCGATGACCAAGCATACACCCTACCAGTTCACTCTAAAGCAAACAGTAATTCTATTTTTTTTTAAACTAATGTAATAGAAGAGAAAGGAGAAGATTCTAAAGAAAATATCCTAAAAGATTCCTAGAACTAATAGCAATGAAGAATAATTTAGTTAGGGTTTAATAATTATTAGCAATCAAGTTAACAAAGATTAAACTCTCTACTCTAGGTTTAACCTAGATCTAGACAGCTCCTAACTTCTAAGATCTCCTTGGAGCCCTCCAAGTAAAAATTAGCTGATCAACTAGCTAGTTAAGAATAAGGTCAATGGGAGTCCCCTCGTTGCTTACTAGGTAAGCGAACGAACCAATTAAGTTACCACTTTCCTTTCCTTTTCTAAACACCAGTTAAGCAGTCAATTCCAACTTGGTCCAACTCTTTCATGTGTCTTGTCTTATTGAGCTCGAGTTCCTTAGGGCTGACGTCTAGTTAATTTTAGAGTTAAAGGTTTGAATTAATGCAAAATGAAGGATATGGTTTGTGGGCCAAGGAAGGATGATAAAATCCCCACCTTACCTTGATTAGGGGTTTGTGCCCTTAAATTAATTATAAAATGCTATGCAACAAGCAGATGTTAAGCTCTTGAAGTTATCAAACAAAATTAATCTACTTACTTTTTTTTTTAGATTTTTGTGATTAAGTTTCTAATTCCCTAATAAATTATGAGATGTCAATAAAAATATTTTGAGTTTTGCTGAAAATAAATTTACCTAAGTCAATCTAAGCATAAAAATAAAATATTTTTTATATATTTATTATTATTATTATTATTATTATTTCCTTAAATTAATTATATTTATGGAAAGTCTTAGGGTTTCTTTTAGGTTCTTTAAGGTAAGTTAATTAAAAATAAAAGTTGATTAGGTTAAAAGTGGATTTGTGATAAGAAGAAAAGTAATTTTTTTATGTTAAAAAGAAAAATAAAAAATCTAACAATTAAGGTAGCTAAAAAAATAATAAAATAAAGAGAGCAATAACTATTCCCAAATTTAAAAACAAGAATAGAATTAAGAAAAAATTGTGATATTAAAATTTTTTAATTAATTTTTTAAAATTTTTTAAATTTTTAAATTTTTAAATTTTTAAATTTTTAAATGTTTAAATTTTTTTAATTTTGTTTTTCAAAATAACTGCACTTAAGTCCCTAGCAACGGTGCCAAAAATCTGATGTGTGTCGTAACACAATGATAAAAATACCTTAATTTCATTAATAAAGTAGCGAGAGTAAGGGGTCGAATCCATAGGGACTTTGAGTAGGGGTGTAACTCGGGCTCATGAAACTTGGGTTTCCCTCAACCCTAACCCTAATCCTATTTGTAAAATATCAACCCTAACCCTAACCCTAACCCTATTTGTAAAACCTCAACCCTAACCCTATTTTTAAAATCGGGTTCGAGTTGAGTTGAGTTTCGGATTGGAATTCGGGTTGATGGAAAAAAAAAGACAATCTGAAACAAATAAGCTTAACATTGCACAAATAAACTAAAGTTTGAAACAAATAAGCTTCACATTGTACAAATAAGCTGAAGTTTGAAACAAACAAGCTTCACATTTCAAATTGCATGTCTAAAAATATACATCTTTTATATAAGCCTAAACAAAAAAAAGTACATTCTTAAACCAAAACATATCCAAAGTAATACAAATGTTGCATAACATTTCAATAGCCACCATATGCATTGATGAAATCACCTTTATCCTTTGGAAGCAGAAAATATTGAGACGATATAAAGAGCCAGCTAGAAGACCACATAAGTCTGGCATGAGAGATCTTTTCCAAGTAGCGAGACTGTATTCGCCTACCAAAGCTCTCTAGTTTTTTACTCATCACCCCTTTCCTAGATGTTTTAGTTTCTGCTCATCATCTCTTCCCAGATGCTTTCATAAAATTTTGGCAAACTTCATATTAGAAGTTACAAATGTCTCAAAGAAGATAATTAAAAAAATAAAGATACTAGTTCGGCCTACCAACATTACATGATAAAATGCAATGGTTAAAGATATATTGCTCATTTTAAAAGATAATGAAGGTTTTGGTGGAATGTTCATACCAAGAATCATCACTTCCACAACATCATTGTCAGCTCTACATATCTTTAAACCTAACAAACAAGGCTAAATCATCACTTCCACAACACCAGTGGGCCTACCGCTTGCGGCTTTACAGGTTCGGGTTTTCTCGGGTTCGGGTTGGCTGCAACCCGAACCTGGCCCAAGTTGCAAATTGGTTCGGGTTCAACCCGGATCCTTCAGGTTTGTGTTAAGCAAACTAGAGTTTGAGTACTGCTGCAAATCAGGTTCGACGGGCCGGGTTCGGGTTGAACCCGGCCCAAGTTGCACCCCTAACTTTGAGTGGTTATTTCAAAATAAATTTATGCAATTAAAATTTAAATAAATAGATAATTGATAGTGAAAATAATTAAGATATAATCTATCTTAATGAGAGTACGACCCATACCCATAGATCACGGCCCATCCCTTTTAGGAATAAATCAGTAAAAATTATTTTTTCTTGAAGAACATTCAATAAAAATAAAACATGAATAAATATTTTATTTCATAGCATCCAAGAGGGCATATTAAAATTTAAATTAAAAATTCTTCTTTTCTGACATTAAGAAGACAACAGCATCAAGAAGGCAATAGCAGCTCTGGATCTACTTCTAGACCAAATTCCCTAGGATTCTTGCTTCTTGAATTGGACCGAAGACAGGCTGAACCGCACCGAAGATGGGCTAAACTGAAGATGGCTAAACTGATCTCTGTTCCTGAACCGAACCGACGCTCCCAGAACTCTTGAACCGAGCGAACGTCTTCCAAGACTCCCGAGCTCACGAACACCTCTCCTTCCTCTGTTCCGGATGCCTCTCCCCCCCACCAAACTCACGAACGCCTCCCAACTCCTCTTATACATACCCGGATGTGGAGGGAATGCGGCTTCCACTACTATAGAAATTTAATTAGACTACGTGTAAAAAATGTAGTCTTTATATATAGACTACGGTTAAAAGTATTTTAAAAAACGTAGTCTTTTGAGTGTAGTCAAAAAAATATGAGCATAGTTAAAAGTCCCTGGTTTAGACTACATTTTTAGACTTAGTTAAAAGTAAAAAAATGTAGTCTTTAAATACATTTAGACTACATTTTTATCAAAAATTGTAGTTAAAAGTCAAAAAAACGTAGTCTTTAAAACATTTAGACTACATTTTTATCAGAAATTGTAGTTAAAGGTCAAAAAATCATAGTCTTTAAATACATTTAGACTATGTTTTTATTAGAAACTATAGTTAAAAGGCAAAAAAATGAAGTCTTTAAATACATTTAGACTACTTTTTCATCAGAACGTGTAGTCTATTATGTACATTTAGACTACGTTTTGATATTGAAAATGTAGTATAATATCAAATCCTGTCATAAAAATATACTTTCAATACCAGAAATGTTGGCCAGATGGCAACCCAAGAGGAGGGGGGGTTGAATTGTGTTATTTAAAAAATTTTACACTTAAAAACAAATTTTACTAAGTTAATGTGCACAAGTGAAGTGAAGCAGTAAATAAGAAACATAATATAAATGAGAGAGAGAGAGTAATAAGCACAATAAACACAAGAAGATTTATAGTTGTTCGGTGTTATCTACACCTACGTCCATTCCCAAGAAACTCTTGAGTTTTGCAAGATCACAACTCGAACTTGTTGTTTTACACGGGGTCACAATGAACCCAGCTGGTTTTCATGGGTTCACCAGCACATAATCCAACGTAAGCTACTCTTAGCTTATCCCGAGGTCAAATACCTCAACTAATTCAATCCCCTGATTGAATTAGGACACAAGCAATTCAGATAAATGTTTACAGCAATTAATAGCTCCTCAAATGAGCAAATATGTAATGTAAATAAATAAGAATAGAAAAGCCTATTTTTGAACCGATCTGAAGTTGAGCTTTTCTTCTTTTTTTCTTTTCCTCTCTTCTTCTGAATGAGCTAACAAGATTTGAACTCTGATTCTTGAACGAAGCTCGTTGGAGAAAAGTTGAAAATTTAGGGCTCTAGCTCTTCTTCTTCAAATCGGTGGAAATCCTTAGAATTTGATTTCTCTTCTATCTCTCTTCAAAGGATGTTGGATTTCTCTTCTATCTCTCTTCAATTGATGGCCTTGAGCATAGAGATTTTCCTCTTTGATTTTCCTCTTTTTCTTCTCTCTATTTTCGTTCTCTTTTCTTTTGTTTTGTTCTCTCTTTTTCAAACGGATGAACTCCTTTTATAATCTTCTTTAATCCAAGATTAGGTGAAAAATAGCCATTGAAATATACTTGGATTGCTTCCTCAAGCAAAGAAATAGATCCGTTGGGGGTTAGGTGAAGAAATGTTACCATTGGAATCTGTTTTGACAGATTTGAAATTCTATTCCTGACAGGTTGGAGTCGGCTCCAAGATGGGTTTCCAAAAATAGTAATAAAACATCCGTTGGGGAGTCGGCTCTGAGAAACTGTGGTGTCGGCTCGACACATTCTGGAGTCGGCTCTAATTTCCGAGGGTCGACTCTAACGATGTCCCAAAAATACACTCTCTTTTCTCAGGTTAGAGTCGGCTCTAAAATTTTAGGTGTCGGCTCGAAACTCTAGGTGTCGACTCGAAACTTTAGGTGTCGGCTCCGAAAACTGCAGAAAACCATTTCTCTGTATCTCAGGTTAAAGTCGGCTCTAGCATTTCAGGGGTGTCGACTCCGAACCGTGTGAAAAATATTGAACTGTTCTGATACACCAATGGGTCAGCTCCAAACACAGTGGGTGTCGGCTCTAAGTTCTGAACTTTGAAATGTTCTATTAAAAAACTGATTCAAACTTAATTTGTACATCATTTGAATAACTTAACCTTTCTAAGTTCCTGAAACACTTGTTAATTTTATTAGTAACATAAAAAATATACTCATGGCTTTTGTTAATCATCAAAATCAATAATTGTGTTAACAATTTTTTCCTTTTTGATGATGACAAAAACATTAAGTTTATGCATGATTAATCAATGAAATTGACAAATTAAATGAGTTTTAAGTTCTCATAGTTAAGCTCCCCTGAATGAGGTAGGTCCCCTTATGATAACCAAATTAAGTTTATTTGAATTCAATGCATATATGTTATAACCAAGTTAAATTAATTTAACACTTAACACATATACAAACATCTTTCTCATATATGTTATTAACATCAAATGCGTATACGTAAACAAGCCGTTTTCCTCCTTTTTTGTTATCAACAAAAAGGTTAAGAAAGAAGTGCTTAAGTCAAAATCAAAATTAATGCTTCAATCAAGATTCAAGATAACATTCAATGAATACAAAGTCATTCAGAATATTCATTAATTCATTGCAAAATACATCATTGCATCATTCATATTACTTCAAAATACATCAAAACATCAACGTACATAATTTGTCCTAAGTACAAACTAAAGCTCAAAAGAAAACTTGATGTTGACAAAACTAAATCATCTTAAAATTCTTTTCAATTCTTCTAGAATTTGTCCCATGCCCTTCTCTTGAATTTTCATAAAGTCATTCAACATCCTTTCAACTAAAGCAGCAGCAACTGAAACTTTTTCTTGAAGTTATGCGTTGCACTTAGAATAGGTGTCAGAGTCACCTACAATATCCTTGATCTTATCAAATATCAACCTTATGTCTTTCATCAAGGTAATAGAAGATGTGCTCAAGGATGACTCTATCACATTGATCTTATCTTCCAAAGAGTAAAAATGCTGCTTGATTCCCATAAGATGATTCTCAAGTTCATTTTCATCTTAGCTTCATGACTCATAAATAATTCTCTCAGCTGCTCCAACTGAGTCTCAGAAAAACTAGTAGATACCTGAACAAATGATGTAGGTGCAGGTGCTAGTGTAGGAGGTGCAGGGGCCAGCGAAGGGTGTCTCGCAGAAGTTCTTGCAACTGATGGACCAAATGCCACAGTCTCAGCCTCAGCCGTACCATCATCCAAATTCCCTTTCCTTTCCCATTTGCCATTGATCTTCATGAAGCCCATACGGTGCAAGGTAGCCTTATTATAATAATCTGTATGTTTAAGGCTCTTTAAAGGCTCATTATCCAATATACCTTGGCTCTGAAAGGCCATAGTCAGAATCATACCAGAGGGTAGGGTTGACCTCTTCGTATTGCTAGCCTCGGCCATGTACCAAATCATCATTCCAGGTAAGTTTATTGGTTGGCCGGTCACTACAGAATCCATTACTACAACATCCCTCTCGGATACATACTCAAATCGTCCGATTTTGGGGAACAAAATTCTACTACAAATATTATGTAAAAGTCTCAACTCTAGGGGCAACTGATTAGCCCTAATCTCTTCAAATTCAGCTACCTCTCTGCCAAGTAATCTTGATAAGGTTTCACCTCTTTCGTTATAGGAGTTTGCAATAGGTCCAATAACAGGTATTTCTAACAAACTTCCCAAAATTTCCGAAGTAAGGTGAACTCTAGTTCCTCTCACAAAACTAACAAGGCCTCCATCTCCTCTAGTCAAGTTAAGATAAAAATCCTTTACAAGGGCCGGATAAGTAGGAACATCTAGGGAACATACCTTCTCTAGTCCCATTTCCTTAAGCTATCTTCCAAGAGAGAATCCCTCTGCTTCAAAAAATCCAAAATCCACTTTTCTTCCCATTGTTATAACCTTCCCTGCTAAGAGATCTACATGCGGAGAAGAAGGACCAGGGATGGCACTAGGAGTGGAGGATGATGACGTGGAAGATGAACTAGGCGAGGTTGGCGTGCCGGATGCCTCACCGTCCTTTTCCCAGTCTTCACGGTCTTTTGAATACCGATCCTCGGTGCTTAGGTGCCATAGATTGCTAGGGAGTGATGGATTAGAAAGATTCTAGGATTTGAAAGACTTGGAGAGAGTTTTGGAAGAGTTTGGAATAGAATGGGGTTGAATAGGTGTCAACTCTGCCCTAATATAGTCAACCTTCCCCACAAGGTGTTGGCTCCCGCAAAGCCGGGTGTCGACTCCAAGTTGCTAACACAGTCAGTGCCTGAATTAGAGTCGGCTCCGCAAAGGCGGGTGTCGGCTCCAAGGTCACAGACAGAGAATTACACAGGCAGGTGTCGACTCCACAAATAGAGGTGTCAACTCCAAGACAATTTCAGTGAAAAAATTAGATTTTCAAAGGATCTGAAACTTGTCAAAATAATCAATAAATTTTGGATAAAATTCCTTGGAATGTGGTGAATCAAAGATTTCAAATATCTAGATAAGTTTTCCTTAGAATCACAAAAGATTTTTCAAGAAAATAATTGAATTCTAGATAGCCATTCCTAGAAGTTTCAAAATCATTCCGATGGGTCACAAATTCTTAACTCTCCTCTAAGATAACAAAATCTTTCTTTACTTAGGGGTTTTGTAAATATGTCCGCTAATTGTTCATCAGTACAAACATAATCAAGACAAACATCATTATTAGCTACATGTTCTCGAATGAAATGATGTCTTATTTATATGTGTTTAGTTCTTGAATGTTGAATATGATTTTTAGTTAGATTTATTGCACTAGTATTATCACATCTAATTGGAGTTTTATCAAGTATAATACCATAATCTTCAAGTTGTCGCTTAATCCGAAGGATTTGAGCATAGCAACTTCCAGCTGCAAATATTCAGTTTCAGCAGTTGATAATGCAACCGAATTTTGCTCTTTGCTAAACCAAGAGATTAAGTTACTACCTAAAAATTGGCATGCACCACTTGTGCTTTTTCTATCTAATTTACAACCAGCATAATTAGAATCAGAATATGCAATCAAATTTAATGTTGAGTCTCTAGAGTACCATAGTCCTACATTTTTAGTTCTACTTAAATATCTTAGAATTCTTTTTATAGCAATTAAGTGAGATTCTTTAGGTTTAGACTGATATCTAGTACAAAAGCAAACAGCAAACATAATATCAGGTCTACTTGCAGTTAAGTAAAGTAGTGAACCGATCATACCTCTGTAATATTTTTGATCAATTTTCTTACCATCTTCATCTTTACCAGGTTTGCATGAAGGACTCATAGGTGTTCCAAGGGGTTTAACTGATTCCATTCCAAACTTCTTGAGAATTTCTTTCATGTACTTTGTTTGGTTGATGAAAATCCCCTCTCTTTCTTGTTAGATTTGTAGTCTAAGGAAGAAGTTAAGTTCTCCATCATGATCATCTCAAACTCACCCAGCATTAACTTTGCAAATTCTTAACATAGAAGATCGTTAGTAGCACCAAATACTATATCATCTACATAAATTTGTACTACTAATAAATCTTTATCTTTTCTTTTTAAAAATAAGGTTTTATCAATATTTCCTTTAGAAAAATTATTTTTAATTAAAAATTTACTTAGCATATCATACCAAGCTCTAGGTGCTTTTTTTAAACCATATAGTGCTTTATGTAGTTTTAAAAAAACATGATTTGAAAATTCATGATCTTCAAAACTAGGTGGTTGTTCTACAAAAACTTTCTCATTTTATAAATCCATTTAAAAATGCACTTTTCACATCCATTTGAAATAAATTAATGTTCATATGACATGCAAATGCAAGTAATAGTCTAATTGCTTCTAATATAGCAACAGTGCAAAAGTTTCATTAAAATCAATTTCTTCTTCTTGATTATAACCTTTTGCAACTAATCTAGCTTTATTTCTAATTACTATGCCATTTTCATCTAGTTTATTTCTAAACACCCATTTAGATCCTATAACAGGATGACCTTTGGGTCTATCTACAAGGGTCCATACTTTATTCCTAGTAAATTGATTTAATTCTCTTGCATAGCTAACATTCAATTACTATCTTTTTTGGCTTCCTCAATAGTTTTAGGTTCTATTTGAGACACAAATGCAAGATGATTATTAATATTTCTCATTAATGATCTAGTTCTTACACCTTGAGATGGATCACCTATAATCAATTCCTTTGGATGACCATAAGCGTATCTCCAATCTCTAGGTAGATCTGCATCATTACGAGTAGTATCAATAACATCATCCTTAGGTGAATCATCATCTTTAGCCTCAGGTTCATGATCTGAAGATACATCTATATTTAATTTTTTAATATCTTTTTCAAGCAAATTTGTATCTTCCTCATCATCAATCTTTTCAGAACTTGATGCTAAAGACTCATCAAAAACTACATGAATTGATTCTTCTACAATTAAATATTTTTATTAAATACTCTATAAGCTTTACTAGAAGTGAAATATCCTAAGAAGATACCTTTATCAGATTTAGCGTCAAACTTTCAAGATTGTCTTTACCATTATTATGAATGAAACATCGACAACCAAATGCATGAAAGTAACTAATGTTAGGTTTCCTATTATGCCATAATTCATAGAGTTTTCTTAAGAATTTGTCTAATTAAAACTCTATTTAGGATGTAACATGCCATGTTTATAGCTTCCCCAGAAATACTTGGGAGTTGGCTTTTACATAGCATGGTACGAGCCATATCTTCTAGAGTCCTATTTTTCTTTCTACAACTCCATTTTGTTGAGGTGTTCTAGGTGCAAAAAAGTTATGATGAATGCCATTTTCAATGCAGAAATTTTCAAACAAATGATTTTCAAATTCAGTTCCATGATCACTTCTAAGAGACACTATGGTGTTGTTTTTCTCATTTGTGACTTTCTTGAAGAATTTCAAAAATATAGGAAAGTCTCATCTTTGTGAGCTAAAAATAATACCCAAGTGAATCTAGAATAATCATCTACTATCACAAGACCATATTTCTTTCCTCCTAGATTAGTGGTTCTAGTAGGTCCAAAAAGGTCCATATGAAGTAGCTCGAGTGGCCTAGTAGTGAAATAATATTTTTAGATTTGAAAGAATTTCTTGTTTGTTTTTCAAATTGACATGCATCACAAATTCTATTATTTTAAAAATCTAATTTTGGAAGACATTTAACTAAATCCATTCTAATTAATTTTAAATTAAGTGTGTGTTTGCATGACCTAGTCTACGATGTCATAGCCATCCAATCTCATTTACCTTAGCATTATCAGCAATTAAGCAATGATTACTAGTAGACAAATTGTCTAAATCAATTAAGTATACATTGCCATTTCTATTTCCAATAAATATAATGCTATTGTCAATGGGATTTGATACAATGCAAATAGAAGCTTTAAAGGAAACTTTGAAACCTTTATCACACAGTTGGTTAATGCTAATTAAATTATACTTTAATCCATCTACATATAAAACATTTTCAATAAAAGTGGAGGGAGTGATATGAATTTTACCAAAGCCCATAATTTGGCCTTTGCCATTATCTCCAAAAGTTACAATTCCTCTCTTTTGATTTCAAGGGTGATGAATTGCTTCTTGTCACCCATCATGTGTCTTGAGCAGCCACTGTCAAGATACCATTTTCTTTTTGATCCTTTGGCTGCAAGACACTCCTGCAAGACAATCAAATATTATGTTTAGGTACCCAAGCCTTCTTGGGTCCTTCATGGTTAGTAGCAATAAATATTGTTCCTTTTGGAACCCATATTTTCTTGCCTTTATGATTTAAATTCTTATGAGACATTTTGAAATTATATTTATAAGATTTATGTCCCTTTTTGTTACAATGATAACATGAAATATCATTTTTCTTTACAAAGAAATTGTTGACATATTTTTGTTTCATATGTGGTCTATATCCTAAACCAGCTTTATCAAAAATAGCTCTTTGATTGTTCAATAGTAAATTAAGTTTTTTTGAGCTATTTGTAAATTTATCAACAATATTCTTATACTTATCAACTTCTTTCTTTAAATTAAGATTTTCATTAGAAATTGATTCTTTTTCCTTCAATATGTCTTCTTTTTCAGATTTCAGACTTTTGATCTCAAAAACAAATTCATTTTTCATTTTGAGAAGATCTAAATTTTTAGTTTTTAAAGATTTGTTCTTGGTTCTCAAAATCTTGAAATCACTAACTAATTCATTAAAAGCGTCATACAATTCATCAAAAGTAAAATCATCATTGGGGGTTTCAAAATTTACCTCATTGTCGTCGTTCGCCATGAAGCATATGTTGGCAACCTCTTTTTGTTCTTCTTCAGATGAAGACTCTTCACTATCGCTCCAAGTTGCAACATAGGCTTTCTTCTTCTTCTTGTATCCCTTCTTTAATTGAGGACATTCGGATCTAAAGTATCCCAGTTTCTTACATTCATAACATATTAAGGGATCCTTATCCTTGTCCTTATCCTTATCCCTTTCTCTTTCTCCTTCCATTTTTATTCCTGACTTTCTCTTATGGAAGGGTCTCCTTCTTTGCATAAATTTCTTAAATTTTCTAGCAAGGAGAGCTGTCTCATCATCTTTATCATCTTCACTGCTGCTCTTTTCACTTTCAACAGCCTTGAGTGCAATTGTTCTCTTCTTTTTTACCTCTTCCTCTTGACGTTGTTTCATTGTTAGCTCATGGGTCATTAGGGATCCAAGTAACTCCCAAAGGTAAGATGTTCAAGTCTTTGGCTTCTTGGATTGTTGTCACTTTGGCTTCCATGATCTTGGAAGAGACCTAAGAATTTTTGCACTAATTCAGAGTTAGTATAAATCTTACCAAGACTTTTCAAACCATTTACAATATTAGTGAATCTAGTGTACATGCATGTGATTGACTCATTTTGCTCCATACTAAATAGTTCATATTTGTGCACTAGAATATTGATTTTAGATTCCTTAACTTGGTTGGTACCCTCATGAGTAACTTCCAACCTATCCCATATTTCTTTGGCTGAAATGCAAGTGGATATTCGATCGAATTTATTTGCATCCAAAGAAGTATAAGACATTCATGGCTTTGGCATTAAGCTGAGCCATTTTCCTATCATTCTCATTCTAATCCCTTTCGGGCTTAGGAACAATAGATCCATCTACAATGTGTGTGGGAGTGCTAGGACCATTAATAATGACACTCCATAATTCATAATCTAAAGCTTGAATAAAATTCTCATTCTAGCTTTCCAATATGAATAATTTGTGCCACTAAACAAAGGAGGTCGATGGTGGATTGACCTTCAGAAAAAGATGATCCAGCTTGAGCTGCCATTTGGATCTTTAGCTCTTGATCGTTAAATCAAGCCGAAATTAGCACAAGCTCTGATACCAATTGTTGGCCCCGATGGAGGGGGGTGAATTGGGTTATTTAAAAAATTTTACACTTAAAAACCAATTTCACTAAGTTAATGTGCACAAGTGAAGTGAAGCAGTAAATAAGAAACACAATATAAATGAGAGAGAGAGAGTAATAAGCACGACAAACACAAGAAGATTTATAGTGGTTCGGTGTTATCTACACCGACGTCCACTCCTAAGCAACTCTTGGGTCCATACTATAATCACCCTGATTACAGCTGAGTTGTTTTGCAAGATCACAACTCGAACTTGTTGTTTTACATGGGGTCACAACGAACCCAACTGTTTTCTTGGGTTCACCAGCACACAACCCAACGTAAGCTACTCTTAGCTTACCCCAAGGTCAAATACCTCAAATAATTCAATTCCTTGATTGAATTAGGACACAAGCAATTCAGATAAATGTTTACAGCAATTAATAGCTCCTCAAATGAGCAAATATGCAATGTAAATAAATAAGAATAGAAAAGCCTGTTTTTGAAGCAATTTGAAGTTGAACTTTTCTTCTTTTTTCCTCTCTTCTTCTGAATGAGCTGATAGGATTTGAACTCTGATTCTTGAATGAAGCTCATTGAAGAAAAGTTAAAAATTTAGGGCTCTAGCTCTTCTTCTTCAAATCGTGGAAATCCTTAGGATTTGATCTTCAAAGGCTGTTGGATTTCTCTTCTATCTCTCTTCAATTGGTGGCCTTGAGCACAGAGATTTTCCTCTTTGATTTCCCTTTTTTTCATTTTCTCTATTTTCTATTTTCTTTCCTTTTGTTCTGTTCTCTCTTTTTCAAACGAATGAACTCCTTTTATAATCTTCTTTAATCCAAGATTAGGTGAAAAATGCTGTTGAAATGTACTTGGATTGCTTCCTCATGCAAAGAAATAGATCCGTTGGGGGTTAGGTGAAGAAATGTTACCATTGGAATCCGTTCTGACAGATTTGAAATTTTGTTCCTGCTAGGTTGGAGTCGGCTCAACTTTTCATGTGTCGGCTCCAAGACGGTTTTCCAAAAATAGTAACAAAACATCCGTTGGCGAGTTGGCTCCGAGAAACTGTGGTGTCGGCTCGACGCGTTCTAGAGTTGGCTCTAATTTTCGAGGGTGTCAACTCTAACGATGTCCCAAAAATACACTCTCTGTTCTCAGGTTAGAGTCGGCTCTAAAATTTTCAGGTGTCAGCTCCGAAACTCCAGGTGTCGACTCCGAAATTTAGGTGTCGGCTTCGAAAACTGGCAGAAAACCATTTCTCTGTATCTCAGGCTAGAGTCGGCTCTAGCATTTCAGGTGTCGACTCCGAACCATGCTAAAAATATTGAACTGTTCTGATACGCCCAGGTGTCGCTCCAAACACAGTGGTGTCAGCTTTAAGTTCTGAACTTTGAAATGTTCATTAAAAAACTAATTCAAACTTAATTTTATATATCATTTGAATAACTTAACCTTTCTAAGTTCCTAAAACACTTGTTAATTTCATTAGTAACATAAAAAATATACTCATGGCTTTTGTTAATCATCAAAATCAATAATTGGGTCAACAAGAAAAATTCTAAAAATATTGAATTGAAATATCCAATACTACTGTCATCATACAAACATATTCCAAAAAATCTCAAATACATTGAATTAAAATATCCAATTTTCTTCAATATTTCTTCGATGCTAAATCTCAAATACATTTAGTGCCAATTTTTTCAAATGAAACCTTGCAAGTACTCGACCCATTCTCCATGCATAATGTCGATCTCTTCTTGTTTATAAGTTTTCTTCTCAGCAAACTGCATATATACACATAAGTTACTCAGAAAAGAGCACTAAATGACGCATGACACAAAAATCTAAAACCATAAAAAGTACTACTTATATATATGAATCATGTACGCAATAATGACCTACCTTTTCATCAGTTAAAATGATATGATTCTCAATGATCTTCTTATACATGATGACATAATAGCCACATTCAACACCTGATAGTTGCTTAGGACACTTGAAAGATGAATTTAAAAGTTTTTATAAGACTTAAATAAATAAGATCTAATTTTATAAATTTAAAAAAAATGTTCAAGTCAATATACCTTAACTGACTCCCAAATAAGTGTTTTTCTTGCAACTCGTTCAGCTTTAGCGTTGTATATTTTGAGTGCACTGATATAGCAAAGTATAATAATAATGTGAGACTCAAATGATATAACCCAGACAAATTACTATAAAATTAAAAAGAAATAAATACTTACGTATTAATAACACCTTTCAATTCTTTTCAATTATCCAATAGAATCACAAAAATACACTTTGTCCCTATGAGGGTCAATAACCCCAAGGGCCAGTGATGCCTTCATAAACATAATAACAATAATTAACATAATATCAAAAGTATCAATTTCATTAAAAAACCACTTACCCAGAGTTATAAGGAGCTAGAAACAATTGATCCATATTACAATACTCTAATCTTTTAGCAATAAAATCTGATCGTACTCCAACCGATCCAGAGTGTATAGAGATCTATGAAGGGTCTACGAAGCTATACATGTTGAGTAGTTTTGATTTCTTGAGTTGGTTGTACAAATAGCTACACAAATCAAATTATTCAATCCCACGGTTATTATTAGAAACTTGTAACATCTAGTGATTGCATATAAAAGGCAAAAAATATAAAAATATCTTATTACCTCATATATATAGCACAATACAACTACAACTAATCTCCTCCATTGAGCAAAAGTTATCAATATCTTTCCGAATAATATAATCCATTTATGATCAAAGACACCAACATCCAATACCACAGTTATTGTATTTGTATCTCCTAAACTTTTTGCAATATAATTCTTTAAATATGACAAACTCCATAGACCCTTTTCTTTGCTTTTTATCTGTAAATTTCTTTTAACATGATTCAAAAAAACTTTGACACCATCCTCATATCTTTTTGTACGTCTATTAACAGAGTACCATGACTTATCTAGTCTGTTTAAATTCAAAAAATACTAGAAACTACTTAATTAAATCAAACTTAATTAAATCAACAAATATAATTAATTTTATCTAACAAACTAATAAATTTGAAAGATGATAAGTAAATTAAAAAGATAAATAATAACTTACAGTGGTTCAGCTTTCTTTACTTTGTTATCAATCTCTTTGGACCTACTTTTCATGCCCGATGAATCCACCATCTATGTTCCTAAAATGGAAAAGATATTATGTTCAAAAACATATAAACTATCTTTATTTTTTTTAAAAAAAAATCAATAATCACCTTATTTTTTAAAAAAAAAAGATAAGAAAAATCAACAATCACCTTATTTGCACGCTCGAGTCATCGCATGCATTAGGTTGCCTTAATGCGGATATGTCGTTTCTAATGGATCATAATGCGGCTCTATAGCAAATAAGTGACTGGAATCTGATCTTTTCTCCATGTGGAGGTGAAGGAAGCGAACCATGCAAGGAAGTATAAATGGTCATTTTCCCACTGCATCTTTCGCAATTGCTGCGGATTATGTGGATAGGTTTGTTCTCTGAATAGCTTCTTCCACGAGGGCCACGGGATCATTAGAGCCGTGTTAGAAGTACAGACTGTGACATGCCAATTGGACCACTAATGGACCCTATTGACAATGTGATCCCACCCAAACACAATCAGGAACCCCAATTTATGGTGCAGTGTATGCACATTCACACACAAGAAACAATGGGTGGCATATCATGTACTTGGGACCGCCAATTGCAACGTGTGCCATGCCTTCTTTCCGCATCCATTCAGCCCCCGATTCTCACATGATATTGATCCCATAGTGGATGCAGCAGGTCAAGGTACGTCTCTCTTTCTCTCTCTCTCTTTATCTCTCTTCCAACTTATTAATAAAGAAGAAAGTGCTGCCTAAAATATAAACTGAAGTTAAATTCTCAAGCCTCCAACTCTGGCACGGAAGGCCCGAGATATTTGAGACCTCATCATGAGCTTGTTCGGTGGAGAATATATCACCCACCTAGTGCCCACAAACTCCAGAGAACAAGTCGGAAGAAAAGTGGCATATTGGCGATCCAGCGTTCCAATTCGATCGGTCCCTTTTTGCCTCCAAGTTCGCCTGACATCGGTGCGTGCGTGCTGTCGATGTCATGGGCTTGTCTCCCTGCCCTCCTCGCCATCGAAGAAGGAGCTTTGAACAGGGAAACATTGAAGAGAGGGCTTTCAAAAAAGCAGAGCAGGCAACCCACGGCTCCGGCCCGGCGGCTGCAAGCCTCCAACTCTGGCACGGAAGGCCCGAGATATTTGAGACCTCATCATGAGCTTGTTCGGTGGAGAATATATCACCCACCTAGTGCCCACAAACTCCAGAGAACAAGTCCGAAGAAAAGTGGCATATTGGCGATCCAGCGTTCCAATTCGATCGGTCCCTTTTTGCCTCCAAGTTCGCCTGACATCGGTGCGTGCGTGCTGTCGATGTCATGGGCTTGTCTCCCTGCCCTCCTCGCCACCGAAGAAGGAGCTTTGAACAGGGAAACATTGAAGAGAGGGCTTTCAAAAAAGCAGAGCAGGCAACCCAAGGCCAAACCCCAGGCCGGCACCCCTCTTGCCCTCTCTCTCTCTCTCCGATCGTTAGATTAAAAAAAAAAATTTACCTGCAGTTGAATCTCAGCCTGATGAAGAACAAAACCCTAATCTTGCCTGGTGATGGAGTCCTAGTAAATGAAATCCTGATCAATGGTGGTGGAGTCTCCTCAACCTTAATCCCGCGTGGGCGATGGAGTCTCCACAAACGAAACCCTAGAACAAAACTGCGGATGGAAGAAAGAAATTTGATTTTGGGTATCGCGAGGGTTTCGTTTAGGAAAAGGAGGGAAGTGAATTAGGAGGAGAAAAATTATATTAGACTACGTCTTAATTAAAAATATATTAGACTTCTTAATTAAAAATGTAGTCTTTTATATTATAAAATATTGAAAACATAGTCTTTTTATATTATCAGATAATATAAGACTATGTCTTAATTAAAAATGTAGTCTTTTATATTATAAGATATTAAAAACATAGTCTTTTTATATTATCAGATAATATAAGACTACGTCTTAATTAAAACATAGTCTTAAATATATTATTAGATAACATAAGACTACGTTTTATTTAAAAAAGTAGTCTTTTTATATTATCATATAATATAAGACTACGTCTTAATTAAAAACGTAGTCTTTTTATATATAAGACTAAGTCTTATTTAAAAACAGTCTTTTTATATTTTCAATAATTTAAGACTACGTTTTAAATAAAAGATGTAGTCTTTTAATTTGTGAAAATATAAGACTACATTTTTTACAAAAAAATGTAGTTTTTTCTAAAACCTACTGTAGTCTATTTAACATTTTATAGTAGTGTTCCAAGCTATCCAGATCTGATTCAACACATGGATAGATGCAGAGAGATTGCATAAAGATTGCGGATGATTTTTCTTCCAATCTAGAGTTCTTTCCCGATTTGTTTGGCGGAGAGAACGCAGCCAGTTTCCTTCCAATCTGAAGTTTCTTTCCCAATTAGTTTGTGCGACGGTGGAATCAGAAAGATGAAAATTTCCTAGGAGACATCACTGTGGCCGACGGCTTCCTTCTTTAATTCCATGGAATCCGAGGCGATTTGGGTAATTTTCCAATGTTGAGGAGCTTTTCGGCAGTGAGGATCTTCTTGGCGGTGATGTTTTTGGTGAATAAAATGGTCTCTGGTGACCCTAGGCATCACCGGCATCCGTCTGCGCGACATGCTTGATTCTATGAAAAAATACGATGAACTCGGCAGATGGTCTGCCGAGTTTGCTTTGGGATTCATGCAATTGAATATAAATCCTTGTAAATTTAATTTCGAGCTCATTTTAAGTCTGATTTGAGTGTCGTTTGCATCGTTGGACTCTTAAAATCGATCTCTTTAAATTGATGAAGCTTTTTCTAAAAATATTATATAAAGTAATCAAATATTAAATAATAAAGGTAATTTGACCTATTAAGTAATAGGTTTATGATAATTATTTGTGCATTTATCACCTCTTAGAGGCTTAATCCTTCACAGAACATAGCATCCTTACAACCTTCCTAGCCTGATGCTCCATCGCGCTTGTGGCCCTTGTTACGCAAGACCAATTTGGCATGTTGGCCCAACTAGTCCAGGCCTTGGCACAGTTGGTATAGGGACTCCATGGAATCCCACTCCTGACTATGCTCAACGAACAACATATTAGCGTAGTAGCTGCACCGGTTCAACCGATGGCTCCTCTGCCCAACCAGTTCAAAGCTACGAGCCTCCCATAATAACCCGACCGTGAGGAGGAAGCAGAGCCTATTCTACCAAAAGCCAAAGACAGGAGCTTTCCTTTGCCCCACTGGGCCTGCTCCCTATCTCTGATTTCTTCCCATCATGATTCTACGCCAAGACCTTAATCTCCTCGCCCAGCCTCTTGAACTTTCTGAAATGAGGTGATCGAGCAGAAGATCTAGAAGATACACCTATAATTAGATGTTGTGAAGCATAACTCCCTGCTAGAGATTCAGGTGGAGCAAGGTCCCCCTTTATCATGAGAATTATGACCGAGGCTATCCCACCGCACATCAAGCTCCCTGCCATCAAGCCGTACAATGGGATGACCGACCCAGANCATGATAACACGGAGGAAACATATCTTGATGACATTATATTAGAGACACCTGACACATTAGTTTATGATGATATTAATCACATCCAATTTACCAGGAATTAGTTATGGCTCTGTACTAGAGCCAACTGTATGAGGAGGACTCTCTGGCCGGTAATTCTGATCTGCCGGTGGGTCAAGGGAACTACTGGAGGTGTGCCCCTGCCAACCAGTAGGAACTGAGCACCAGCGATTTCAGTCCGAGATGCTTCAAGCTCTCTCGGGTATGGCGCAGTCTATGCAGGACATGCAGCATCAGAGTGGCGCAGCGGAAGCGTGGTGGGCCCAAAACCCACAGGACCCAGGTTATGATCTTAGGGACATATGCATAATGACACTCTAGGAAAAATATTTGGATGACATTGAGACAATTGTGGCTTTCAAGGAATTTCATGAATTATGCGTTGGAGCTTGAAATTTAAAGTTTATCAAGAATTACAAGTTTGATAGAAATTGAGAATGAACCATCGCAAGCCAATGATATTATGTGGGCTCCCTGGATTGGTAGCCTGATCAGTGGAGGTCAAGGGCTTCTAGAGGTTTAGCTCCATTAAACTTGTTGGAAATGATTCGTAACAGTTTCAGACCTTTAAATAATATGGGAATAAAAATTTTAATTGGATATGCAATAAAGACTGATAAATATAGAATATATAGTGTGGAAAATTTCAATTGATGACTAATATGACTAAGATATCATCATTATGTTTATATTGCAATTGAGTTGATATGTGGATTTGGAGTTAGTAAATCTGAATTTGATATGGATGTATATAATAATTTAATAGAACTTACATTGTTGATATTGTAAGTTTAGATTATGAGTTAATCTGTTATAGGATGATTAATATTAATGATATTTTGAGAATGAATAGTTAATTACATGTTTTTGATTAAGCATAATTGAGTACTTTCTGAATTTGAGTCTGGATGGATTATATAGTATTTTACTAAGAGACTTTTTATTATGGATCATAGATTCAAAACTGATTGTTATTTTGCAGATAGGAGATGGTTGATTGATAATGAAGTGGTTGATTGCTTATTATATCATGATGGATCATTTAGGAGGATATTAAATTTTAAATTCTGAGATAATTACTGTTTAAGTTTTGAGAGCAGTAGACTCTATTAACTTTAGAACGGATTTTGGCTATAAATGATCAAATATTTTGATGGTAGAAAGTGAAAGATTTTAGCAAGAATGAGATAAGATAAACTCCACTGATAAAGAATTTCATGGGGATTTTCATCTGTTAATAGATTTCTAAATCAAGATATATATTCATTAAATTATTGTACCTTTCTTCATAGTTCCTACGTAGGCATCTTTCTCCAGGATGGATCAATTAATCATCCATAAGTGGCATATTATGTTAAGAAAATCGGAGGGAGATGATTTTATTTGATTATTATGTTATGGATTATGGTTAAGGGTACATCTTTTATCACTTTCAAGTCATAGAGAGATTACTATAATTTTCAATTATGTCTTTCGATGGAAGTGCATTTTCAATCTTAACTTTATAAGTCTTGTATCCATCTGAGCTAGATTAGTGAAGTCACTTTGAGATATTTGAAGGGTTTAAATTAGTTGGTCATGTTATGGCATGAGACATTACATAAGCTATAGATGATTTTGATAATCATTGTAACGAAATAATCGATCCAAGAATTTGAATCATTTAAATTGCATTATTTATTAAGGATATACTGACCTATTCAAGAGAAATTGATTGGTTATGGTGGTATATTGATAAATATGAAGGAGATAAAGTAATTATACTGATGATTAATGATAGCACTATTATTCAAAGAAATTAAATTAGTTGATAATTTTGAAAGATATCCTAAATGATTGGCTTAATGTCATTGATGTTAGCTTGAAATATTCAAGAGTGAAACCAAGTGTTATGATGATAAAATAAGTATCGTAATGATTAATGGCACATTCAACTATTTATGAGTTCAGAGAGCATTGGAAGAAAACTATTTTATATTAATTCACAAGAATTTAGAATTTGTCTTATCGAGGAATTAAAATACCTGATGTTACTAACCTTAAGAATGGATGACATAATACATACGATGGATTCTATGATATTATAATAATTATGTTGTGAAAAAAAAAAAAAAAAAAGGGATGACAGGAAAGAAATACTTCTTAAGGAATTTAATTTTATTTGGTAGAAAGATCAAATTAATTGTTGATGTTGGACATATCATTTGAGTGCTTAGGAATGAAATAAAAGTTTGCTAGTGAGTATCTTTAATAGTACAAAATTGTGGACATTTAATTTCGAGGAGGTGTATTTCAAACCCCGTTATATGCTAGAACTTGAACCAATTTAGCTTAAGAAAGAATTGACTTATAAGATTAATGATGTATCGATGACGGTGACTTTTGAATGAAATTTAGCTGATTATGAGATAGAAAAATTGGATTTATATTCTATTAGATGTATATCAAATTTCGAGGACGAAATTTTTATAAGGAGGGGAGGATGTAATACCCGGTTCAAACGAACCAGATTTGGTTCAGATGAACCAGGCTTGGTTCAAATGAATCAAGCTCCTGACTATTGAGTTCCCGGACTAACGCTTCGCTCCAGGCGAAGCGTTTGGCCTTCCGAGAAAACTCAGATCCGAGGCGCTCCTCAGGTGAATAAATAGGGAGGATGAGGACCCTTCCTTCATGCAGGCGCACTTCCTCCACCAGGTAAATTTCCTGGCTTCGAGAGAGAGAGAGAGAGATAGCATGAGAGGGAGGGAGAGAGAGAGAGAGATAGCGTGAGAGAAAGAGAGAGAGACAGAAACTGGGAGACAGAGAGAGAATGCAGTGAACCGGCCGTGCGTCGGTTCGGGCCGGCGGCGTGCCCGCCGCCTCACCGGGCCCGAGCTCCGGCCGATGACTCCGCCGGCACCATGGGCAGCGTCCGGCGGAGTAGTGGCGGTGATAGAGGAGAGAGAGGGCCAATCGGCCTCTCTCTCATGCGGTGACGGAAGCCAAACCGGCTTCCGTCGGTTGGTTCAGGCCCGGCGGCGTGCTCGCCGCCTCGCCGGGCCTGGGCTTCGGGTTGGCGCCTCCACCGGCGCCGGGCGTGCGTCCGGTGGAGGTCCGGCCGGCCATGGTGGCCGGCCGTGCCGCCGGCACTGTTGAAGCCGTGCGGACGATTAGAGAGAAATTGAAGAGATTAGAGATGAATTGAATGAAATTGAGGGGGATGGATTCAAGGGGGAGGCAAGTCACGGCGACAGCCGGCTCCGGTCCGGCCAATGGTGGCCGGACCGCCCCCAATTTCACCGGAGAAGTCGCTGGCATGGTGACAGCCCGAACGGATGAAATCGAGAGTGAAATGATGATTTAGAGAGAATGATGGAGGGAGTGTGGCCGGCCGCGGCGGCGGCCGGCTCTGGCCCGGCCTCCGGTGGCCGGAACGCCGTGGATTCGGCCGGCGGCGGCCCTGGCCGCCGGCATCTTTTCAATCCCCTGTTTCGGAAGAAACAGGGGATCGGGTGATAAAAGGCTGAACCGGGCCGGCTGGGCCGGCCGGTTCAGGCCTTTTGGGCCGTGCAGCATAGGTAGTTTGGGCTGATTTTTGGGCCCTGTAACGGGCCGGGTTTAGAAAAATATTTATATGGCTAGAATTTGGTGAATTCTAGTTTCATGGGGTATTTTTACTTCCCCAATTGGTGTGTGTGGTGGGAGATATTCGAGCCCAAAGTAGGGCCCGTGAAATAGTCTGGGTAGAAATCCTAAGGGTCATTTTAATATTCTTTACTAATAAATTAATTGTGTAAATGATCCTGTAGGTGCTCAGACATCTGACTAGCTTATTTATACTTGTTGGATTGCGTGCGGAGGTAAGTAAGCCTGTTATCAGTTATTAAATAAATTATTTCAGGATATGTGTAATTGAATTGCGAAATTTATATTGTGTTATGCATGGAATATTCATGGACATTGCTTAATTAATGAATGCTGGCAATATATTGTTGTTTATATGCTATGACTGAGATTTATTCATAATGAATGCTGAGCATGAAAAATATAAATGTTATGATATTGATATAAAAATTAAAAGTACAATCCACTGTTTTGCTATGTTGATGTATTGATGTATTGATGTATTGAAGTGATGTGAGGTACTGTTATGTGTCGCCGCGGTTCTCCTTTACTATGGCCCCAGACATTGTAGATGTGTTCTGTATGATTTTTATGGCCACACACACTGGAGATGTATTCTGTTATGATATGGCCCCACATATTGTAGACATGTTCTGTATGATTTTTACGGCCTCATACACTGACGAGTGTGTTCTGGCCCACATGTCTTACAATATGTTCTGTATGATTTTTATGGCCACATACATCGTAGAGTGTGTTCTGTTATGGTATGGCCCACACATCGTACAATGTGTTCTATGGATATTGATGGCCACGCATCTGGAGGATGTGCTCTGATTGAGGTATTGCAGGGCCGTGGGTCACATTTACAGTTACCATTGAGAGTATAAATAGTGGGTTTACTTATATAGTATAATTGAGCGGTTATGGCTGCAAATGATTGGTATTATATTCATAAGTGCCGCCGTGGTTCTCCTTTGCTATGGCCATACACATCTAGAGGATGTGCTCAGATGAGGCATTGCAGGGCCGTGGGACACGCATGATATAATACTTACATTGCATAATGGAGTGATTGTGAATGCAAAAGAATGAATTATTTATATGTGCCACCACGGCTCTCCTTTGTTATGGGCATTGCAGGGCCGTGGGACATATATAATATAATATGACAATGAATTGTTTATATGCACTAATAATTTGCTATGATATAATACAACAATGATGAGTGCAAATGATTTGAATTATATTTATATGTGCCGCCGCGGCTCTCCTTTGTTATGGGGCATTGCAGGGCCGTGGGACACATATGATATAATATAACAATGATGGATTTACTTACATTGCATATTTGAGTAATTGTATAATGTTTAAGCATGCAAATCATCTATGTGTTTATTGATTATCATGCTATGATTTGACTGCATAACATGGTTTACTTACTGAGTGTAATCTCATAAAATATTATAATGTTTTTATTACAGGACCATGAGATTTGAGAATAACATGTTGGAGTGATGGACCTCAACTCAAATATAGATTCTTGTTTTATTGCTATACCAGTGTATTTATGTGTAGGGCTTGATGCCCAGACTATATTATTGTGGTGTGTAAGGAACCATAGGTTCGTTGGAGCTTCTATTTAAAATAAAGTGGATTCATATGTTGATGTAACCCCAGTAATGCTTATGTGTAGATCTTGTAGCCCAAATCTTTAGTTATGGATTGTATTAAAGCCATGGAATTGAATGATATATAGGTTATTGCTTTTCTTGAACTCAGTGTCATGTTTCGGGACGCCTTGCGTGCCAGGCACGCGGCGGGTTGTCACCCTAGCTCAAAATTTTGGGTCTGGGACGTGACAGTCTCTTTTAATTGTTCCTTGATTGGTCATTTGGAGCTGGTGATATTTGCCCAGTCAAGTAACTTTGAACACTCATGCCATTCTTAGTCTGCTTTCCTTTTCCTCCATGCCAAAATTAGTCCTTGTTTCTATCTCTGCAACTTGGCTGGATTTCAAATTAGCCAAGTGGACGGCAATTGGATGGAGATGGAAAGTCGCCGGCCAGAAGCTCCCCTTCTACGAGGAGCCATGTGAAGCTTATCCCTTGGATCGATGAGATGGAAATCCATATTCTTGGAACTGCAGATATTATGGAAAAGCTCGCCTCTAACTATCATAATCAAGTAGCATTCTAAATTAGTGTTTTGTTGCTATCACCCAACCTCCTTGCCCTTGAAGGGACGCAAACGGCGCGATGAGACGAGGATTTTTCAAGGAAAAATTTTCATTATAGCATTCTAAGATAGAGCTGCGTTGCTGTCACCCAACCCCCTTGCCCTTGAAGCGAGGCAAACGGGACAATGAGACGATGACTTTCAAACCCCCTGCCCATGATTTAATTAACATTGTTAGCAGGACCTAAAATTTTAAGTAAAAATTAATGAATAGCAAGTAGCCTTGAGTTATAAATATATAATATTTTTTTCATTCAATATAAAACTAAATTTGAGATATTATAATGGCATGAGAAAATTATTGCTTTGCACCATCAATCCTTCACCAGTTACGTGAGCATCACCAATTTACTCATGCCACACCCATAGCTGTGGTAGAAAAGCTTTGATTCCAAAATGAATACTCGTTAACATTTCTAGACAAGAGATTGCATATGCCTGGCCATTCATCGGGAATTTGGAAGCAACAGACCCCAGCCACAAGTTGAGATATCAGAAACAGACGCCAAGGATGACAAATCTAAGTCTTTAGCTAATTTAATTTACATCAGTCTTTGAGGTATACCATCTTTGCTTAAAGCCAACTATAGTTAGAGCATCACGACGATGCCTCTCTCTCTCTCTCTCCTCGTAATAAGTTCTTTATTTAGGAAAAAGAGAGGAAAAAAAAAAAGGATGAGATCTCAGGATGAGAGATGTTAGGATGACTGAAGGAGAAGAAGGGATTTTCCAGGGATGCCTGATTAGCTGGCGGCCAAACCAGTCTTCAAAGCAGGCGAAGTTGGCCGCCGTGACTCGGCTTTCTGGTTGACGCAAATGGTGGGGCCAGGCGAGGTTTTTCGTGAAAGTCCGCATGTATGGCCGACGTATCGACGTTCAGATCCATTCGAATTCGCCGTGGCAAAGACGGTAAGAGGCACCCTATCATGATTTATGACGGTGGTGGAGATGGCTGTCTCTTGCTTGGAAAAGAATGTTAGGATTGTTTTCAAAACAGATTATTTTTTGGAGAAAAATTAAGATAGAAGAAAGGTTTTTCTCAACAAGAAAAAATAAATCTATTTTGTTTCATCAAGCACATATAAATATTATTTCTTATTTATGCAGATAAACATAATGCCTCTTATAATCTTATCCATCTAAGGCTATCCTACAAAAGCATAATAAAGATAGGCCCATTATATAAAAGCCCAACTCAAACTAAATAAAATAAAATAAAATACTAAAAATTAACAACCATTATATTTTAACACTTCCCTTTAATGGTTGTTCTTGGATACCCATGAGATCTCTAAAGTGAATGAATTTCTTCTTAGGTAGTGCCTTGGTGAAGATGTTTGCAATTTGATCTTTAGTCTTCACATACTTGACTTCAATTTCTTTTTCTTCTACCATATCTCTAATGAAATGGTACTTGATTTTGATAGGCTTGGTGCAGCTGTGATATATAAGATTCTTTGTCATATAAATAGTAGATTTGTTGTCACATAGCAGAGTAGTAGCTTCTTCTTGCTTTTCACCCATATCTTCAAGTATTCTTCTCAACCAAATTATTTGTTGTGCTGCCAAAGTTATAGAAACATATTCTGCTTCAAAAGAAGATAATGTAATTATATATTACTCTTAGATGCTCAAAATATAATACCTGATCCATAAAAGAATACATAACCTGATGTGCTTTTATGTCATCAATACTTCTAGCCCAATCACTATCACAAAACCCAAATAATTTTATCATATCATCCTTGTTTCTTTCATACATGATCCCATAATCTTTAGTACCTTTGATGTATCTCAAGACTCTTTTTGCTTGTCCAAAGTGAATATTACTTGGCTTTTGCATAAATCTGGAAAGTAAACTTGATGCAAACATAATATATGATCTTGTAATTATTAGATATAATAAGCTTCCAATAATGCTTCTGTATAATTATGTATTGGCTTCACCACTTTCATCTTCTTTCATTAACTTCTCATTTACCGCAAAAGATGTTTCCATACTATTGCAATTTTTTATGTTGAATTTTTTTTTGAGAATGCCTTTTGCATACTTATTTTGACTGATAAAGATGCCATCTTTTCTTTGAATGATTTTAATTTCCAAAAAATAATGAAGCAAACCTATATCATTCATTTCATCTTATCATCATATATATCACTTTTGAAAGTCAATATCATATTCTCATTGTTACCAGTAATAATTAAATCATCAACATAAAGAAAGACAATGAGAATATTATTACATTGCTTCTTCACATAAAATGTTGGTTCACTTGGACTTCTTAGAAAACCTTTTTATTGAAGTAGGTGTCAATTTGAGAGTACCATGCTCTGGTTGCTTGCTTCAGCCCATATAATACTTTCTTCAACTTGTATACCTTATTTTCTCGACCTTTGATGATGAACCTTGAGGTTGTTCAACATAAATTTCTTCTTTCAATACTTCATTCAAGAATGCTGACTTTACATCTAGTTGATGTAATTTCTAACTTTTATGTGTTGCTATAGAAATAAGATTTCTAATTGTATCATGTCTAGCAACATGTGCAAAAGTTTCTTGATAATAAATACCAGATAATTGAGAGTATCCCTTTGCTACTAATCTTGCTTTGTGTCTTTGAATGGTGCCATCTGGATTGTGTTTTGTTTTGTAGATCCACTTCAAGCCAATGACTTCCTTATCGCTTGGTTTCTTCACTAATTCCCAAGTTTTGTTCTTCTTAATCATATTGATTTCTTATTCAATTGTCTTGTTCCATACTTCTTCATGCATAGCATTTTTATAAGTTTCAGGCTCAATCATGCAGAAATTATAAGAAGCATAAATGTCACTTAACCTTCTCATTTTTATAGGAGTAAAACTTGAAGATGGACTTGAACTTGAAGTTGAAAATGGACTTATATTTGGAGAAGTTTGTGGGGAACCTTCAACCTCATTTTCTTCATTTTGAGCATCATGAATTTCTTCATTAAGAAAATAATTTTTTTTTCAACTTTCTTTTGCTTCCAATCCTAAGCAACTTTTTCATTGAAAATAACATCTCTTTTTATGATCACTTGATTTTGCTTCAAGTTGAAAAGTCTGTAACCTTTTGATTTAGAACTATATCTAACAAAGATACATTTTTCACTTACTTCATCACATTTATGTCTCTTTTTCTTTGGAATATGTACATAGCACACACATATAAAGATTTTGAAATGCTTCACTGAAGGCTTTCTACCATACCAGGCTTCAAATGGTGTCATATTTTGAAGAGCTTTTGTTGGAAATCTATTCATCATATAAATTATTGTATTCACTGCTTCTACCCAATAAAAATTTGGAAAGCCTTTGTCTTTGAGCATAGATCTAAACATCTCAACAATAATACGATTCTTTCTTTCTGCAACTCTATTTTGCTCTGGTGCATAACCAACAGTCAATTATTTTTGTACACCATCATCTTCACAAAACTTTTTAAATTCATTTGAATTATATTCATCACCTCTATCACTTCTCAGCACCTTGATATAATGCCCACTTTGTCTTTCCATAAGATTTTTAAACTTCTTGAAGATAAGAAATGCCTCTGATTTGTCTCATAAAATACACCCATGTCATCCTTGAATAGTCATCAATAAAAATAATGAAGTAGATGTTACCTGCATGAGAAGGAGTTTTCATAGGTCCACATATGTCAGTATGAATAAGCTTCAATGGTGCTTTAGCTCTCCATACATGCTCTTTTAGAAATGCATCTCTATGTTATTTTCCAAGTGCACATCCTTCACAAGCTTTGAAAGTTTAAGTGCCCAAACCTTTTGTGCCATAGCCATGACTCATCATTTACTTCCATCTTCCATGTAGTATCCTTTGCATAGTTCAAAATAAGAGAAAAACTTCTATTTTTCTCCATCTTGATATTTGTCATAAGTTGCTTTTCATTCCTCTATCATATAACTTGTAAACATTATCTTTAAAGTGTACCATATGCCCATGCTCAATCAGCTATCCAACACTCAAGAGATTTTTCTTCAAATCTGGAACAAAAAAACATCATGAATAAATTTTCTTCCTTTCTTAGTATTGATTGCAATTGTGCCTTTGCCTCTTGCTTGGACTAATGCACCATTTTTCATCTTCACTTGTGAAATTGAAGAACTATTAATATCCATAAAAATAGATTTTTCACTAGTCATATGATTGTTGCACCCACTGTCAAGATACCACACATTATTCCTTTGCTCTTCTGCAGTTTGACATGCATATAGTATGCTTTGTTGACCTTCATTTTCTTTTGAGAAGTGTACTTGCTTACTTGCTTTGTACCTGCAATCTTTTTGAACATGTCCAAACTTTTTACAATTATAACATTGGGGTTTCCCCTACCTAAACCAGCAATCTTTTTCAGCATGAGAAGACCTTTTTCATATATTGCACCTTTGTTGAGTGCTCTCATCATATTACCTTTTTGAAAAATTATTTCTTTGCATTTCTCTACTCTTCCTTTTATATTTCTTCCTCTTTCTTTACTCTGATTTTTACCTCTAAATAACTCTCTTTTGACTGCAGCATGACTAGATGATTCTTTTTGAGAATTTTAATCAACCACTTTGAGTTTAGATTGAAAGAAACTTTCAATTGGTGATTCTTTATGCCTAAACAATCTTTGCTCATGAGCTTCAAGAGATTCCATCAATTCATGAACACTTAATTCAGAAAGATCTTTAGATTCTTCAATAATTGTAACTATTGTATCAAATTTTGGAGATAAACTAGCCAAAATTTTCTCACATATATATTCTTTGCTCGGTGATGATTTCACCATAGCTCTTCATTTGATTAACAATTTTCATAATTTTGGAGAAGTAATCCTTCAATTTTTTATTTTCTTGCATTCTTAAATTATCTAACTCTTTTCTTAGAGTTTGAAGTTTGATAGCTCTTATCTTTATGTTGCCTTGAAATTCTTCCTGCAAGATGTCCCATGCCTCCTTTGATTTAGTAGCTCTAATGATTTTGAAAAAAAGTTTCTCAGATACAGCTTGTTGGATGAAGAATAAAGCTTTGGCATCCTTCTTTTTGTAATCCTTTAATTGCTCCTTTTGATGATTTGTTGGATTAACTAGCTTTTCGTATCCGTTCTCTACTAGATCCCATACTTCTTGTGAAATAAAAAGGGTATTCATCTTGATGCTCCAATAATCATAATTTTCTCCATCAAAAATAGGAATAGAAAGTTGATTGATATTCATACCAATATTGTTTGAGGTTGCCATGAATCACACCAGCAATATATATATATATATATATAAGGCTTTTGTCTTCTACTTTTTCACCAAATACTTTTTGTGATATGTACCTATTCCCTATCGCCAAAGAAACGGCACCAAAAATCATGGATGGGAAGTCAAACAGGCAGCTTTGGGAGGAACACATCACCTACCACAGCAATTTTACGTTCACGTCTTGCTTCTCTTTTTTTTATTTCTTTGTGAGGAAAAACGGAATTTCTGCTCTTGATCGGGCCTTGGAAAATGGAAGAAAACGGGCCTTCTCATCGGCTCCTTCTGGGTTCTGATGTGGGATTTTGGCGGCGACTTCTTGGTGTTGGTGCAAGTCTTCCTGGGGCGGAGATCGAGCGGCACAAACTTCTTCTTGGTGGTTCTTGATCGTCGATGGTGAAGACGGGGACAAGTGAGGAAGAAGCTGGGAAGGTCGTGAATCCTTTGTTTGGATTTTTTTTCATGACTTTGCTTTGTATCTAGTGGAATCGGGGAACCAGGCTCTGATACCAATTTTTGTTGGGATTATTTTCAACACAAATTATTTTTGAAAGAGAAATCAAGGTAGAAGAAAGGTTTTCTCTCAACAAAAAAAATAAATCTATCTCGTTTCATTAAGCACATCACCATATAAATATTGTTTCTTGTTTATACGGATAAACATAATGCCTCTTATGATCTTATCTATCTAAGGCTACCCCACCAAAGTATAATAAAGATAGGCCCATTATGTAAAAGTCAGACTAAATAAATAAAATAAAATACTAAAAACTAACAACCATTATATTTTAACAAAGAAGAGATCAAAGACCAACAATGGATTATGTGGTTCAAATGCTTTTTGTCTTCTGATGATGAATCCGACTCCCAGGGAATAAGTTGGCTATGAATTCTCTCATGAACAACCGTAACGTGATGTTGCAAACCTCGATCCAAATAGATAGAATAGAAAATTTGAGATAATTGTGATCGCTTCGAGGGATCATGACCGCTTCAAGAGGGTCAAACCTCCTAGTAACCACTTCAAGAGGGTTAAGCCTTCAAACAAAAGGAATCAATAATATTATTTTATCATGACATGCCATAAGGGCTATTCATATTTATAGAGTTAAAATCCTAATTATTTAAGAAAAGCTAAATACAATATAAAAAAAATCTAATACTTAATTGAGGAAATAAATCATTCTGCAGGAGTTTTTCTTAATAGCTAGATCAAGAGAATCTTGTAGAATTAAAAAGATCTTCAAAATTAGAAAATTCTATCTATCATTCCACCCCTCTTAAAATCAACCTTATCTTCAAAATTATAGAATAAATAAAAAGCTATTAGTAGAATAAAATTCAACTTTAAAACTATCAAAAATCAGCTGCTTGTGTTTAGTCTCTAGAACGTGAAGGTATTGAGGTGTTGAGGTATGAACACATGTTTGTTAGGTCTGGAGCTTGTTTTTGGCTTTAATGAAAAGGTCTGAGCAGAGTATCCATATAATGTAGCACAAGAACTATTTGACTAATCTAATAGCTTGATTTATGAAGAGCTAACTCACTTCCTTTTATTAAATAAAGTATTCTCTTTTACCCTCCATCTTTTCTATGACGTGGCTATTAAAAGTCTCTATCAGCAAATCTTTAAATTAACCCTTCCAATGTATATTTTTGCCCTTGGACTTGTATTCGAGCACCATCTGCCACCATGACATCTATAAATTTGTTGTTTGACCACCAAATATTAAGATGCTTGACTTGCTCTAGATGAATAAAATTATAAGTGCTATTTGAGTTAATGAAATAGTAATGGGCTGCTTCTTTAATTCTACCTTTATTTTCATTGTCTAAGGAGATCAAGAATTACTTGTAATAGCATGCATAGAAATTTCTAGGGATAAATTATTCAACTGTCTCATAGTTTTTGTTCGACTCTATTTCTGTTATATCATTTAACCAATCATCATCAATAAGAAATAGTTGCTTAATTTTGCAACGATGACTTGGTTTAAATTTTTCATCATAGTTGTAGCACAATCCTTATTCCTTTCTTTTTTTACTTCTTCTTATGTTAACCTTTTGACTAGAATAGAAAGAGTATGGAGTCTTCTGTAAGAACTAGAGTAGTTACTACAGGTTATCTTACCTTGGGCTTGCATAAAAGCAATAGTTCTTTCTCTAGTCTTGCTAATCCAATAGCCTCGGTTATATTGGTTGGTCGGAATATTCAAACATCCTGCTTGATTTCTTTTTTTAATTCACTTACAAAGCAGCTCACAAAAATTCTTTAGTCAATCATATAGTATGGTTAGCGAGTTGCTCAAAACAAAATTGATACTCACATATAGTAGTTGTCTGTCACAATGATCTTCCTAATAAAATCTTCATAAATACTTGGGCCAAGACGAGTACAAAGCCCTACCATGAATTCCTTCCATGAAACCTTGCCTCGAGCTTTCTCCATCAATTGGTACCACAGTATTGCTTCCTTTTTAAGATGAAAAGAAGCTATTGTAACCTTCTGGCCTTCAAGAATAAAATTGTACCTGAAGAAACTGTTCTGCTCAATAGATGCATGCATTAGAATTATCTCCATCAAAATGAGGAAACTCCAAGCGGGGTGGTTCATACTTAACTGTTCCTCCTATTTCGGTATTAGAATTTATCTCATATTATGAAAATTGATACTCTAGATGTACTTCTCTCACTATTGTTAATGAGTCCCTTTTGCCATATCTCAAAAGAGCTTTTCTATTCCTTTTTTTCTTCTAACTTTCTCTTCTTTTATTTCCTCTCTTCTTTTTTTCTTCTCTCCTTTTTTTTCTTTCTCTCTCTCTCTCTTTCCTCTTTCTTTTTTTTTTATTCGTTTTTCTCCCTCCTTTTCTCTTCTTTTTAAACTAGATTTTCTTTTTCAGGTGGGTTATGAGCCCACCACGCTTCCGATGCAATGGGAAGAGGGAAGAGGCAGCTCCGATTGCTCGACAAATACACGATAGAAGGGTTGTCGGGAAAGATCACGATGACAGAGAGGCAAGCCGGTGAAAAGAAGAAGATCGGGTTTTTTTGGTGTGGATGAAGAAAAGTAAAAAATAAGGCTAAGTTTTTTTTTTTTGATAGGATTTGGACTGGTTTTTAGAGTAGCAACAAGAAGCAAGGATTTTATTTTTTTTAACAGGAGCTAGATAATTTTAGGGTAGTAACAAAAAGCAAGGATTTTTCTTTTCAATGGATGGAAGCAAATAGAAGAAATAATGTGAAAAATAGAAAAGTACTAGCACTACAAGAAAATACTGAAATAGCGACGCAAATTTAGCAACGCAATACTGCGTCGCTAAATTGCGACCACTTTGCGACGCATCCGTGACAACAAATCATTGCGACACAATTAGCGATGCATTAGCGACTCAATAAACCAAAAAATCAAAAAAAAGTAATTTTTTATTTAGCAATGCAAGAAATGCATCACAATATTTTTAAATTAAGTTTTTATAAAATATAAATATGAAAAAAAATATTGCGATGCAACTCAATGCGTCGCAGTGTTTTAAAAAAAATTAATTATGTTAAATAGCAACACAATAAACCAAAAAATTAGAAAAATTATTTTTATTTAGCGACGCACTAATTGCGTCACAAATTTTTTAAGTAAAATTAATTTTTATAAAATATAAATATGAGAAAAAAATATTGCGACGCAACGTTGTGCATCGCAATATTTTTTAAAAATTAATTATATGAAATAGCGACTCATTAGCGATGCAATAACCAGAAAATTAAAAAAAATTATTTTTTATTTAGGGACGCATTAATTGCATCACAATTATTTTAAATAAAATTAATTTTAATAAAGTATAAATATGATAAGATATAATTGCGATGCAACTCAGTGCATCGCAATGTTTTTAAAAAAATTAATTATATTAAATAGCGACACATTAGCGACGCAATAAATCAAAAAATTAGAAAAATTATTTTTAATTTAGTGATGCACTAATTGCATCGCAATTATTTTAAATAAAATTAATTTTTACAAAATATAATTATGATAAAAAAATATTGTGATGCAAATCAATGTGTCACAATATTTTTTTAAAAAAAATTAATTATGTTAAATATCGATGCATTAGCGATGCAATAAATCAAAATATTAGAAAATTTATGTTTTAATTTAGCAACGCACTAGTTGCGTCGCAATATTTTAAATAAAATTAATTTTATATAATATAATTATCAAATTAAAAAATTACGACGTAACCCTGTGCGTCGCAATGTTTTTAAAAAAATTAATTATGTTAAAAGCGATGCAATAAAATAGTAAAATAATAAAAATAATATTTTATTTAGTGACACAAGTATTACGTTGCAATATTTTTTTAAAAATAAATTTTATAAAAATATTAAAAAGAATTATGAAATAAAAATATTGCGATGCCGAATGGATCGATTGCGACGGTCCGAGATCGTCGCCGATCCGACCAATCACCATGATCCAAGATCGGTCGTGGCCGATCGGGATCAAGACCTTACCTTTTAGACATGGAGTGAAGGTGGAATTAATTTAGGACACTTGAATGCTTGTGAAGTCTCATGATTAAACGACCGCCTTGCGGCCCGACCCGAACTCAAGCCCTAGCATTAGCCCATGAACCTGTGCCTCGGTCCTTGCTAGCACCCAAGGATCGTAGCCGTGGCTCGCCCTTGCAGGGTAGGGACCTTAGTTGTGTAAAAAAAATTGGTTTACTTATAAATGATTTAAATGGTTGTTATTAACCTTAGTTGTGAAGAAATAATTTAGTTTATATTTAGTAATGCTAATATAGTTTTATTTTGTGGTTTCCTTTAATGGTTTACCAGAAATTGTATAAGTCGGTCAAAAATGAGCGGGCTCGCTCGTGGATGTATGCAAGGATAAAAGATGGCTTGCTTAATCCAGATTTTCTGAATGGATTGGAAGAATTTATCGCATTTGCATGTAGCCAACCTGAATGGATGGATGGGCCTAGGATTAGGTGCCCATGCAACTTCCACAGGTGTCAGAATAAAGCCTACAGAGATGTGGAAACTGTTAAGGTGCATTTGTGTAAAAAGGGGTTTGTTCCTGATTACTATGTTTGGTACTGTCATGGTGAACCAGAGGATATTCCAGCAGCTGTTATAGGCCAACAAGAGTCAATTCCCGTAGATGAACCATTTGTGAATTTAAACACATATGAACAAATGGTGATGAATGCATCGGGTAATGAATTCAATCAGAATACATTTATGGAAGAACCAAATCCAGATGCACAAGCAATTTTATGATATGTTGCGTGCTGCAAATCAAGAATTGTATCCTGGTTGTGAGGGTCATTCCCAGTTGTCTACAGCTGCTCGAATGTTGAATATTAAGGCAGAACATCGATTATCAGAAAAGGCGTTCAATTCTGTAGCTGGGTTAATCAAGAAATTTTGCCAAATGATAATGTTGCCGCAGACAGTTTTTACGCAACAAAGAAGTTGTTGCGTGGGCTTGGGCTCCCAGTTAATAAGATCGATTGTTGCTTGAACAATTGTATGATATTTGGGGTGAAGACTCAGAGCTGAGATGGTGTAAGATTTGTGGGCAATCGAGGTACAAAAACCGAAGGAGGAGCTAGTACAAGTAGGAGGAAAAGTGTGCCTTACAAGAGGATGCATTACTTTCCTCTTACCCACGCCTGCAGAGATTATACAGATCTGAGGCAACAGCTGCTGATATGAGATGGCATGCCGAACATGAATCTAAAGAGGATGAAATGCGGCATCCATCAGATTCAAAAGGCTTGGAAGCATTTCAATGAAAATCATCCTGATTTCGCTGAAGATATAAGGAATGTGAGATTAGGTCTTTGTACCGATGGCTTCCACCATTTGGTCAAGCGGGGCAACAGTATTCATGTTGGCCTGTGATACTGACTGTATATAACCTTCCTCCGTGGAAGTGCATGAAAGATACTGCAATGTTTTTAACCGTTTTGGTTCCAGGACCATCAAATCCAAAGGAAAAGATTGATGTCTTTCTGCAACCGTTGGTGGCCGAATTGAAAATGTTGTGGGAAACAGGAGTCGTAGCCTACGACATTTCTATGAAACAAATTTCATCATGAGAGCTGCTTTGATGTGGACAATAAGTGATTTCCCGGCATATGCAATGTTGTCTGGTTGGAGCACTGCTGGACGTCTGGCATGCCCTCATTGCATGTATGATTCGGATGCATTTACATTGCAGAAGAGTGGTAAGCAGTCATGGTTTGATAACCATAGGAAGTTCTTGCCCCCAAATCATCCTTACAGGCGTAACTTGATCGCCTTCCGGAAGAACAAAGCAGTCACAAAATTGCCGAACCGGTTAGGTCCGGCACGGATATATTTGATCTATAGAGCATTTGGGGTTGATGTATGCATGGGAACCAGATGCAGATAGAATAAATGGCCGTATATGTAAAGAACATAACTGGAAGAAGCGAAGTATATTTTGGGATTTGCCTTATTGGAGCACAAATCTCATCCGGCACAACTTGGATGTTATGCATATCGAGAAAAATTTCTTTGATAACATATTTAACACGGTGCTAAACATCCCGGGAAAAACAAAAGATACTGCAAAGTCAAGAGAAGAACTTAATCAGTACTGCAGAAGAGGTGATTTGAGAAGGAGTGCCGATGGGACCTATCCTAAAGCTGTTACACTCTTGACAGAAATTCACGAGAAGTTTTATGTAACTGGCTTAGAGGGTTAAAATTTCCAGATGGTTATGCCTCAAATATCGGTAGGTGTGTGGACATGCATAAGCTCAAGTTGTTCGGCATGAAGAGTCACGACTGCCATGTTTTCATGCAACGGTTATTACCTATAGCTTTTCGTGAGTTGCTTCCGCAACATGTCTGGAAGGCAATTACGGAGCTCAGCTTATTCTTCAAGGAGTTATCTGCCGCAGTCATTACTTCTGCATCCATGGCAAGGCTTGAGGAGGAAATTCCAATTATTTTATGCAAGCTTGAGCGAATATTTCCTCCCAGTTTTTTTGACTCAATGGAGCATTTACCGGTTCACTTGCCATACGAAGCGAGCATAGCTGGTCCCGTGCAGTATCGCTGGATGTATCCTTTCGAGAGGTAAATATATACATCATTAAGATATGTTGACATTTCAAATATTATTTCATTGCTTGAAAAATTGGTTAATTTTTTGTTCAACTTTACATATAGGTATCTTAAGAAGTTAAAAAATAATGTGCGTAATAAGGCAAGGGTTGAAGGTTCTATATGCAATGCACACTTGGTCGAAGAAGTTTCAGCTTTTGCCTCGCATTACTTTGAGGGTCACGTCCACACGAGGAGCCGAAATCATGGTCGTAACGATGACGTATGTGTGGACGAAGGAGAAGCTAATGACGGTAGAATATCAATTTTTAAAGCTATCGGCCGTTCATTTGGTGGGCAGAAGTCAAGAAATCTTAGCGATATGGAGTATAATGCAGCACATTATTACATCCTAATGAACTGTAGAGAAGTCGATCCATATATTGAGTAAGTGTATACTTCAATGCTAAATTGAAAATTTAATTTAAATTACAATATACCATAATATTTAATTCTAACATAGTTTTCATCCTTTTCATCCCATAAGGATGTTTTGTGATAGACAACGACAGATGAATCCCGACATCAGTCAAGTTGCAATTGGGCAGAAATTAGAAACGGAGTTTGCTTACTGGTTTTATGAATTTGTGAGTAGTATCACTCAATCAATTTCGATAATGGCTTTTATTTTTTGAATTGGATGTCAATAGCTTATTAATTTATAGGTCAACGGTCCATGGTCCACAACCGACAATATTTTCATTAAATGTCTATCGCAATGGCCATTGAAGACCGTAACAACCTCTACTGGCTATTTTGTAAATGGGTACAAATTTCAGATTGAACGATTAGCAGCTTCAAGAGGCACGCAGAACTGGGGCGTGTGTGTTAAAGGAGAAAGTGTTGGAGCAAATATGCAGGATTATTATGGAAAGTTAGTAGAGGTGGTTGAAGTTGAATATCCCGGTTGGCCTATGAAACGAACCGTATTGTTTCGTTGTGATTGGTTCGATCCGATAGTTCCTGTGGGCAAAAGGGTTCATAACGACTACAATTTGGTTGAAGTGAACCATCGACGAAGATTGCAGAAATATGACCCATTCATCCTTGCATCCCAAGCTCAGCAAGTCTTTTACTGCGGATATCCAAGTTTGCGCAACGACAAGCGAGATTGGTGGGCCGTTTCTAAAATCGTCCCACGTTCAACAATCGTATTAGAGGAGAGTTCATCAAGTCAATCAGCCGAGTGCCCTGCATTTCAAGAGGATGAGATGGAAATGCATGCAATTGAGGACGACACAAGGGCTCCTGAAACATCACTTAGAGATCCAAATGGTGATGTCCAAGAAATTGCGGATGCAAATGTTCGGTTTCCTTCCGATGATAATGAAACTGAATCGCAATCCGATACGGCATCGGATGTTGAACCAACATTTCACGAAACAAATGACACCGATTAAACATAGGTTTTTTAAAATTTAACTTTTTTTTATAAGTGTTAAATTTTTACATAGTCAATCATTAATCGTAATTTAATTGTGTGAATCTTTAGTATTTTCAGTATGAGGGGCAGAGGTAGATCTACCGACGACAGACGGAGTGAGCAGGGACGTAGCCCTGCGCATCAGATCACATGAGCGTCGGAGATGGAGAGTTTGGATCTCCAGCAGAGGCACAGCCTTCGATCTCTGCAGCAGTATTACCATCCAGCCGATCGGCACAGACCTCCGAGAGTTCTTCCACCATCGGCCGCACCGTACTTCGACTTGATGCTCAGGGGATGTAAGTATATACTAATTAAAAATATATGTTTATGTTTTTAAGTCAATTACTTATAAACATGCATTTTTTTAACAGATTCATTGAGCAGCATCATGTATCCAGCCACATCAGCGCCGTATTTCAGAGGCGTGCAGATCCCAGTGGCTACGATTGGCGCCACGTATCTCCAGCCACGAGGGAGTTTTATTTTTCTGAGTTTCAGGTAAACTTATTAAATACAATTTATCACTGATATAAAATTCTTAATCTTAATAAATTCAGAAACTAACTGTTTATTTTAATGCAGAAAAAGTTTACGTGGGATCCTGCCAGCCATGATGCCATTAGGGCAGCATGGGAGGCTCTGACGGGACGCCGATACTCCGACATGCTTCATCGTTGGAGGTCATCGGGTCAGCGTCCTGCGCACGTGCCAGAGGGTATTTGGCACGAGTGGCAGCAGGCCTGGCAGTCCGATGGCTGGCGCAGGAGGTCCGCATCAGCCAGCACGAACCGCCGATCTGAGAAGGGCGGTCCTGGCACGGGTCTCTCCCGCCATACTTCGGGCTCCATTTCGATTCAGGAGCACAGACGGCGTATGGTAAGAAAACATAAATATTTTAATTACTATTTTAGTTATTTACAAATATTTGTATTAATATCATTTTTTTTATTGTTATAGTCTGAGCAGGAGGGCGGAGATCCTGGTGAGTTTCGTCTATTCAGGGCGACACACACCAGGAGGGACGGTTCCTGGGTCGACACGCGATCACGGGAGGTTGCGGTAAGAAATTAGATTTATGTAGTATCTGTTTAATTTCTAAAATTTTATTTCAAGAAATTTATTAACTCATTTATTGTTGATTTCATAATTTCAAACACGAGTCGAGGAGCTTCGCTCCCAGGCATCGCAGGTCGACTCTACTGATGGGGAGACGCCCGTCGAACTCTCAGCAGAGGAGAGTCGACGTGTGTTTTTGGAGGCTGTTGGTGCCCAGCCACGAGACCGCAGGGTCTATGGTCTGGGCACTAGAGCTTCTACATATTTTCCCCATCAGGCCTCCAGCTCGCGATATTCCTGCGTTTCGAAGATCTATTGCAGAGGAGGTTCGCCAGGAGGTCGAGCAGGATTTCGAGGATCGTATGCGAGGCCGGGATCAGGAGTTGCAGACATGCGAGATGAGATGCATTATTTGCGGGATATGGTTAGCCGCTTGTCGCAGAGTCTCCAGCCTCCACGTGATCGTCAGATTCTTGATGTATTTTTTTTTCTTTTTTATGTTGTACATGAAAACTTCAAAATTTTAATATATTAATTATTTTTGAAATATGATTATTGTTTGGATATGAGTGAAAATGTTTGATCAATATTTAATTTAACGAAATTGTATTAACCGTTTTAATTTTTAATATTTTTTTTTTAAAAAATTTAATTTGCGACGCATTAGCGACTGAAATTGCATCGCTAATATTTTTAAAATATTATTATTAAATATTGCGATGCAATGACCTGGCATCGCAAAAAAAATTTAATAGCGACGCATTAGCGACTAAAATTGATCGCTAATATATCTAAAATTATTATTAAATATTGCGACGCAATGACCTTGCGTCGCAATATTTTAAAAAAATTTATTAGCGACTCAAATTGCGTCGCTATTATATCAAAATATTATTATTAAATATTGCGACGCAACTAATGCGTCGCAATATTGCGACGCAATTAGTGCGTCGCAATATTTAATAATAATTTAAATATTAAAAAATTATTTTAAATTTAGCGACGCATTTGGATGCGTCGCAATATTGCGACGCAATGTTGCGTCGCAGAGCGTCGCGCGACGCAATTGCGACAAATGGGTATTGCGACGGACATCTGAGCGACGCCGTCATTGCGTCGCAATAGCATATTTAGCGATACATTTGGGCATCGCAATATTTTTGTTCCCTTATAGTGTAGGTTATCAATACAAAGCTATGATACTAACTGTTGTGAAATCGATTGTAACGATAGATAGAATAGTTTTGGATAATTGTAATCACTTTAAGGGGATTATGCTTCCAAATGACCACTCCGAGGCGGTCAAACCTCTTAATAAATACTTCAAGACGGTTGAGCTTCCAAACAAAAGGGACTAATAATATTATTCACTATGATAAGCCAGAAGGACTATTACATAATTATACAGTTGAAATTAGTTAAATACAAATTACAAAAGAAACCTTCTAATGGAGCTAATGTAAATTAAGGAAATAAATCATTGTGTATAATTAAGAGTTTTTTTAATAGCTAGTTTCTAAAAATATCTTTAAATTAAAAAAAATTCCATCACGTAACATAAAGTAACATTATCATCTTATTGAATAAGTTGCCACTCTGCACTCTGTACTAGGCTGCCAGGTTTTGAGATCTAATTGAAATATATTTTAATATCTTTTGGCACATATGACTCTTGTGACTTTCAAAGGCGCATTAATGACATGAATATAGTTATCATAATTATTTTTTAGAATTAAATTTTAGAATAATCTTGATTCCCAGAGATCAGCATACATCAAGAAATGCTGTTTGATTATGGGGCTCACTAAACGATCCTAGCATGGATGCGCTCCGTTATGAGAGGACTGAATTTTTTTTAAATGATTTTATTTGATTCTTAGATCAGAACCAAGAATTAATTTTTGAAATTGAAACCTAACCCAATGAAAATTGATTTGAGTATTTTGCATTTAAAATCAATCCGATAAACATTCAAAACCGAACCAATCTAATTTAATCAATTGGATTAGTATCGATTCTCAATTTATCCTAACTTATTGCTTAGCCCTATTTATCATTCCATATGAACTTACGTGAAAGAATGCAGGCAAAAGTTGAGCTAAGTTCTTAGCCAAAGAAAGGAACCACTAGATTAGCATTAATGTGAAAGCACAAAAAGCATGAGATCTTTTTTTAAAAAATAAACTTTTAAGAAATAATTAATTAAGGTCAATAAATATCGAAACATGTCCAGCATATATAGTCCCAAGACTCGTCTGCGCTAGATTCTGGCTGCTTGAGTATGAATCAAATTTCTAACGGTGCAGTCTGAATAATGTATGAAAAGATAAATTATATGTATATAGTCGTCCACCTGCATGGCGCCTGATGCAAAGTCCTTTCATTGTTTGAATGAGTATGGGCATTCTCGCACCGACTACTTGGGAGCGAAGCCAATTTAGCAGCTCGTTGCCGCAGTCTGTTGGTACGTACATAGTTACTACGTGAAGCAGGCTTGTGGGGGGTTGTATCTATAAAAAATTCAGTAGTCCATAACATGAAAACTGGCTCATAAGATGGTGAAAAGTCAGGGTCATGGTTAGTCCAAAGCAAGGTATGTTTTCTCGCTGATGAGCTTGAACGGTAAAATGAGGTGCGGACCTAATAATTATGTAACTCAATTGTTTAAACGCAAGTTTCACACAAGTCGCGTATGAATCAGCCCAGATACATCAGAAGACAAAATATGCTGAAGAAGGGACAGTGATCTCCAGGATGAACCAGTATACTGAGCCAGGTAGCCACCCAATCTTTGGCTTCACGATATATATGACGGATCAGGACAGAGCCAGTCACTCGTAGAATTGATCAAATATCCCTCAAGATTGGATTAGAGGGACCATCAAAACAATTCTCCTTCTGCAACCAAGAAATGGCCGCGATCATGATCCTAGGAGTGTGGAGAATCCGAGCGGCATAAGAATCATTAACCGCTGCGTTGATGACGGCTTCGCACTGGATATCGGTTCGCTGCCGAAGCAGCAGGGGAACTACGGCCATAGTCCATAATCAGCAATCTTAATCCTATGAGGAGAAGCAGTGGTATTCGAAAAAATGAGCTCATTCCTTGACAGCCAAATTTGATATGCCGTGGCTGCCCAAAGACCACGCTTATGCTGAGATCCCCACCGAATATTAAACATCTTCTTCTTAGAAAGCTGAGCTATATGTTAAAATAGGAATAAAAGACAAACCTAAAGTAGCTTGGAAAGGATGGGATTTAGCCCGATTGAAGGAAGAAGATTATTCAACTTGATGCAGGATAAATCGTCATTATTAATATTCGTGCACATGACGAAAAGGTTGGAATCACTTTCGATTTCTGATTTGCCAGTTATCGTGTTCAAAAAAAGACAAAACGACTATACTTCAGCAAGACCGAAGTACCCTCATACTATGCTTAGACCAAACTATCCTTATACTTCGGCCAAACCGAAGTATTCTTATACCTCGGCCAGACCGAGCTATCCCTATACCTCGGCAGACCGAGGTATCCTTGAACCTTTGCAGAACCAAGTTACCCCACATCTAACCCAAGTGTGCATGCTGCCTATCATCACGATAAATCCTTCACACGACGGATGGCTCCAATCGCTTGATTTCTAAAGTAGATTCCTCAAAATTAATATAAGTTCAAATCCATGCTTATCTAGCAAGATTCTAGCCACGCGGACCCCCTAACTGTCCTAGAAGGAAAATAAAGCCAATAATGCCAATTGTTGCCTAGGGTCTATAAATCATCGAATCTCAAAGCATCAACTAACCTTCTAGCCATTGATCCTCTAACAAACATGATTCGAATCTCACCGGCCTTGTAACAAACCTGATTTGAATCAAAGTCAAATCATTCCGATTTCCGCACCTCCCAAGACACTTTCGAGGAATTAGGTGAGCAACCCGCCAATATTTAGATAGTTATAAATACTATTTCCAAGAACTTCTCAGATACGCTCACTCTCTACTGAAAATCCATTAAAGTTCAAGCAGAGCATTCAGAGCTCTCGGGAGCCATTCTTGAGGGACTCTTCTGTAAGAGCCTTGTCCTTTTATCTACTTGCTGTGAATTTTTACTGATTTGGACAAGAAGGGTCTTTCGCAGAGGCCACCCCAACATTCCCTGCGAAAAGACTGTCTTGCAGGTTCGTTTGAACGGAGAGACGACACTCAGATCTGTGGGCGGACTGCGTCCGAGTTGGAAAACAAATTTCTACGGCAACACAATTCAAAGAAAATGTTGAGATGGAGGCAATTAGTCTCTTTGCAAAAGACAAACATTGGTTCTTAACGGGGGAAAGTTTGAAATATATATAGAGAGAGAGGTGGGTTTCTATCTAGCTACAAATTAATAGAATCAAATGGAAATGCATTCATATGAAATGACTTTTTAGAACCAAACAATTTTGTGGGTAGATTTTTATCTAGGAATTGATGGAGTCGAATGTAATGTGCTTTCATATGAGATGACTTTTTAGAACGAAACTCAATTTTGCTTATAGATTTCTATCTACAAATGAATAGAGTCGAACGCAATGTACTTTCAAATGAGATGACTTCCTAGAACCAACAATTTTGTGGATGGATTTCTATCTACAAATTGATAAAGTCGAATGCGATGTGCTTTCACATGAGATCATTTTTTAAAACGAAACACAATTTTGCGGATGGGTTTTTATCTACAAATTAATAGAGTCGAATGTGATATGCTTTCATATCAAATGACTTTTTAGAACGAAACAATTTTGTGGGTTGATTTTTATCTACAAATTGATGGAGTCAAATGCGATGTGCTTTCATATGAGATGACTTTCAGAACAAAACTCAATTTTGCAAGATGGGTTTCTATCTACACATTAATAGAGCCGAATGCGACGTGCTTTCATATGGGATGACTTTTTAGAACAAAACTAAATTCTGCAGGTAGGTTTCTAGAGTCGAATGTGATGTGCTTTCGTATGAGATACTTTCTAAAGAAAACTCAATTCTGCTTCTTCTCCTCCTTTCTATTGGACATCTCAATTGAAGAGGAGACTCACTTCGACAAAAGAACATGAAGAATCCTTCCACTTCCCTTCTTACAAACATCCCCGTTCCTCTTTTCCTCTTCGTCTTCCTGCTCTCTCCCTCCGCATCACAAGCAACACAGAGCTCTCTATCCAAAGGGTCTTCTTTTCCGTAGAAGGTCACCCAGATATCCTCGTCTCCCCAAGCAAGTCTTTCACATGCGGCTTCTATAACATCGGCTCAAATGCCTATGCCTTCTCGATCTGGTTCTCCAACTCAGCCAGCAGGACCGTCGCATGGACTGCAAACCGGGATCATCCGGTGAACAGTCAAGGATCAGAAATCAACTTCCGCAAGGATGGAGGCATCTTTCTAACGGACGCTGATGGCACGGTTGTGTGGAGCGCCAACACAAGTTCGACACAAGCAGACAGTTTGCAGCTGTTGGACACCGGCAATCTTGTCGTGATGGACCCCAAAGGTAACATTCTATGGCAAAGCTTCGATTATCCCACCAATACTCTTCTCCCGACTCAACCAATTACCAGAACCATACAAGTAGTATCTTCAGCCACTGAAGGATCGCCATCCTCGGGCTACTATAGATTGTATTTCAACAATAATAATGTCCTCACACTCATATACGATGGGCCCGAGATTTCCAGCATATACTGGCCCAGCCCTGAAATATATCTGATCGACAGCGATAGAACGTTATACAATAGCAGCAGGTATGCAGTAGTGGATGAGATGGGAAGGTTTTCTTCAAGTGACCGGCTCGAATTCAATGCTTCCGACATGGGTCCTGGAATTTTAAGAAGGTTGACCCTCGATTATGATGGCAATCTAAGGCTTTACAGCCTAAATGAATCAAAGGAATATGGTCGGTTACTTGGGAAGCTCTTCCGCAGCTCTGCCGGATACACGGGCTGTGTGGCAGGAATGGAATTTGCACATATTTGCAATCCAAAGAGGTATGTTCATGCCCTCCTAATTATGAAATGAGTGATCCAAGCGACTGGCGCAAAGGTTGCAAGCCAAAGTTTAACATCAGCTGCAACAGCACGCAACGATTCAAATATGTAGAGCTACCCAACACAGACTTTTGGGGTTATGATTTCAATCAGACCCCCTCCATTTCCTTGAAGGAATGTTGGAAAATATGTGAAAAGGCTTGTACTTGTGAAGGAGTGCATTATGTGTCTGGTGCTGGTGATTGCTATGCTAAGAACATTCTCTTCAACGGGCTAACTTCTCCCAACACCCCAGGCATCACGCGCTTGAAGATGCCGGCCACAAGTGTAACAACACATTATCCACAAATTCAGGAGCCCATCTGCAATGCTAATAAGACTGAAGGAACGACAAGACCTCCTCCTAACATGTACATGAGCAGCAGCAGCAGCGGAAAGACAAAATGGGCCTATTTCTATGGTTTCCTATCAGCATTCGGTGCGATCGAGGTCCTGTTTTTTATATCTGGATGGTGGTTTATTTTCATAAGGGAACAGAAGCCAACATCCCTAGAAAAGGGTGTTGGGTGATTTCCAGTCAACTCAGGCAGTTCACATACAAAGAGCTGCAAAAGGCAACTGGGAAGTTTATGGATGAGATCGGAAGGGGAGGCTCTGGAGTTGTGTACAAAGGAGTCTTGGACGACAAGAGGGTGGTGGCGGTGAAGAAGTTGGAAGATGTGATCCAAGGAGAGGAGTTCGATGCTGAACTGAGTCTAATTGGGAGAATTTATCACATGAATCTTGTGAGGATATGGGGATTCTGCTCAGAAGGTGCGCACAAGCTATTGGTTTCCGAGTATGTGGCGAATGGTTCTTTGGACAAGCACATCTTTGACGAACATGGCACCGCAAGTGTTCTGAAATGGGGCGAGAGGTTCAACATTGCAGTTGGGGTGGCCAAAGGATTGGCATACCTTCATCATGAGTGCCTCGAGTGGGTCATTCACTGTGACGTGAAACCTGAAAACATACTCTTGGATAACGACTTTGAGCCTAAGATTGCAGGCTTTGGACTGGCGAAGCTGTCAAAGAGAGATGCTATTGGTTCAGACATTTCACGGATTCGAGGAACAAGAGGATACATGGCTCCTGAATGGACTACAAATCTTCCAATCACTGCAAAGGTTGACGTCTATAGCTATGGAGTCGTACTTCTGGAGATGGTGAGGGGAAGCAGGGTTTCAAATTGGCTGGATAATGATGAAGGGGAGGTGGAAGGAATGCCGAACAGGTCGGTTAGGACGTTAAAGTTAAAGCTGAAGAGTGGAGAGGAGTCATGGATCGAAGAGATTGTGGATTCTAGATTAAATGGGAAGTTCAGTTGCAAGCAAGCAGAGAAGATGGTAGAGATAGCAATCTCTTGCTTAGAGGAAGATAGAAATAAAAGGCCAACAATGGATGCTATAGTCCATATGCTCCTATCATGCGATGGCCAGCCCAGCTCCCATTGGGACTAGCATAAATCAGTTGCAGTATCGCCTATAGTCAATCATGTATACAGTTGGTTCTGTATGAGATGTTTCCTTGCATGACAAATAAAAATAAAGTACCAAAATGATGCTAGACCTTTTTTTTCTTCAATTGAACATCTATTATGTTTTCATAGAAGGAATTTTGAAGATGTTACGCGAGAAAGTTTTCATTTAAGTGTCCATGGCACGTTTACACTCTTTCATTTTGGCATAGATAGTAACAACCAAAAATGTTGAGAAGCCAAAAAACTAAAGGTTGTGAATCTTCTCTATACTGATCTTAGTATATAACTGAAGTCATAATCAAGTGCTACATATCTTTGGATCATCACTCAAATCACAGCGTTCTTCAACTGGAAGGGGTCTTTGAATCACTGGTTTATGAAGAATCCAAACAAGAACACCCGCCATCTTTAAAATGATGGTGTCGATTCACATCTCTAAAAAGAGTAGCTCTTTCTACAAACTTTGAAATGAACTTTGTCATAAAATGACAATCCTCACACAACCTTGGTTTCTTTTATATCATAATTATCCATCACACCATTTATTTTAATAGAAGCAAACTCTGATTCCACTTGTTGCAATGATGGATGATCTAATACCACTTGGTATGACAAATACATGTAGAGAATAAAAGATCAATAAGAAAGACGAGAATAAAACCAAATAATAAAAGAACACATATAAGGATTTGCATGATTCAGCTACTGCCCTACATGTATGGGTAAAGGTGAGGAGAAAATTTTACTATCAAAAAATACTGAAGATTATAAAGATTGTTTCTCACTAGATTAATCTACAATTAGTAAGATTTTTTTCCCACTAAAAATTCTTTTACAAATCCCTAGAACCATATATATTCAACAGGACCTTCTTGTGAACTCTTGCAATAACTCTCTAAGTTACTTGGGATACTCCAGGGTTAGGGCCTTGGAGGCTGAAGCTTAGGCCTAAACTAGAGCTAGAGCCAAAGCTAGAGCCACCTTGAAACTTGGGGTTACCTGTGCTTGTGTAAAAGGATATATGGTGCACTATAAAAACTAGGACTTCAAGTCCTAACATATATGGTAACATGTCCTGCTTTGCCTTTTAAATTCCAAGACTGCATGGTGTAGAACTAAAGTCTTACTTGAATATAAAGAACTTTTACTTGTTGAGCTTTTGAATTTTAAGACTAATTCATAAGTGATGCTGAAAAATAGCTGAAATCTATTCAACTTCTCTATGTACCCTAAAGGGTACAACTCAAGTATTACACGCACCAATCAAGTCCAAGCAATACACCTAATTTTTGGACAATAACTGCCTCTTGACTATGCTTACCAAATAAGCTTCTTGTCCAACTATACTCACAAGCAAGCCTTCCAACAAATTGAGCTCCACCAAATAAGCCTTTCAACCAATTAAATATTATTAAATAATGTTGCCATGGAAATCCATTCTTCGACTCGGATGTGCTGTGGCTCCGGGTCCGGACGCCGATCTCATCGCCCGGGGTGGAATCTGCAAGACAGTCCGCACGTAGAGAGTATTTCGGGGGTTGCCCTCTGCAGAGGACCCTCCGATGCCTAAGTCAGTGGAGATTCACAGGAAGCAATATGAGGAGAAGACTCTCGCAGAAGAGTTTCCCTAGATGGGTGTTCTCTCGAGAGTTTCAAGCTCTGATGGAGCTTCAATGGAGTTTTTCAGTATGAGAGCGAGTGAGTGTATGCGTACCTAAGAGATTTGAGGGCTATGGTATTTATAGGCGATCACTTGATTCCTTGGGCACGTTTCGGGAGGGGTCTGAAAGCTGTTGAGATTCAAAACGTATTCGAATCAAGTTTGTTACGAGGCCTGTAGGATCTGTATCTTGTCAGTTAGAGGATCGACAACCAGGAGAGCTGGTTGATGCCTTGAGATTCAGCAATTACGTAGGTTCTAAGCCACTCCTATGGCCCTTAGTCCACTTTTGGCATGATTCTTCATTTGGAATCTTATTCAGTTATCGCGAATTTAAACTCTCCCCACTAATTCCATAGAGGTATTCGAGTGCCTCGGTCCGACCGAGACAAGGGACTTGGTTTTCCAAGGTACAAGATGGCTCGATTTGTCAAGGTATGAGTATAGCTTGGGTTGCCGAGATATGATGATAGCTCGGGTTGCCGAGGTATGAAGATAGTTCGGGTTGCCGAGTTATGAAGATAGCTCGGGCTGATGAGGTATGAGGATAGCTCGGGTTGCCGAGGTATGAAGGTGGCTCGGGCAGCCGAGGTATAAAGATAGCTCGGTTCGTCGGGGAAACCCGACTCCGCTGAGGGCGATTCGGCTTTGCCGCCTTGTGAATGTGACAGTTGGCCGACAGGATGTTGGGATTGGACTCGACCCAATTGTTGTTGTGCCTAGGCATTAATGCAATGATAATTTTACCCCTCATCACATGCCCCCCACTCCCTAGTCCGAAGTATAAATTCGAATGTAGGGAGTAGAGTTCTGGAATAATCTCATTTAGGGGGATCCGAAGAGGCAGGTAATGATAATCTCGTAAATGATAGGCCGTTGTTTCGTCATCATTTTTGCTACAACACAAGGAGGAAATGCCTCGTTTCCAGTAGGCTGCGATTGTAGGAGTCCCACGTGGCGGGGCTCCTATATTTTTGGCGCCCATATCGGAAGTTTTAGCATCTACGGCTTTTCTTCTGAAGTGCTATTTAAAGAGGGCTAGGGCGGCATCCCTTTCTGCAACACCTTCTCATCCCCGCCATAGAAGTTTTTCGTTCCTCTCCAAACCCTTTCCGGCTTATTCATGTTTTGCCTCTCAATCTGCTAACATGAAGGGTCCGAGTGATGTTGCTTCAGAGATAACCATTGAGGACCTGGACAGAACCGCCGTCGTTACAAGATTCCTCGGGACATATCCCTATGGGTTCCGAAAGCCGAGCATAGGGTATCGACGGAGTTAAGCCATGGGGTTTTCTTCTACGAGGAGAGACTGAGGGCAAGTCTCCAGTTCCCTCTTCACCCGCTAGTGCAGGAGGTAATGAGGTTTTACAACATATGCCAACAATGGTGGCTCCGAATAGCTGGCGCAATCTCATCGGGTTCATCTTGATGTGCAGTCGTGTTGGGGTAACTACAACCCTTCCCCTATTCCGAGTCTGCTACAACCTGATTTCCAGAAGGAGCTCTGAGTGGCCTTATATTGGTCCCGAAAGTCATTCAAATGATTTCAGATAATCCATCTTCGATAAAGGAGTGGAAGTCTGATTTTTCATTATCAAGGGAATATTGGTTTGAATTTTCCGAGGACATGGGCAGTTACGTGAAAGATCCGGTGGCATGCCCAGAGTTGTCCGAGCAGGAGAAGAGGGATTTGTTAACCCTTCGCAGTGGTCGGGTGCTATAGCCAGTGCCCTGTTATCAGAGGATGCCCTTTTTGCCATTGGCCTTAGTTCCATTGACCCCTAAGGTGAGTCTTTTTTTTTCTTTGCTCTGATGGTCAATATGCTCAGGCAACTCTATTACCATTCGATTGAATGTTTGCTATGTTTTTAGCCGAGAGGTCAGCATTCGTGGGCCAAATGAAGAAGCAGCTGGGCAAGCGCCATAGGGGCTCCAGCTCTAGGGACAAGCATAGGTCCAAAAAAAGATCCCATTCTTCCATGTCTCACCTGAAGTAGTCAAAGAAAGATAGAGTTGGCCACCATTCCTCCACCCCAAAGAGGGGGGAAGTGGGAGCATCAGCCGCAGTTGATGAGCTCTCCCCGCCGGAGGGGGGCATGGTAGCGAAGAAGGAGAGAGCCATTGGGGGGAGCTCGAAGGGAGCTATTGAAGCTTCTCCCCTTCAATTAGTGGTCGTATCAGATGATGCTGAGGACATATCATTGGTTCGTCCAGCAATCCTCTCACCCGAGGCTAATCGACCTCATTCGCTAGAGGTCGGCAGCCCCGGAATGCTGCATGTTGACGGGGAAGAGGCCTCTGCTTTGGTCGAGGGGTCAGAAGAGGCAGTCGCGCTATCAAAGTTCACATGGAGCCACATGTTGAAGGGTCGGTGGAGGCCGAGGGACCTCCTGCCGGAGGGCTATCTCCCGTAGCATCAGGGGGTGCCACAAAGGAAACCGAGGTTTGGGTGGAGTCTGCTAGGGATGAAGCAATGATTGGAGAGGAGGAGGAGGAAGAAGAAGAACTACCGAGCAGGGGAATGCTCGGATTAAGGTTCCTTCAGCGAGGGCCGAGGCGTCCAAGGCCCTGCTGGCTAGAACTCTAGAGGAGGAGGCCAATTGGATGGTGGCTCCTCAGGTCGAAATTCCTCAGGCCAATCCTTCGACCGTGAGTTCTCTTATTCATAGCCCAAAGGTGAAAGACATGTTTGCCGCTTTGATGCGGTCTGTATTGCATGCAGGAGAGGGTTCCTCGGTGGATGAGCCCGCCATAGAGGATATCATTGAGGCAGCTTTTGGACGGTTTGGGGCACCGAAGGATGTTCACCTTCTCTCCGTGATCAGTACCCTGCCCTTATGAAGATCGCCTCAAACTACGCCTCTCGAGTAAGTCGTTGTGTCAAGGTANGGCCGAGGGACCTCCTGCCGGAGGGCTATCTCCCGTAGCATCAGGGGGTGCCACAAAGGAAACCGAGGTTTGGGTGGAGTCTGCTAGGGATGAAGCAATGATTGGAGAGGAGGAGGAGGAAGAAGAAGAACTACCGAGCAGGGGAATGCTCGGATTAAGGTTCCTTCAGCGAGGGCCGAGGCGTCCAAGGCCCTGCTGGCTAGAACTCTAGAGGAGGAGGCCAATTGGATGGTGGCTCCTCAGGTCGAAATTCCTCAGGCCAATCCTTCGACCGTGAGTTCTCTTATTCATAGCCCAAAGGTGAAAGACATGTTTGCCGCTTTGATGCGGTCTGTATTGCATGCAGGAGAGGGTTCCTCGGTGGATGAGCCCGCCATAGAGGATATCATTGAGGCAGCTTTTGGACGGTTTGGGGCACCGAAGGATGTTCACCTTCTCTCCGTGATCAATACCCTGCCCTTATGAAGATCGCCTCAAACTACGCCTCTCGAGTAAGTCGTTGTGTCAAGGTAACAAATTTTAGTTGGTTGGCTCGGCCGCATTTTCTTACTTGTGCTTTTTTCGTAGAATGCCTTAATTACGAGGGCGCTGAGTTGGCATCTAAATTTGGCCATGGAGGCCTGTGCCTAGGCCTGAGGGAGGCCGCCAGTCTTCAAGCGAGGGTGGATTCGACTAGTAGACTCTCCAGAGCCTTGTCATCTATCTAGGGGGACCTCGAGAAGATGAGCAAGTCCTACTAAGCTACCGCCGAAAGAGCCTTCCGACTCGAGACTCAAGTCAAAGAGCTCCAGGACTTTCGTGAGCAATCGGACAAGGCCTGTTTGGAGTTATCACAGAACAAGTCCAAGCACGCCGATGAAGTTAATGCTATGCGGCTGTGTTTTGACGAAAGATGGGGCGAGCTGAAGAATAGCTACGCCGAAGAAAAAGATCACTAGAGCAAAAGGCTCAATGAAGAGGAGCGCAGGCATTGGCGACAACAAGATCAACTTGCCGACCTGAATAGGAAGCTCGCCATAGGGAAGATCGGCTGAAATGGCAACACGATCAAATTGCCAAACTCACTGCCGACCTTGACCAATCTTGGTGAGAGATTGAGGATAAACAGTCCTGGATTAATGACCTCAGAAAGGGTCTCTAGCAGAATAAAGTGGCCAAATTGAAGGCCCTTGAAAAGGTTCATGAGTTGAACGATAAAATGGCTTGGCGAGAGGAAAAGGTATTGCATCCTCTTATTTCTTATTTCTAGTGCCTTTTCTTTCGGCTATGATCTCACATGATCCGATGTTTGCAGATAGGCAGAATCGAGCTCGAGGTTCAGGTCCAATTCAAGGCTTTGAGAGCGGAGTTGGCCTCGAGCCACCAGATGAATTCTAAACGTGGGAGTTAGTTGGCCGAAGCTAACAAACAAATCTCTTCAGTTGGGGACGAGTATAAGAGTTCTGCTCAATTTTCTGAGGAGCACAAGTTGGCTTGTGCTGACACATTTCGGTTTGGTGAAGAGGAGACTCGGTCGAAGATCTCCAGGTATACCCCGAGTTAGATCTGTCTTTTTTAGATGCTGAGCTTTATGATACTGGTACCCTAGGGGCCGAAGAAGCTGAATATGAGGACATTTCAGACGTTGACCTCGAGACTATCCTGGGCACTGATAAGGCCGTGGATCCAGAAGGATGCCCTCAGCCTGCTGCCGAGGATCCTGAGGTTCCTCCAACTATGTTCGAAATGGGTGAACCCAGTCAAATTCCTCCGGATGCTACCGAGGGGCCCTCGGAACTAATTTGAACCTTGATTCTTAAGGGTTGTTGTTCATGCATCTTTTGCCTTTTTGGCCTGTAATTTGATCAAAACTCAATGAATGAATCTTTTGTCTTCTCCTGCTTGTCTTATTGCTTTGGTCATCATTTTTTGAAAGATCTTTTTGTCAGAAGTTCTTCCTGATGGCAAATGAATCGTAAGCGAATCATGCTTTAACATCAGATTGCTCTTAGGAGTTCTGAATTGAATATTCTGCTTAATCGAAGCCAAACTAACTAGTTCTGCCGATGTATCAAACTGTTCGATTTTGCCATGGAATATTATTCCGGCTTCGCTTGAAGTAAGAAGTTGGCTTGCTTTCCGCCAAGGTAGATGAAACGGCTTGTGGTTTGCCGAAGGACACCTCATTTTTTTCTTAGGGCATTTATTCCGTTGGCCTTTTCCAACGCAAGTCCCTTTAGCATATGTGTTAAGTATTCAATCATTATTGGACGGCGTCGCTTTCGAAGGGGGATCTCCCAGGTCTGTTCATATCTCAAGGACTCGCAAACGGTTTTCTGCATTTAAGGCTCTTGATTGAGATCAGAAGGAAGTCTTCGTCTTTCGTCATGGCCTGGGAGGCATGCTCGGTGTGCTTTGGAATGCGCCCCCTTTTTCTTAGCTTACCACGTGGTAGCGTGATCATGGCATTTCAAATTCCGGGGCTCTCTCCTTTATTGGTTGCTCCCGGTTTGCTTGCCTATAAAAGGGGGAGAGGGCTATGCTTGAGCATCTCCCGAAACCTTCTCTTTCTGTGAGTTATAAGGTTTTCATGGTGCCTGTTTCATTGAGGTTAAGAGCAGAGAGATTGAGCTTCCCTTTTGAAAGCTGGTTTGCCCCAGATAGCTGGGGTCATGGAGGAGCTGCTGAAGAGCAAATAGTCCTCAAGGGAGGAGTCTCGGGGTCATATGGAGAGCGCACGGGGATGCACACATAGGTCATATGGAGAGCGCACGTATGCGCTCTCTGTATTGCCTTTGTTACTTGCCATGGGGACCACAGGAAATGCAAAGCTATCAGCCCCCATGGCTAACATGGACTTCGCCTCCTTCCTTAATTTGGATCTTCAGTTCATCCGCCTGAGGGATCTTTTCTTAAGCAAGGAGGAAGGCAAGTAGTGTTGGTCTTGGTCTCCTATCTATATTCTTGAGCGGAGGCCGGCAGCTCAGCACACCACTCAGGGAGGAAGAATCCTTGGCATCGGCATCCGCAGGTCTTCAACCCAATTTGGATCCCTAAGTTCATCTATCTGAGGGATCCATGGACGGTCGACATTGTTCTTTGGCATTAACTAGTAACTCAACGGAGCTATCTGGTTTCTCTAATTTCTTGGGTCGAATGCAAAAACATCGCTATCGACCGAAGCTGCTCGACTGAGCAATATTTATTTTATTTGTCTTTATTTTCTGTGCTATGATGCACTTGTAATGCCTCTTGGGAGGTTATAATTTTTATCAATAAAGAAAGTTCTTTCCCTTTCTTCTTCGAATATTTATTTCTTTTTCAATGTGGTTGTGTTCAGAGTTGTTTTACTTGTATTACGCTTTCTGGATCGTAGCGTAACGTATAAGTTTCCAGCAATGCTTTAGCTACTTTGCTTTTGTTAGGCATTTTGGTGATATTTAGTCCTCTGCGGAGGAGGTATTCATCTCTGTTTAGGTCAGAGGGAGGCCTGGGCAGCCTTGCTAACTTGCGATGTAGACATGACCCTTCTCAAGGGATGGAGTAGGTTTTTCTTTGAAGAGAAATAACTCGTATAATCTTACTGGTGTGTAGAGAAGAGTTTCTTACCTCTGCCGAAGTATGATAGGTTGTTTCATTACGCTAGAGCATCTGAGAAATCACCCAGTTCAACCGAGGCTTAGATATTATTCAGAGACATATCACTCGGTTCGGTCGAAGCTTCAGATTATTCAGAGATATCACTCGGTTTGACTGAGGCTTAAGATATTATTCAGAGATATCACTCAGTTCAGCTGAGGCTTCAGATATTATTCAGAGATATCACTCGGTTGGCCGAGGCTTCAGATATTTTTCAGAGATATCACTCGGTTCAAACGAGGCTTTAGAGATTATATTTTACTTGGTGCTGCCAAGGTACGGAGATATCACTTGGCTCGATCGAGGCTTCAAAGATTATATTTTACTTGGCACTGCCAAGGTACGGAGATTGTTCAGCCCGACCGAGGATTTAAAAAGATTATATTTTACTTGGCACTGCCAAGGTACGGAGATCGCTCAGCTCGGCCAAGAATTTAAAAAGATTATATTTTACTTGGCACTGCCAAGGTACAGAGACATCACTCAGCTCGACCGAGGCTTCAAAGATTATATTTTACTTGGCGCTGCCAAGATATGAAGATCGCTCGGCCCGATCGAGGATTTAAAAAGATTATATTTTACTTGGCGTTACAAGGTACGAAGATCGCTTGGCCCGTCGAGGATTTATAAAGATTATATTTTACTTAGCGCTTGCCAAGGTACGGAGATCACTCGGTCCGGCTGAGGATTTAAAAAGATTATATTTTACTTGGTGCTGCCAAGGTACGGAGATCGCTTGGTCCAGTCGAGGATTTAAAAAGATTATATTTTACTCGGTGCTGCCAAGGTACGAAGATATCACTCGGCTGGTCGAGGCTTCAAAGATTATATTTTACTTAGTGCTGCCAAGGTACGAGATATCACTCGGCTCAGCCAAGGCTTCAAAGATTAAATTTTACTTAGTGCTACCAAGGTACAAAGATCGCTCGGCCTGCTGAGGATTTAATATGTGGCAAAACCTGCTTCTCATTGCAGCTTTCAAGGAAAGTAATCAAAATATAAATTTTGCAAATCTTTAAAAGTTAAATTTAACTCAATGGACAAAGTAAGTTTAGTAAGGGCGTACTCTTATTGATGATAGGTGCGGAGATTATCCGAGTTCCACGTCCGAGGGATAGATTTACCATTTAGATCTTGGAGTTTATAGGTGTCGGGTCTGATTACCTCCGTGACTTGGTAGGGACCCTTCCAATTCGGGGACAGTTTCCTTGCTCCAATGGCTTTGACACGGATGCCTTCCAAAGTACCAAATCACCTGGAGGAAAGACTTTCCTTTGACTCTAGTGGAGTGATAGCGGGCTACTCTTTGTTCATAGGCAGCCATTCGAATCTAGGCTTTCTCCTTGACTTCTTCTATTAAATCAAGATTGGTTCGGAGTTGCTCATCATTGGATTCCTCCGAATAGCCTTCCATGCAAGGAAGGGGAGTCCGACCTCCACAGGGATAACAGCTTCCATGCAAAAAGCCATCATAAATGGAGTTTGCCCTGTGGGTATCCTTTCAGTAGTTTGGTAGGCCCACAACACGTGGTGGAGCTCTTCTGTCCATATGCCTCACGGCTGGTTGAGCCGAGCTTTAATTCCTTGCAGGAGAGTTCGGTTGGTTACCTCGGCCTCTCCATTGGCTTGAGGATGTCCGACTGATGTCAGGCAATGAAGAATGTCGTGGTCCTGCAGAATTCCCAGAACTTAGGGTTGTCAAATTGCTTCCCACTGTCAGTGATGATGGTGTGGGGAAGGCCGAAACGACAGATGATGGACCTCCATACAAAGTCCTTAGCCCGAGCTTCGGTTATCTGGGCGACTACTTCGGCTTCAACCCACTTAGTGAAATAATCAATTGCAACAAACAAGAACTTCCTTTGCCCTGTTGCGAGGGGGAAAGGGCCAAGGATATCCATTCCCCATTTAGCAAAAGGCCAGGGGGATGATATGGAAGTCAGGTGAGCAGAGGGGAGCCTTTGGACATTTGAGTGCATTGACACGAATCACAGGCTCGGACAAGGTCATCAGCATCTTTCTGCATCATTGGCCAATAATATCCCTAGCGCAGCACCTTATGGCATAGGGCCCGACCGCCAAGATGATTGCCGCAGATGCCTTCATGAACCTTCCAAAGAGCATAATCAGCCTCCGATGGTCGGAGGCATTTGAGCAATGTTATAGAGAAGGACCGCTTGTACAGCCGATCATCGATTAAAACATAATGAGATGATTGCATTTTTAGCTTCCTTGCTTCTTTTCTATCAGTGGGCAGCAACCCTTCTTTGATATACTTGTGCAGGGGATCTATCCAAGATGATTCATTGTCGACCTGCATTATCTAACCAGCATCGACAATGCTGGACTTCTCCAGGACTTTCAATGGAACCTCCGTTCAAGGTCCATCGAGTCCGCAATCGCCAGGCGGGACAAAAAGTCAGCGCGCGCATTTTCAGACCTTGGGACTGGATAATCTTAAATTCAACAAAATAGGAAGATAGATCATGCACCTTTTGGAGATACCGAATCATGTTCAGCTTCGAGCCTCGAATTCTCCTAGCACCTGGCCCGCCACTAACTGAGAGTTAGTGTAGGCATTTAGTTTTTCAACTTTAAGCTCAAGGGCGATGCGGAGTCCGACGAGCAGGGCTTCATACTCTGCTTCATTGTTTGAGATCGGAAAGCAGAAACGGATGCCATCTTCGAAAGTTACTCCCTTCGAACTGGTGAGGACTAGTCCGGCACCAGAATTGCTCGCACAGGAGGATCCGTCGGCGTGGAACAACCACAGGGCACTGGGCTTTGGTTGTCCAGGGGTGTCCAAAACATAGCCATCTTTAGGTATGGTGCATTTCCGCCAAGACCTGGGCTTTAATGGCTGAACGAGGTTGATATTGAATGTTATGTTCACTCAGCTCAACAGCCCATTTGGTCATTCTCCCCGATGCTTCTGGATGATGGACAATTGCCTTGATGGGCTGGTCGGTCAAGACCGTGACAGTGTGTGCTTGAAAATACGGTCGCAGCTTTTGGACCGATGTTACCAGGGCCAGAACCATCTTCTCCACCTGAGTGTACCTTGTTTCAGCATCTTTGAGTAATTTGCTGACATAATAAACAGGCTTTTAGACTTTGTTCTCCTCTCTAATCAGCACCGAGCCAACAACGTTTTCAGAGACCACCAAGTATAGACTAATGTTTTCCCTGGTTTCGGGCTGCTGAGGAGAGGTGGTGAGCCGAGATATTTCTTGAGATCTTCAATGGACTTTTGGCAATCTGGGGTCCATTGAAAATTTTTGGCCGACCAAAGTGCTTTGAAGAAGGGAAGACACCTTTCGGCTGACAAAGCAATGAAGCGGCTGAGGGCTGCAATTCTTTCGGTAAGGCGTTGCACGTCTTTGATCGACCTCGGAGGGGCCATCTGCCGCAGGGCTTAGATCTTCTGGAGATTTGCTTCGATGCCTCGCTGAGAGATCATGAAGCCTAGAAACTTTCCGGAGTTAACCTCGAAAGCACATTTGGTAGGGTTGAGCTTCATTTGATACTTTCAAAGTGTTGTGAAGCTCTCCACGAGGTCCTCAACATGTTGGGATGCCTCCTTGCTCTTCACCAGCATATCATCAACATATACCTCCATGTTTCAGCCGATTTGCTCTTTGAAGACTTTATTGACCAACCTTTGGTAGGTGGCACTTGCATTTTTTAAACCAAAGGGCATAACTCGGTAATAATAAATACCTTGGTCTGTGATGAAGGTAGTTTTTTCCTCATCTTCGGGCGCCATCCGGATCTGATTGTAGCCTAAATAGGCATCCATAAAAGTCAGCATTTGGTGGCCCAAAGTTGAATCCACAAGCTGATATATCCGAGGAAGAGGGAAGCTATCTTTTGGGCAAGCCTTGTTGAGGTCGGTGAAGTTGATGCAGGTCCTCCATTTCCCATTTGACTTTTTCACCATAACTACATTCGCCAACCAATCGGGATAATTGACTTCCCGGATGAAGTTGGCTTTGATGAGCTTGTCCACCTCCTCTTCGATGGCCTTTTGGCGCTCGGGGGCGAAGCTCCTTTTCTTCTGCTTAATTGGCCGAAACATCTCGTCCACGCTGAGGCGGTGGACCAGGACATCTGGGCTGATCCCAGGCATATCCGATGTGGATTAGGCAAAGACATCAGCATTCTTCCAAAGGAATTCAATCAAATCTTGCCGAAGCTTTCCCTCCAACTGTGATCCGACCTTTATGGTTCGGTCAAGCTGAGATTCGTCGAGTGGCACTTCCTCCAATTCTTTGGCTGGCTCCCCTCGTTGTTCGGCAAAATCTTCTCGAGCATCTAGGCCATCCACCTCGGGCTTCCTGGATTGAAGGTCGGCGACAAAGCAATGTCGAGCTATGATTTGACTCCCTCGAATGACTCCCACTCCTCATTCAGTGGGGAACTTCATGGCGAGATGGGAGATGAAATGATGGCTTTCAGGGATACTTGTCCTGGCCTGCTGAGGCTGGCATTATAAGGGGATCGAAGCTTGGTTACAAGAAATCCATAAGCACAGTAGCTACACGGGGCCAAGTGCCAGCTCGGACTGTTAGAGTGATAACCCCCTCGGGGATTATGGAGTCACGTATGAAACCTACTAAGATGGATTCCATAGCCCGGAGCCTTTCTACCCAGAATTTCAATCTCACAAAGGCATCAAAATACAAAACATTAACGGAGCTTCCGCTATTAATTAAAATGCAGTGTACATCATAATTATTCATATTCAAGGATACAACCAGAGCATCGTCATGGGGGTACTATACCTTCCGAAGGTCTTCATCAAAAAAAGTAAGCTTATCGACCCGAGCCTTCTTTGGCAGGTTTTCTTCCTTGCTTGGCCAAGAGGATGGGGAGTCGGTCGCCACTATCACATTAACATTGCCGATAATCGAAGGATTCGGTGGTGGGAGCTGGCGAGGCTCGAGCTGACGATCCCCTTCATTGTTTGGCTTAGGGGGTCCTTTGAATTGGTCCAATCTGCCCTATTGGATCAACCGCTCAATCTTGTTCTGGAACTACCAACAGTCCTCGGTGTCATGCCCATAATCCCGATGGAAACGGCAGTACTTGGTCGTGTCCCTTCGAGTTGCATTGCCTCAGAGAGGAGGAGGCCGAGGAATCTGATGCTCGATTTCTATCAGGATTTACGCTCTTTGCACGGTGAGAGGAGTATAGCGGTTGAACCTTCGAGCTGGACTTTGGGTTCAGTCTCGAGGCGGCAATGGAGGAGCTCTCTGGTGGCGAGGCGGGCTTACACGGCAGTAGGCTCGTTGCTTGTCTGAGCCCTTTGTCTCCTTCTTCAACTGCTCGGCTTGAGATGACCTCCTTGATTCTTCAACCCTGGTGTACTTATCCACTAAGGACATCATGTCTGAGAGGCTCTTCGGGTAGTTATCCTCCAGAGCCAAGTAGAAGTCTCCCTCCTTCGATACTCCTTTAGCCAAGGCAGACATGGCTACCTCGTGGTTGAGATGGTCGACTTTCAGGAGGGCCGTGTTAAAACGGCCAAGGTAATTCTTCAAGGATTCCCTCTCTCTGCTTGACCTCGGAGAGGGAATCAGATCTCCATCACTAGCGATGGCTGTTGATGAACTGGCTGATGAGCAAAACTCAGCTCATCAAAAGAATCAATGGAACCTGGCTTCAAGCTATTAAACTAGGTTCGGGCAGATCCCCTTAGAGTGGAGGGGAAGGCTCAGTACAGGATCACATCCGATGCTCCGTGGAACATCATGATAGATCTGAAGCTGCTCAAATGATCATCGGGATCAGTGGATCCATGGTATGGCTCGATGGTGGGCAGCTTGACATGAGGAGGAATCACTTCCCTCATGATTCTCTCAGAAAAGTGAATGCCCTACTCTGCTTTTGGTTTGGACGGAGGGACTTGTCTGGCGGCATCTAACTCCTGATGATATTCTTGATGCATCTCTTGCATTTGTTGCCTAATCTCTTCATCTAGAGTGGTAGGAGGGATTGGGCAATGGAAAGACGATAGCGGTGTCAAGTCCTGGGAAGACACGGGGGAAAGAGAACAAACCCGTCTAGATCTGAGCGGGCTCTTCCCTCCAGCTTGCCCTCTATTGCTTCAGACGGATTGGAAGAAGAGATTGCTAGCGGAACAGGGGTAGCGGCCTCTTTATGAAGCTAGGGAGTAGGAACGACTGGGCAAAGAACCGCTTGGAGTCCCTGGACCAACTGGGTCAATGTCTGAACCTGCTGGACCAGAGTGGCGAACTGGTCCAGTGTTACCACCGTTGCCGACAGCGAAGGAGTCTCAGCCGACGGTGGTGGCAGAGGCGCCACACCGCTAATTGGATCAGGCCTTCAAGAGGCGGCCTGATCTTGAGCCTCGGATGTGGCTCTCTTTCGATTGGCCATTAGAGGATGCTTCTTCTAGTTTTGAGTCTTGTCTCCTAGATTACAAGTTTACGGGACTTGAGGCCCTTCCTCTAGCATCAATCTATTGCCATGAAATTCATTCTCCAACTCGGGTGTGCTCTGGCTCCGGGTTCGGACGCCAGTCTCATCGCCCGGGATGGAACCTGCAAGACAGTCCGCATGTAAGGGTGTTTCGAGGGTTGAACTCTGCGGAGGACCTTCCGATGCCCAAGTCAGTGGAGATTCATAGCAAGCAGATATGAGGAGAAGACTCTCGCGGAAGAGTTCCCCTAAATGGGTGTTCTCTCGAGAGCTCTGATGGAGCTTTAATAGAGTTTTTTAGTATGAGAGTGGATGAGTGTATGTGTACCTGAGAGATTTGAGGGCTATGGTATTTATAAGCGATCACTTAATTCCTTGAGCGCGTTGTGGGGGGGGGGGTCTGAAAGCTATTGAGATTCAAAATGGATTCGAATCAAGTTTGTTACGAGGTCAGTAGAATCTGTATCTTATCAGTTAGAGGATCGACGGTCAGGAGAGCTGGTTGATGCCTTGAGATTCAGTGATTACATAAGTTCTAGGCCATTCCTATGGCCCTTAGGCCACTTCTGGTATGATTCTCCGTTTGAAATCTTATTCAGTTATCGTGAATTTGAACTCTCTCGCGCCAGATTCCGCAGAGGTATTCGAGTGCCTCGGTCCGACCGAGGCAAGGGACAACTTGGTTTTCCAAGGTATAGGATGGCTCGGTTTATCAAGGTATGAGGATAGCTTGGGTTACCGAGGTATGAGGATAGCTCGGGTTGCCGAGGTATGAAGGTAGTTCGGGTTGCCGAGGTATGAGGATAGCTCGGGCTGTTGAGGTATGAGGATAGCTCGGGTTACCGAGGTATGAAGGTGGCTCGGTGATAAGTCTATTTATTATCCCAATTTAACTATTAAAATAAATATTAATTACTTTGAATTTATTAAGAATGATACTTTTTATGGATGTTTGCAGGAAAGGAGCCTATAGATGGAAAGAGCTTGATTTTTGGAGTCCAATGATGCAGACGACACTCATATCAAGATTCGGTTTGCCCAAAAAGGAAGAAATAGATGATTTCGCATGATTTCCTATGCAAACTAAGGCAGGAGGAAACCCTAGATGAGCTCTATAAAAGGATGACCTCAGGCAGTAGTTGGGAAAAGGGAGTTTCTACAAAGCTCTTTTTATTCTTCTTTTATTTAGATTATTGTATTTAGGCCTGGAGAGAAAAATTATGGAGGGGATGCTGGCAGCAGCAATGCATGGCTAGATTCCTTCAACTTGGGATGACGATGAAGCCGTAATCAGGTTTTATCTTTCTTTTTTGTTCTTAAATTCTATGCAATAAAAATTATGCTCTTCTTTATTATATCTTTGAGTTATTTTTTGATTGAGGTTTTGATCTAGCTTACACGGCCTGTACCCTCTATCGACGTACCGTGATCTCAGGATACGGTACGTGCCTAAGAGAGACAGATCATAGTATGATAGATTAGACCCTTAACCTTGCAATTATTAGATAGTTTATACTCTAAGCGGACGTGCCGTGATCTCCTGATACGGTCCATGCCTGATAAGAGATAAATTATTCTAATTTTAAATTTATAAAAATTATTACTATTGCAACATTAAAAAAAGAAGATAAAACCTGTTTGCATGGTGGATTCGGATTCCTGGGTTGCTTCTCCTGCTATTTAAATTAACCGTTATTCGTAAATAATCCTTATAGATAAATTTCTTTTTCTCTTTCGTGAAATAATTGCCCTTGATTCCGGAGGATACGATCCCGATTCACCACTAGCTATAGTAGTGAGTAGGTTTTATTTTTGACCGCCAACGACAGCGATCAAATTTTGGCACCGTTGCCGGGATCCAGGCATGATTACTTCATGAAAAAATATTAAAAAAATTAAAAAATTATTACGAATTTTTTCTTAATTTTATTCTTATTTTTAATTTTTTTATTATTCTTGCTTCTATATAAAAGAAAAGAGTAAAAAAAATTCCTTTTTTTTTGAATAGTTATTGCTCTCTTTAGCTTATTATTTTTTTATAGTTACCTTAATTATTAGATTTTCTTATTTTCTTTTTAACATAAAAAAATTACTTTCCTTCTATCATAAATCCACTTTTAACCTAATCAACTTTTCCTTTTAATTAACTTACCTTAAAAGAACATGAAATAAAACCCTAAGACACTTTCCATAAAAGATAATTAATTTAGGAAAACAAAATAATAATAATAATAATAAAATAAATAAAATAACGTATAATAAAAATAAAAATAAAATATTTTATTTCTATGCTTAGATTGACTTAGGTAAATTTATTTTCTGCAAAACTCAAAATTCTTTCATTGACATCTCATAATTTATTAGGAAATTAGAAACTTAATCACAAAAATCTTTAAAAAATAATTAGATTAATTTTGTTTGATAATTTCAAGAGTGGAACATTTGCTTGTTGCACAGTATTTTCATAATTAACTTTAAGGGCACAAACCCCTAATCAAGATAAGGTGGGGATTTCATCACCCTTCCTTCCCACAAACCACATCCTTCATTTTGCATTAACCCAAACCTTTAACTCTAAAATTAACTAGACATCAGCTCCTAAGGAACTCGAGCTCAATAGGACAAGGCACCCAAAAGAGTTGGACCGGGTCGAGATTGACTGCTTAACTGGTCTCTAGAAAAGGAAAGGAAAGTGGTTACTTAATTGGTTCTGTTCGCTTACCTAGTAAGCAACAGGGGGACTCCCACTAACCTTATCCTTAACTAGCTAGTTGATCAGCTAATTTTTGACTTGGAGGGCTCCAAGGCAGTCTTGGAAGTTAGGAGCTGTCTAGATCTAAGTTAAACCTAGGGTAGAGAGTCTAATCTTTGTTAACCTAATTGCTAATTAAACCATAACTAAATTATTCTTCATTGCTCTTAGTTCTAGGAATCTTTTAGGATAATTTCTTTAGAATCTTCTCCTTCTCTTCTATTATATTAGTTATAAAAAAAAACTGAATTACTATTTTCTTTAGAGTGTATTGGTAGAGTATATCTTTGTCACCGATCGTTACAACCCAACCTTATACCCTTAAACCCTGAAATAGAAAGAACTTGTAGAGCAAACAGAGCACAAATTATGGATCTTAATCAAGAAACTAATCCACCACGTCAATTGAAGGAGTACTTTGCCCTTCACAATATACATATTCACCATGCATACAAGTACCCCCAGTAGAGGCTGTCCAATATGAAATTAAGTCCAGTATAATCCAAATGTTACCAGCTTTCCATGGATTTATAAATGAAGATCCCTATAAACACTTAGATAAATTCTAAAATTTTCAACTGTCAAGATTCAAAATTTCTCTGATGAGGCACTTAGGTTTAAGTTATTCCCTTTCTCCCTAAAAGATAGAGCCAAGTATTGGTTAAATTCACTAGACATTATAATTTTAACTTAGGACCAACTTCAGAGGGAATTTCTTAAGAAATACTTTCCTATAGGAAAAACAAATCAAATTAGAAAAGCCATAACCAATTTTTCTCAGTTAGAGGGAGAAATGTTTCATGAAACGCGGGAGAGATTAAAAGAATTAATAGGAAATATCGCACCATGCAATACCTAAATGGCAGTTAGTTCAATGCTTTTATGATGGATTGTCAGAAAGGCATCGACAAATGGTGGATGCCTCATGTGAAGGAACATTTATGCTAAAAAATGAACATGAGGCATGGCAGCTTTTTGAAACTCTAAGTGAAAATTCTGGTACCACATGTATGTTGCCTGTAGAGATCCTCCACAAAACCTAAGAGAGGGGGAATATACAACATAGGTCAGTCTATAGACATTTCTATCAAAATTGATGAACTATCCCAAAAACTTGATCGAATTCTACAAGTTGGAAACACCTCTTTCCCATCTACTCAATTACATGAGGTTTGTATAATCTGTTCGAGTCGACCCATTCTATAGGTGAATGTCCAGCCGCATACCAATTTCCTGAGCTTATTCAAGAGCAAGCCTACCAGCCCAAACCCGAATGGCTCCTAGACCAGAAAATGGTCCATATTCAAATACTTACAATCCTAGCAAAATCACCCAAATTTTTCATGGAAACCCCAACCTATCATCAGTCCAACATCAATTAGGCCTAACCATCAAGAGACCCAATTTAGAAGCATGTCGTATTCCCAATATCCAAGTGCTCCTCAACATTCACCAAATAATTATGATCCTACTTTCGAAGAGAAGGTGTTACAAGCATTGAAAGGGCTAGAAATGAATACTCATCTTCTTCACTCACACACACAATCCATTGCACAACTAGAAACCTAGATAGGTCAACTAGCCACAACATTCAGTAAAAGAGAATGGGGTAAGCTACCGAGTCAGCCCGAAGCTAATCCTAGGAACCTAAACATCCAAGGATCAAAACAAGAAGCCCAGATTAACCAACTAAGTGTTATTCATACATTAAGATCTGAAAAACAAATAGATAATCAGATGGATACACATGAAAAGAAGAATTAGAAGTCCCACCACTTGAACAACTTATTGAGCTGGGTCAGCCCGAAACACCTGAGGCATCAGAGTCTAATGTAATGGCCAACCCAACAGTTGAGCCCATGTCAGAAGAAGATAAACAAAAAATTAGGGTTGTAGCACCATTCCCAAATAGACTTAAGTCCAATCAAAATTCAGCCCAATTTGATAAGATTTTGGAGATCTTTAAGCAAGTTAAAGTGAACATCCCCTTACTGAACATGATCCAACAAGTCCTAGCCTATGCCAAATTTCTTAAGGATCTATGTACCAAAAAGAAGACCATCAATGTACCCAAGAGAGCCTTTCTAGCAGCCAGTGTGAGCTCTTACCTATCAAACCATATGCCAGTAAAATACAAAGATCCAGGATCACCCACTATTTCATGCATTATGGGGAACACCCTCATAAATAGGGCTCTATTAGACTTAGGAGCAAGTGTTATATATTGCCATACTTTGTATATGAGCAACTAGGGTTAGGAGAACTAAAGCCTACAAAAATGATCTTACAACTAGCTGATCACTCTTTGAAAGTATCCAAGGGAATAGTAGATGATGTATTGATCAAAGTTGGTAACTTTATCTACCCATTAGACGTTGTGATTTTAGAAACTGAACCAGTGACAAACCCAAAAAGCCACATCCCAATGATTTTAGGTAGACCATTTTTGGCCATATCTAATGCCCTAATTAATTGTCAAAATGGATTAATGAAACTCTCATTTTGGAATATGTCAATTGATCTTAATATTTTTAATCTTACCAATACACATCAAACGAGCGACTCAAATTATGTTCAGGATACTGTTTATGATCCAATTGACCTTAGTGATGAAAAGCTTGATCTAGAAACCTGCATAAACCAAGATGGGGAGCAAATTAATGAGGTTGCTATAATTGATGAAAAATCAAGATGGAAACTTCCAACTGAACCACTAAAGAAAGTACCTGAACCATTACCCAAACAGTCAATAAAGGAAGCACCCAAATTAGAACTGAAACCACTTCCCAAGCATCTCAACTATGCATATCTATCAGAAACCCTACCTGTGATTATTTCAACCGATCTAGACTCCTCACGAGAAGGGAAACTATTGAATGAGAATAAAGAAGCGTTAAGATGGACCATGGCTAACATAAAAGGGATTAGCCCCTCGATCATTCAACATAGGATTCACTTAAGGAAGAAAACCAAGATATCCAAAGAAAACTTAAACCAACTATGAAGGAAGTAGTAAGGGAAGAGATCATCAAACTCCTTGATAATGGTAATCAAAGTGAGCCATGACGTCTGGCTGAAGACGTTAAACTTAGCGCTTTTTGGGAGGCAACCCAAAATTTTATGTTCTAACCTTTTTTATGATTCTTATTTTTAGGAATAAGAGACTACTCCGCACGGTCACTCCTAACATTACATAAGGCATATCTCATCCAGGTTGTATTTCTTCTTATTTTATTCTTCTTACTTCATTGAGGACAATGAGAATTAAGTTGGGGGTAAGAAAACTTTTTGAAAAATATTTTGAAAACACCTTGGCATTTTTTAAAAAATTTTAAAATTTTTGTGCTATGAAAGAAATTCTTGAGCAAAATTGACTAGAAAAAGGTAATAGAGTTAGAAAGTATTGGCTAATTACTGTAGAAAGCCAAGAAGTAGACTAGCTGGTCAAACTTTTAGTTACCTACTTAGGTCATCTAAAGGCTATTAGCACTTCCATTGCACATGCACACTGACAAGGTAAATTAGGTATTATTGTAAAGTCAATTGGAGATTCAATTATTACTGAAAATTGGTAATTGATATACACCCAATGAGAGAAACTTGAATTTAAGGAAAGAGCTACCTGCCTGATATATATATATATATATAATAAGTCTAAACATTGGTTTTCATCGAGTAACCGAGCACCTTCACCTAAGTAAGCATTGTTGTTCGCATCAAAAAATGGGCAATGTAAAGATATCGCTAAAAAAATAAAAATAATAAATAAATAAATATATATCAGGCAGTGTGAAAGCTACCTTAGGTCATGTGCTTAATTTGAGGGTGTATAAAAGTTGCTCAAAGTAAGTGATAAGCGAAGATACCATTGTTTCTTACAAGCTAGTACCGAAATGCTAAGTTAGCCATTACAAACATAAGTGCTGTAGATCTATAGATGAACTCTAAGAAAGTTTCTGATAGTTCTGACAGCAAAATTTACTTCAAAAACTCAATACTTAATTAGTGATACTAGCTATCTTCTTTCAACCTTAAGCCTAGATTTAATTTTGCAAAAGAGAATTTTAGTGATGCATGGTTTTATTTTAATTACATTGCTAAGAGACTAGCAATGATTAAGTTGGGGGTGTGATAAGTCTATTTATTATCCCAATTTAACTATTAAAATAAATATTAATTACTTTTAATTTATTAAGAATTGATACTTTTTATGGATGTTTGCAGGAAAAGGAGCCTATAGATGGAAAGAGCTTGATTTTTGGAGTCCAATGATGCAGACGACACTCAAATCAGGATTCGGTTTGCCCAAAAAGAAGAAAGTGATGATTTCGCATGATTTTTGTGCAAACTAAGGCAGGAGGAAACCCTAATGAGCTCTATAAAAGGATGACCTTAGGCAGCAGTTGGGAAAATGGAGTTTCTACAAAGCTCTTTTTATTCTTCTTTTATTTAGATTATTGTATTTAGGCCTAGGAGAGAAAAATTATGGAGGGGATGCTGGCAGCAACAATGCGTGGCTAGATTCCTTCAACTTGGGATGACGATGAAGCCTGTAATCAGGTTTTATCTTTCTTTTTTGTTCTTAAATTCTATGCAATAAAAATTATGCTCTTCTTTATTATATCTTTGAGTTATTTTTTTGATTGAGGTTTTGATCTTGCATACACGGCCTGAACCCTCTATCGACATACTGTGATCTCAGGATATGGTACGTGCCTAAGAGAGACAGATCGTAGTATGATAGATTAGACCCTTAACCTTGCAATTATTAGATAGTTTATACTCTAAGAGGACGTGCCATGATCTCCTGATATGCTTCGTGCCTGATAAGAGATAAATTATTCTAATTTTAAATTTATAAAAATTATTACTATTGCAACATTAAAAAAAGAAGATAAAACCTGTTTGCATGGTGGATTCGGATTCCTGGGTTGCTTCTCCTACTATTTAAATTTTGTTAATTAATTAGTTGTTAATTGTTATTCTTAATATAATCCTCTATAGATAAATTTTCTTTTTCTCTTTGTGAAATAATTGCCCTTGATCCCGGAGGATACGATCCCGATTCACCACTAGCTATAGTAGTGAGTAGGTTTTATTTTTGACCGCCAATGACAGCGATCACTCGGGCAGCCAAAGTATGAAGATAGCTTGGTTCGTCGGGGAGACCCAACTCCACTGAGGGCGATTCGGCTTCGCCGCCTTGTGGATGTGACAGCTGGCCAATAGGATATTGGGATTGGACTCGACCCAATTGTTGATGTGCCGGGCATTAATGCAATGATAATTTTATCCCTCACCATTAGTTCACCAAATTAGTTTCATAGCTAAGCTTACAAAATTAGCCTTTCACTTGACTAATCCCATTAAATAAGTTTTTCAGCTAATTAAGCTTATGAAATGGGCTTTACAATCAATTAAGCTTTACTAAATAAGTAAAGGAGTCATAAACATATGTGTATGTGAACAAATATATGATATTCAACAATATGATTAATTGTTAGAGGAGCCATGAACATAAGCATCTAGTAACATATAAACATATCTAAATTTATTATTATCTAGATCAATTTGTAAATATGAAAAATAAAAAGATTATTTTAGTGTGATATGTTGGAAAAAAAAAAGAGGTGAAAAATAATGTTTCTTAAAAGTGATCCAAATGGGTTTCCTTTGACATGGAATAAATCTCATAAACATAGAAATGCTAATGATTGGTAATTTTAGATGAGAAAAAAGGCACAATTTTTTGTCCTAACCAAATGGCAAAAAATATCTAAAATATATATGATCCTCTATGTATGATTAAAGTTTTGAAGAATCTATCATTTTATGGTAATTTTTTTGGTAATAAGGATAGAAAATCTAAGACTACATATAGAAACAACCCCCGGACATTTATATAAGCAAGCTATGGAAGGAGAAAACAATATGGTCCAATAAGCTCTTTCTCATTGCGATACAGTCCAATTTATCAAGAAGTTTGTTGCTTGCTTGGTTATATTCAACATGCTAGAATATTCCATCTGGTCTCTTTCAATCGATCGTTTCCTTGATTGCTCATTTCGAGCTGGTGATATTTGCCCGACCAAGAAACTTTGAACACGTGTGCCATTCCAAGTATGCTTTCCTTTTCCTACATATCAAAATTAGTCCTTGTTTCTATCTCCGCAACTTGGCTGGATTTCAAGTTAGCTAGCTGGACGGCAATTGGATGGAGATGTAAAGTCGCCCGCCAGAAAGCTCCTCTTCCACGAGGAGCCATGTGAAGCTTATCCCTTATTAAATCGATGAGATGGAAATCCAGGTCCTTGGAACTGCAGATATTATAAAAAAAGCGCTCGTCTCTGACTAAAATAATCGACATGGGAATGCCCCCTGATCGGTCAAGTAGCATTCTAAAATAGTGCTAATTTGTTGCTATCACCCAAACTCCTTGCCCTTGAAGCGAGGCAAACGGCACGATGAGACCAGGACTTTCCAAAGAACAATTATAGCGTTCTGAAATAGTGTTGGGTTGCTGTCACCCAACCTCTTTGCCCTTAAACCGAGGCAAACGGCACGATGAGACGATGACTTCGATCCAAAGAAAAGCCTTTATGCATGGAACGCGACATATCCTCCATATGTGGATTCCGGGAACTATCATTCAGAATTCCTCACGCCATATTTGACTCCATGCAGAAAATTTATACGAGGCCCAAAATCTATTAAAAAACGTACGTTAAATATGTTGCTTCGCACCACCATTAATCCTGTACCAGCTACGTGAGCATCACCAATGGTAGCTGTGGTTGAAAAGCTTTGATTAGAAGATGAATAGCACATGCCTGGCCAGTCATCGGGAATTTGGAAACAAATTAAAGACCCAGCCACAAGTTGAGATACCAGTAACAGACGCCAGGGATGACAAATCTAAGTCTTAGCTAATTCCATTTACATCACTCTTTGAGGTATACCATCATATCGATGCCTGTCTCTCTTTCTCTCTCTCCTCGTCATAAATTTCTTTACTTTTAGGAAAGAAAGGTAAAAAAGGATGAGATCAGGACGAGAGATGTTAGGATGACTGATAGAGAAGAAGGGATTTTCCGGGGATGCCTGATTAGCTGGTCAAACCAATCTTGAAAGCAGACGAAGCTAGCCGCCGTGACGCGACTTTTTGGTTCTCAAGGTGACGCAAACGGTGAGGCCAACCGAGGTTTTTCGTGAAAGTCCGCAAGTAAGGGCCTTGCAAAGTAGGATGAAAGCAAGATCAGATTAGCGGTCAAAATTAAAATTATTTTAACTTAAAAATTTAACTCAATACAATTCAACTCATCTAAGCCTTTCCTTGGAACCATTAATCTACTTTCTCCATTATGCTTTATTCATATTACAAATATATTTTTTTTAATTATTTCTATTCATATTAGTTTAGACCTATCTTTATCCTTATCATTACCATGGATTGTTAAAAGTCACTCTTTCTAGCTGGAGCATCTAAAAATCTTCGTTGTTTATGTCCAAAACACCGTAATCGATTTTTTCTCATTTTATTTTCAATTGAGGCTATTTCTATCATTTTGTCTTCATTTTAACTCCGCTAAGGCCGGTCAAGTCCAAATAAAGAAGAAGGATTACGTTAGATAGCTGACAGCCAGCGTAAAACTCTATCAGATTTCTTAAAATATGAATCTACTAAATCAAACTTAACTTAAAAATTTAAATAAAAATTAATTAATTGTAGATGAAATTAAGTTATAAATTATTTTTTTTAAATCTACTCCTTTCCTATAGATTCTATTTTACTACTTACCAACTTTCATACATTGAATCCAACTTTCACTTATTTGAATAAGTTCGCATACTTGAATTGCGAGACTCTATTCTTTGGCTTACCAACATTCATATATTTAAGTTCGAAAGGCTCCAACCCTTCCTTTTGGGACAGTGGTGTGGGACTCTATCATCGTCTTATAAATAGTCCTATTCCTTTCCTTTCCTCTGTTCACCAACTTTCTGCCCCAAGCTTGATTTTCCTACTAGACAATCTCATGAGTAGCCCTTTTCCTTCTACTCACTAACTTTCACACATTTGGGTCCATACACTTCAATCGACTCTAATAATCATTTGTAACTTCTGCACATTTGGAATAGCTCTAATAATCATTTGTAATACCACAAATCCCCTCACCAACTTCCTACCTTCCTGCAAGACCATCCCATTGGTATCCCTTTTCCTTTTACTCATCAACTTTTTCATATTTGGGTCCATACATTTGGGTCAACTCTGAAAATTATTTGTAATTTTCGTACTTTGGGTTAGCTCTAATAATTATTTATAATTTTTGAACACTTAGGTCACATTTGGTCGACTCTGATAACTATTTGTAACTTCCATATACTTGGATCAGCTTTAATAATTATTTATAACTTTCGCACACTTGGATTAACTCTGATAATCATTTGTAACGCCTTAACCCATCTATTGATCAATTAATCTATTAGCGGGCTGAAATTATACTATTCTAAAAACTCGAGTGAAAGTTAATTAGTAACAGATAATATAAGTACTTTAAACTTATTTAGTTATAATAAAAGAATTATTTTTAGGTATTACACAATAGAGAGAAACAAAAGACCGACAACTTTTTGCTATTGAAATTGTAGAAGAATTCTATGGAAGGTTTGTTTGTGAGTTCTTTTCCAAAGAGTTTAGTTACAACTTTTTGTTTCATTTTCTTATTCTAACCAGTTTCCTGAGTTCTGCCTTCTAATGCTGATAGAGTTAAGGTAATCTACCAAACTCTCTTACATAGTGTGTTAAGAATATATTATGTATAAACAATTATCACTACAACAAAATTCAGGTGTAGCAACTCTTTTTCTCTGACACTAGGAAGCATCGAGAATTTTCACAGGCTGCCGACGCTTTTTTGAAGCGTCGACAAAAAGAAACACATTTTTTCCAAAGCATCATATTTTTTCGGATGCCGACGCTTTAAAATACGGATGCCGATGCTCTAAAAAGCATCGGCATCATTTTTTTCCGCTGTACCGCCCCTTTTTCTTATCTTTCTTCTTCTTTTTCTTTCTCCTTTGTGACTTGACTGTAAGTGGGAGAGAGAAACAGCAACTGCGGTGACTCGACTGCAAGTGGGAGAGAGAAGAGGAGGTCGGTGGCAAAATTCAGCAACTCTTGGAGAGAGAGATAGAGAGGGGGGAGAAGCGCTGGAAATGAGCTTGACCCTACTCCACAGATCTAGCACGGCTAGAGAGAGAGAGAGACTGGAAGCAACTCCATGCCTTTAACGCTTCATCTCTCATCTTTCGTTGTTCCTCTCATCTTTTCTTTTCCTTTATAGCTTTTAGGGCTAGTTTATGTGGCTCATGGATACGCTGACTTGCTCGGTCTTTACCTCGTCTTTCATTGATTCATCACAGATGGAGTGACATGCTAGGTGGGATTTGGTGATCAAGGTTGTTATGTTTCTATTTTTCACTTTTTATTTGTTTTTATTTGTGTTATTGCTCAGTTGATGGATGAGCGGCTAATTCTTCCATCAATTTCCATGGATATGAAAGTTTTTCTTTGTTATTTTGTTTTCAGTTCATTTCCATGAATGTTGTTTGTTAGAAAATGTGCAAGAATCTGGAGTGTGGTGTAACTTTAATGATCAAAAGCTTTGCTTTGAGCCCCAAAGCAGGGGCAGCCCCCTTCCACCAAAGATCCTCACCGAGCTAGAGAGACGAAGAAAGGTTATTAAGCACACCCTCGATGGTCTCCGAAGCAAGAAAGAGGGGCCAAGGGATACAAACAAAGAGAAAAGAGGATGAGAAGGGCTACTCAGGGGAGGAGAAGAGGGCAGGGGAGATTTCAATGGAAGGGGATGAGGCATCCATCCTCTCCAGTCCCATGTGAGCGGTGCTAGCCGCCAACAAGAGGAGCTGAAGGCCAGTACCAATAAGAGGAGCTGAAGGCCAGTATCATGGAACGTGGGCTTTTTTGCTGGGGGACATGATTTTGTGGCCGAGCCTCCAGAGAAGTTCATCTCATCGCCGGCGACTCCAGCAGGATGGAGGTAAAATTTTTCTCATGTTTTCTGGGTTAGTTGAGAATGCCGTGGGATTTTGCGAGACCCATGGGTTGGTCATTGCTGGAGTGCTCGCTAGAGGGGAGGGGAGTCACTGCGACCCGCCACCATGGTTGCCGACGACAAGGAGGCGCGAGGGAGGAAAATACCTCCATGAAAAATAAAAATTTTGAAAAAAAATTAGCTTAGAGAGGGAAAGAAAGCCACACAAAAAAATTTACAAAAAATTCAACTTCCTAATGCTTTTTTCAGCTTCAGGAAATTTTTTTCCTCCCAATGCTTTCCCAAAGCATCGGGAAAATACCTCTCCACCCCCCGTTTCCCAATGCTTTCCCGACGCTTCAAAAAGCATTGGCACATATTCTTCTGCTTTTAGCATTAAAAAATACTTTTTTTAGCATCATCTCCCTATAAATTTGTTGTAGTGTATATGTTTGAAACAATTTGTTCTTTGTACAGGGACAGGATGTTGCATTTGAACCTGCTAAGGTCTTATGGCTTATCCAGCGAGATTTCCTACATAAGTTGATAGCTTCCTTTATATGAAATGATTCTTTCTACTAAGGTGGTTTCTTATTTGTTTAAATTTAGGTTTGCATATATCTAAGATGGTAGAATTTGTTATGTCAGAGTCAATGATTTGTATTATTTTATAACTTAATCTGATTCAGATCACTATAAAGGGAAGTATTACACATTGTAATAAAGGGATTGATTAAAGATCTTTTTAGGACTTCTTAGTAGATAATGCTTAGTTGTAAGATGACCAATATGTATTGGTTTGACTTTATCCATTCTTGTTTCAACAAAATGTTAGATGCTACACTTCTGATAAAAGAGCTTGAGGCAACTTACAGCATCTGTCAATCCCCACCTTAAATTAAAAAAAATTACTTACAAAATTTATAATTTTATAGTAATTTACTTGGGTTATATCATTTGAGTCTCACACTATTATTATACTTTGTTATATCAATGCACTCAAAATATACAACGCTAAAGCTGACTGAGTTGCAAGAAAAATACTTACTTGGGAGTCAGTTCAGGTATATTGAGTTGCACATTCTTTTTAATAATTCATAAAATTAGATCTTATTTATTTAAATCTTATAAAAACTTTTTAATTTATTTTTCAAGTGTACTAAGAAACCATCAGGTGTTGAATGTGGCTATTATGTCAACATGTATATGAAAGAGATCATTGAGAATTATATCATTTCAACCGATAAAAAGATAGTTTATTATTGTGTACATGATTCATATAAGTAGTACTTTTTATGATTTTAGATTTTTATGTCATGTGTTATTTAGTGCTTTTTTTTTGAGTAACTTATGTGTATATGCAGTTTGGCAAGAATAAAACATATAAACAAGAAGAGATCGATATTATGCATGGAGAATGGTCAAGTACTTGCAAGGTTTCATTTGAAATGGATGTTTGCTTATTAAAGTTTGGATTATCTAAAAATGTTATGGATGTTTGTATGATAGTATTGGATATTTTAATTTAATATATTTAAGATTTTTTAAAATTAAATGTATATATTTGTATGACAGTATTGGATATTTATATGATAGTATTGGATATTTTAATTCAATATTTTTAGAATTTTCTTGAAATTGAAAGTATATGTTTGTATGACAGGATTGGATATTATACTATGTTTTGAATATAAAAAGTAGTCTAAATGTATAGTTATAGACTACATTTTTTGATAAAAATGTAGTCTAAATGTACATAATAGACTATGTTTCCAATAAAAAATAGTTTTTTGTATAGTTATAGACTATATTTTTGATAAAAACGTAGTCTAAAAGAGGGACTTTTAACTACACTCACCTAGACTACGGTTTAGAAAACATAATCTAAATATAAAAGACTACGTTTGTTAGACATAGTCTAACTAAAAAATTATTGTAGTGTAAATCTCTCTCCTAATAGATCAAGATTAGATCTTGATCATTGAGTTATTCTCTCTCTTGATTTAGAAAATCAATTAAAAAAGAAAAGAGGCACTAGCATCCTTATTGGAAAGGTCATCATCCAATCCTAAGAGGACATCATCCAAAGATCTCTGTGTGGATACCATTGAAAGCCAAAATCATAGATGGCTAATGATAAATTATTTATTGACTTCATCAATCTTCATCCTCAATAAAGAACATAGGTATGATTTAGAATTAATTTTAGATATAATTTTGTTAACTACATTAGTTTCCTAAGGATCTTAGGCTTTGATAATTAAATCAATGCATTATTTTATCTTTCGATGTATGATTATATGAATTTGATTCATATAAAATATATAAAATTTTTAATAAGTGGTATCAGAGCAATCTCAGGCTACAAATTCAGTTAATTAGATAGATTACCTAAGTTCTAATTTTATATGCATAGATCTAAAATTTTACATGTTATGTAAAATATGAATCTTGCCATATGATGATAAAGATTAAAAGTCTAAAAAGTTTATTATCTGATAATAAACATGAATTATTTAAATTTAATCATGTTAAATATAGAAATTATGATTTATGTGTAACATAATCATAAATGCTGAAATTCTAGATATTATGTTTAAAATTTAATTTTGATATGATAAATAACATGATTAAAATCTAAAATAATATATCATAATAACATGATAATCAATATTAAAAATTTAAAGTTTAAATTTTGAGATGTTATCATGATCATTAGTAGTTAGGAATGTTATGATAGAGACCAATTAGGATTTTCATATGATGAAAACCTACTTATCATAAAGATAATGATAAAAATAAATAAAATAAATTCTTATAAAATATTTGATACTTATCATAAATCTCTAACGATTACTATCTTATCTTATCATAATGTGTAATAGATGATAAGGTTTAGAAAAATTAGACATAACCATATCATTATTTGACCCTATGATCCCATGGTTAGTCTTTTGTAATTGGGCTTAACTATATTAGTGTCTAAGGAAAGTGTGAATCAAAAGTTTTTAACTGCTTTTGCTTACCTAGCCTACTTGCTTGGTGTCTAAGGCAAGCTAAATAGGACCCCTTTGATCATTAACCTGGTCATTATGAGGGAAACAACGAATTGATTAGACTAAAAAGGTTAGTCAGGATGCTAATAATGTAAGAAAACCTATGCAAACAAATTTATGCAATCTATTTTTTTTTTAAAAAAAAAGAGCAAAAATAATGATGAATTGATCAAATCGATTTATCTATCTACCTACATCAGGAACTAACAGGATAATAGTGCATATAAATTATATCAAAAAGTTAGAAAGCAAAACATAAAACTATTTATGTTAATGATTTGATCATTATCAAATTATAGTAAGGTACTTTACCTTTGCAAACTACTGGATGGTTGAAGAGAGAGCTCCTTAAGCCACACACACATATGGCCTCTATAGATAGTTCACGCCAGGGCTTTTTCCTAATCAAATTCTTTGGAGTGCTAGCTCCTTAGGATCCAAGAAGGCTGATCTCCTTCTTCTCCCTTTGGATAGCAAGACGGTCTTGTAGCCGAAGGAGAACTAGTAGAGATAAAGAGGAACCCTTTCCCAAACTACTCTCTACTCACCCAAAAACTTAATCCTCAAAAATCCCACACTAAGGTAGAAAACTTTTTTTTCTAAGTTAGAAAACCCTCAAAAATCTTCTTTGGCTACCACCTACTATAACCTTTATATAAAGGCTAGCATGAGAGGAAGAGGCTTGGAATATGGAAGGATTTATGGAGAGTGAGAGAGGTTTGGAAGGTGGATGGATTTGGGGAGAGGTTTTGCGTTTGGAAGGTGGAGGGACTTTAGAAGAGGATTAAGGAGAAATTTTATTTAGTTTTAAGTGTTACAAATTAGTTCTAGGTTTAAATTCTGAATTCCAACCGTAATCTAAATTCTAAATTCAAACTTAAAAAGAATTCCAAATTTAAACTCAAGATTAATTTTAATAAAATTTAAATTTAAATTTTATCAAAATTTAAATTTGAATGCAATAAAAGAAAAAGAAAGAGTTCATGGTTAAGTCCAATCCAATTGGATTCCAAACCAAAACATATTTGGCTTGACTCAATCATCGATTAGCCTTTAGATCAGGAAGAAAACCCCTATGATGTGTGACCCCGTAGGTTCGAACACTAAACCGGTAGTACCATAACATTTCTAGCACCAATCGAAGTCGCCATTTAGCAATAACACCTAATGTCCGAATAGGTTAAAGATTACAAAGCAATAATCTAAATCTTCTGGCATATGGTTACCATATAATTCATTCCTTTGACCTCATAATACTCAGGATGACTTAGGGTTTAACTGCCAACCCTTAATCAGCACATCCATAATGTGCCTCAACCTTACAAGTCCAGTGACTCCTCACAAGAACTATCCTAGCCAAGGTTTTGCTAAGTTGAGACATGGTGAGACATTTACTCTAAACTATTTGGAGGGATCAATCCCATCTTGATCCACAATTGCTCTACAAGTACTTGACTGTACCCAGATACCTTCCATTACTAGATTAGAAATCTAGATAGTCATGCACCAAAGCACAGTGAATTGATTGTAAGCTACCATGGTGATCTTAGGTTTGAGGGATACTTATATCCATATCCCTTCGCGAGCAACCCTTAGCAGAAGGGAGCTCCGTAGGTGGATCACATTTAATGAAATATCATACATTTCACAATATGTCACACCAGTGTCTCCACACTCCTTGGTTAAGAGGACAACCAACCTATATGATATACATCAACATATAATTGATACGTTGTCATTCTATAACAATGTATCCTTTGGTTGCAAACTGTTGAGAAATTATTGAAACATAATTGCCCCAACTTATTGATTTTGATGATTTCCAAAAGACATTACTTTACTTTCTAAAAGGCTATGAACATGTTAAGTCAATCAATGAAACATTCTTACTATGAGCAATTTCAAATTGAAAACTATGAACTGTTAATGTGTAATGAGTTTTCTTTCAATTGAATATATGTTTAAGTGAGCTATACTTATGAATTCAAAAATGATTTCTATACCACACTTTTAAAGATCAATGAATTAATGAAAATGTTTTGAAATTGAGCATTACTGTTAAATCAACATTATTCAAGTCATATTTATATTTCAAAATTGGTTGGGATGATTTTCAAAGCAAATCAGAATGTTTTCTGATTTTTGTATCAGTCCCGAGCCGACTCGAGAGTTTCCGAGTCGACTCCTGAACCTTCTCGAGCCGACTCATGGACTGTGCGAGCCGACTCGACTCAGATGGCAGAAAGACTCATTTTTGAGTGCCTCCGAGTCGACTCCTAGCTTTTCGCGAGTCGACCCCTGAAAGTCACGAGTCGACTCCCAGCTTTTCGCGAGTCGACCCCTGAAGATTCACTTCATGGTGCGTTTCTGGATTCGCGTGTTCGAGCCGACTCGCACAGTACTCGAGCCGACTCGACGGAATCTGGGCGATAATTTTGAGTTGACACATCAGCATCAACGGTAATATTTTGAATCAACGGCTATATTTCACTGTGTCTAACGGCTATATCTTTTCAGGATCTATAAATAGAAGAGCCAGATTCAAATAGAACTGTAGAAAATTGAAAAAGAAAAGAGAAAAATAGAGAGAGCCTATTGAACATCAGAAAAAAGGAAAAACTGAGAGTATTGTAGAATCATTTGATTCAAGGAGAGATTCAATCTTTGCATTTGAGAGAGAGATTCGTGTGCATCATTTAATCAACTCTCAAAGCTCAAGAGGAAGGCAAAAAGCAATCCAGCGTGCAAAATCTTCAGCCATTCTCCAAAGTTTTTCAACGATTGAGGAATCTTGCTGAGGCATCGATTCAACTTTTCAAGGAGAAAAGGGAGAAAGCCATCGCTGCAATCATCCGGAAAACCATCAGGCGTTTCTAACCCTAGTTTTTATTTATTCTTAAATTTATATATCTGCTCAAGAAGGAGCATTTCTGTTACAAATACTTTGATTTCACTTGGTTACTGGTTCAATCAGTGGATTGAATCAGTGGAGGTAGGTTTACCTCGTTGCAAGCCGGAGTGCTTGAGCTGGGTTCGTTGTGATCCCGTGAAAACAACGAGTTAGGTTTGTTGTTAGCCTGCAAAACAACGTGTAGGGTTTTGTGCTGGTAAGCCCGCAAAATCAGCTGGGTTCGTTGTGATTCCGGTGAAAACAACAAGTTAGAGTTGTGATCTTGTAAAACAACTCAGCTGTAATCGGTGTGATTATAGTGGACCCAAGTGATCCTTGGGAGTGGATGTAGGTGTTGGATACACCGAACCACTATAAAACTTTTGTGTTTGCCGTGTTCATTTTCTCTCACTTTATATCTCTTGTTATTTTCTTGGATATTGTTTTAAGTTAATCTCTCTTGCATATATTGATAATACATCTATTGAAGTTAAAAAGGACTTAAATTTTTAAGAACCCAATTCACCCCCCCCCCCCCTCTTGGGTTGCCATCTGGGCCAACAATTGGTATCAGAGCATAGTGCTCATTTAGAGTTTGATCTCACGATCAAGAGCTAAAGGTCATTATGGCAACACAAAGTGGTTCTTGCTTTGCTGAAGGTCATTCTACGAATAGACCTCCTCTTTTTAATGGAACCAACTATTCATATTGGAAAGCTAGAATGAGGATATTCATTCAAGCATCTGATTATGAATTATGGGGAGTAATTATAAATGGACCTAGTACACCCACACACCTTATTGATGGCACTATTGTTCCAAAGCCCGAAAGGGATTGGAATGATAATGATAGGAGAATGGCTCAACTTAATGCCAAAGCCATTAATATCTTATATTGTTCCTTAGATTCAAATGAATTCAACCGCATCTCTACTTGTAATTCCGCTAAAGAAATATGGGATAGGTTGGAAATTACACATGAAGGAACAAACCAAGTAAAAGAATCAAAGATAAATATTTTGGTTCATAAATATGAATTGTTCACAATGGAACAAGCTGAAACCATCACATGTATGTTCACTAGATTCACCGATATTGTGAATGGTTTGAAAAGTCTAGGAAAAGTTTATACTAATGCTGATCTTGTTCGCAAAATACTCAGGTCATTGCCAAGATCGTGGGAAGCAAAAGTCACAGCAATCCAAGAAGCCAAAGACCTCAATGCACTACCCTTAGAGGAGCTTCTAGGATCTCTCATGACCCACGAATTGACAATGAGGCAGCATATTGAGGAGGAAACTAAAAGGAAGAAAACCATTGCTCTAAAGGCTGCAAAAGAAGTGGAAGAGAGCAGCAGTGATGATAGTGATGAAGATGATGATGAAACTGCTCTCTTGGCCAAGAAATTCAGGAGATTTATGAGAAAGAGGCCATTCCACAAAAAGAAATTTGGAGCAAGAAATGATGGAGATAAGGATAAGAAAAAGGACAAGGAGAAAGAAAAAGAAAAAGAGCCCTTAATATGTTATGAGTGCAAAAAGCCAGGGCACTTTAAATATGATTGTCCTTTGCTGAAAAAGGCCTACAAGAAAAAGAAGAAAGCATACATGGCAACATGGTCTGATGAGTCTTCTTCATCTGAAGAAGAAGAGCAAAAGGAAGTTGCCAACATCTGCTTCATGGCCAACGACGACTGCGACAATGAGGTAAGTTCTGAAGACTCAAATGATGATTTTACTTTTAATGAAATGTTTGAGGCTTTTAATGAACTTATGATAGATTTTAAATTATTGAAAAAGAAATTTAAATCTGTGAAAAACGATAACATTAGTTTAGCTAAAAGTAAAAATGAATTAGCTTTAGAAGTTAAGAAATTAACTAATGAAAAAGAAGAACTTAGGAAAGAAAAAGAAAATATTAATCAAGAAATAGATTCATTAAAATCTGAAACTAAAAACTCAACTAAAGACTTAAAAGATAAAATAGAAACTTTAGCTTTAGATAAAGAACAGCAAGCTAAAGAAATTGACTCTCTTAAGAAAGATGTTAAAAAATATAAGGACATTGTTGAGAAATTCACTTTAAGCTCAACTAAATTAAACATGATTCTAGATAGTCAAAAGGCTGTTTTTGACAAAGCTGGGTTAGGTATAACACTTTAAGAAAACAAAAATCATTAAAAAATATTTTGTAAAAGCTAACCAAAGTAATATTACTTGTTTTAAATGCAATCAAAAAGGACACAAATCCTTTGAATGTAAAACCTTAATGAACAACAAGAAATTGAAAAATAACAATGGAACAAAGAAAATATGGGTTCCTAAAGGAACTATTTTTGTGTCTACTAACCATGAAGGACCCAAGAAAGCTTGGGTACCTAAACATAAAGTCTAAATTATGTTGCAGGAATGTCTGGTAGCCAAAAGATCAAAGAAAAAGTGGTATCTTGATAGCGGCTGCTCAAGACATATGACGGGTGACAAAGAGGAATTCATCACCCTAGAAGAAAAGAAAGGTGGAGCTGTGACATTTGGCGATAACGGTAAAGGTCAAATTTTAGGCCTTGGTAAAGTTCGCATAACTCCATCCATATCTATTGAAAATGTACTTTATGTTGATGGTTTAAAGCACAATTTGATTAGTATTAGCCAACTATGTGATAAGAACTTTGATGTTAGATTCAAATCTTCTATTTGCATAGTATCTAATCCCATTAATGATAGCATTGTTTTTACTGGTTATAGATTTGGCAATGTATACTTAGTTGACTTAGACAAAACTTCTGAGAGTAGTCATTGCCTAATTGCTGATAATGCTAACATTAATGATATTAGTTGGTTGTGGCATCGTAGATTAGGTCATGCAAGCACACACCTTATTTCAAAACTAATTAAAATGGATTTAGTCAAAGGTTTACCTAAATTAGATTTTGAAAATAATAAAATCTGTGATGCATGTCAATTTGGAAAACAAACTAGGAGTTCTTTCAAATCTAAAAACATTGTTTCAACTTCTAGGCCACTAGAGCTACTTCACATGGACCTATTTGGACCAACTAGAACCACAAGTCTAGGTGGAAAGAAATATGGTCTAGTGATAGTAGATGATTACTCTAGATATACTTGGGTAATGTTTTTAGCTCACAAAGATGAGACTTTCTCGATATTCTTGAAATTCTTCAAGAAAGTCACAAATGAGAAAAACACTACTATAGTATCTCTAAGAAGTGATCATGGAACAGAATTTGAAAATCACTTATTTGAAAATTTCTGCACTGAAAATGGAATTAATCATAATTTTTCAGCCCCTAGGACTCCACAACAAAACGGTGTAGTTGAAAGAAAGAATAGGACTTTAGAAGACATGGCCCGTACCATGCTATATGAAAGCAACTTACCAAAGTATTTTTGGGCGGAAGCAATTAACACAGCATGTTACATATTAAATAGAGCTTTAATAAGACCAATATTAAAGAAAACACCTTATGAATTATGGAATGAAAGAAAACCAAATATAAAATACTTTCATGCATTTGGATGTAAATGCTTCATTCATAATAATGGTAAAAACAACTTAGGAAAATTTGATGCTAAATCAGATGAAGGAATTTTTCTAGGTTATTCAACAACTAGTAAGGCATATAGAATCTTTAACAAGAAAACCTTAATAGTAGAAGAATCTATTCATGTAGTATTCGATGAATCTTTAACTACTGGATCTGAAAAGATTAATGATGAGGAAGATACAAACATAATTGAAAAAGATCTTGAAAAACTTAATATTGAAGTATCTTCTGATCATGAACAACAGGCTAAAGATAATGATTCACATAAGGATGATGATGTTAATAATGATCATAATGATGTAGATCTTCCAAGAGACTGGAGATATGCTTATAGTCATCCTAAGGAATTGATTATAGGTGATCCTCTCAAGGAATAAGAACTAGATCATTTATGAGAAATATTAGTAATCATCTTGCATTTGTCTCTCATATAGAACCTAAAACCATTGAAGAAGCCGAAAAAGATAATAATTAGATGTTAGCTATGCAAGAAGAACTTAATCAATTCACTAGGAATAATGTTTGGACTTTAGTGGAAAGACCTAAAAACCATTCAATTATAGGAACTAAATGGGTTTTTAGAAATAAGTTAGATGAAAATGGCATAGTAATTAGAAACAAAGCTAGATTGGTTGCTAAAGGATATAGTCAAGAAGAAGGTATTGATTTTGATGAAACCTTTGCACCTGTAGCTAGACTAGAAGCCATTAGACTTTTACTTGCATTTGCATGTCATATGAATTTCAACCTATTTCAAATGGATGTAAAAAGCGCATTTTTAAATGGATTTATTAATGAAGAAGTTTATGTAGAACAACCACCAGGTTTTGAAGATCACGAGTTTTCAAATCACGTTTTTAAATTGCACAAAGCACTATATGGTTTGAAACAAGCACCTAGAGCTTGGTATGATAGGTTAAGTAAATTTTTAATAGAAAATGATTTCACAAGAGGAAATGTTGATAAAACACTATTTTTAAAAAGAAAAGGTAAAGATTTACTTGTAGTACAAATATATGTTGATGACATTATTTTTGGTGCTACTAACGAATCACTGTGTCAAGAGTTTGCAAAGTTAATGCAGGGAGAATTCGAGATGAGCATGATGGGAGAGCTCAACTTCTTCCTTGGACTCCAGATCAAACAATGTAAGGAGGGAATCTTTATCAACCAAACCAAGTACACAAGAGAACTACTCAAAAAGTTTGGTATGGAAACAATGAAACCCCTTGGAACACCAATGAGTCCTTCATGCAAGCTAGACAAAGACGAAGAAGGTAAGAAGGTTGATCAGAAGTATTATCGAGGTATTATCGGATCCCTTCTCTATTTAATAGCAAGTAGATCAGATATAATGTTTGCAGTATGTTTGTGTGCTAGATTTCAAGCTGAACCTAAAGAATCACATTTAATAGCTGTTAAAAGAATTTTAAGATATCTAAATGGCACAAAAGATGTAGGTTTATGGTATTCTAGAGACTCCACATTAAACCTAATTGCATATTTAGATTCTGATTATGCCGGATGTAAAATTGATAGAAAAAGCACAAGTGGTGCATGCCATTTCTTAGGCAGTAACTTAATCACATGGTTTAGCAAAAAGCAAAATTCAGTTGCATTATCAACTACTGAAGCTGAATATGTAGCAGCTGGAAGTTGCTGTGCGCAAATCCTATGGATTAAGCGACAACTTGAAGACTATGGTATCAAACTTAATAAGACACCCATAAAATGTGATAATACTAGCGCAATCAATTAACGAAAAATCCAATTCAACACTCAAGGACAAAACACATAGAAATTAGATATCATTTTATAAGAGAACATGTAGCTAATGATGAAATTTGTTTAGATTATGTAAACACTGAAGAACAATTAGCTGACATCTTTACAAAACCCCTAAGTGAAGAAAGGTTTGAATATCTTAGAGGAGAATTAGGAATTTGTAATCCTTGAATAAATTTTGAAATACTTAAGGAAATGCATCTAGAATTCTTTCAATCCCTCAAAATCTTAAGGAAATATTATCTAGAATTCATATCAAAATGATTTATCAAGACTCAATGATTATGAATCATACTCAAAATCAAATCCGGAATCATTTCAAACATTCAGAAATTTTTTGTTCTAAAATGGTCTCCGAGCCGACTCGGTGTGTACCGGAGTCGACTCGAGTTTCTCTGAAACTTGGGAGCCGACTCCTGTATGAGCGAGTCGACTCGAGTTCGGGATTTCTCTCTGTGATTTAGGCGAGCCGACTCGAGGTTATGCGCGAGTCGACTCGACGTGGTCCCAGATTGAATATCTAGGGCACGAGTCGACCCGACGTCATTCCTATCATTTCTAATCTTTCGTTTCTCTCTACAAAAATCTCCCAAACCCTCCAAATCTTCCAAATACTTCGATTAATCACTCCACTCATATCTATGGCACCCAAAACGCGTGGAGCTAGCAGTAGAGGCGCCGGGATGAAGAGGAAAAGGACTGTGCGACGACCCGTCCGTGAGCCGTCCGTGGATTCTACGTCTTCTTCTTCCAGTGATTCTCCTGTTCCAGCTTCCAACCCTCAGGTAGACCTCCTTGCTAGTAGAGTTGTGACAACGGGAAGGAAGGTCGATTTTGAGCTTTTTGAAAATGAGGGATTCATTATAGGAAGACAGTTATTAGAAATGGGACTTGAGAAAATTTGTTCATTGGATTGTCCTACTTATCCAGCTTTGGTAAAAGAATTTTATAAGAATTTGACTAGAGGAGACAATGGGTTAAGAAGCATAGTGAGAGGCATAGGTGTAAACATTACTGACACCATCTTATCTAGACTTCTAGACCTACCATTATCTGGACCGTGCACATTTGCCTCAGAGGATAGATCTCCTGCTCTCACCAGACTATTACATAGGGACTTTGAAGGATTTAAGGAAGTTCTTGCAAGCCAACTACCATTGGAGCTAAGGCTTTTACATAATATCTGCAGTAGAGTTTTATTTCCAAGACTGGCAGGTTTGATTATGTTTCAGAGAGGGACATCTTTATTATGGATGCTATAGTATCAGGAAAGCCTTTTAATCTGCCTAGAATGATTTTATGGTACATGGCTGATTGTGGAAGTAAAAGGAAATCATGTCTTCCCTATGGTATGATCTTGACTCAGTTGTTCAGGAGCCAAGGGATTATGTTTAGTGACAGTGAGCCCAAGAAGGAATTGAGACACATAGACTATTATACCTTGGCCACTATCAACAGAATGGGATTTATCAAAAGGAATGGAATTTGGGAAAGGAAGAACATTTCAGAGGATAGAGCTGAGGCACCTAGACATTCATCTCCAGAGCCACCTCAGACTTCATTCATACCAGACCCAGTTCCAGCTCCATCAGATATTCCAGTTCCTGCTTCTGCTTCTACATCTGCTCCAGTTCAGATCTCTGCTTCTACATCTGTCAGTTTTTTAGACACTCAATTAGAGCAGCTTAGGTCTCTATTCAAATCAGAGTTAATTGAGCATGAGACTAGATTGAAGACTGAATTTGATGAAAAATTTATGAACTTGAAGGAAGCACTTTATTCTATTAATGATCGAGTATCTTCTGTTGAAGCCAATGTTAGCTCATCCACCTCCTCTCTAAATGATTTGAAGAATATATTTGAAGAATTGAAGGATATTTGTGGAGATGGTGAGACTTATGCAAAAAGTAATGCAGAGCTTCAAGACAAAATTTTAAGTGCATGCAAGTTTGTTGATGAAAAACTAAAAGATTATGTCAAGATTCAATGTGAAGGAATGCATAAGATTATAGAACACTTAACTAGAATTACTAGGAAACATTTTTGATTTCTCTTTATGTATTTCAGTTTGATGTAATGAATGTGAAATTTGCAGTTATGAAATTTGCAGTTATGTAATTTGCAGTTATGTAATTTGCAGTTATTTGCAGTAATTGAACTTTGATGTAATGTTTTTGATGTTAATGAAATTCAGTTCATTTCAATGTTGTGTACATTTGAGATATGATGTTTAATATTAATAAGTTGAAATATACCTTGAATACATTAATGTATTTCTTAACCTTTTTGTTGATTACAAAAAAGGGGGAGAAATATTTAAATCGTATATGCTTTCAATTTGATTCAAGTTTGTTAAGTTTCTTTAAAAGGAAGAAATCATTAAAAGGGAGAAAATGTATTTAATCGTATATGCAATTTAAGACTCTGAAAGGGGGAGAGAAAATTTTGAGTATTATTAAGGGGAAGAGATAACTTAAGTATCATTTGCTCAAAGCTTAAAATTTAAAAATTTTGAATGAATTATAAAATTGAGTTTCATAGGGGGAGCTACCTCATTGAGGGGGAGCCTTTCCATGAACATAAATTTTTGATTAAAGAATCACAAATTTTTTTTCAAGTTTAACTCGCATATACTTAATGTTTTTGTCATCATCAAAAAGGGGAGATTGTTGAGAAATTATTGAAACATAATTGCCCCAACTTATTGATTTTGATGATTTCCAAAAGACATTACTTTACTTTCTAAAAGGCTATGAACATGTTAAGTCAATCAATGAAACATTCTTACTATGAGCAATTTCAAATTGGAAACTATGAACTGTTAATGTGTAATGAGTTTTCTTTCAATTGAATATATGTTTAAGTGAGCTATACTTATGAATTCAAAAATGATTTCTATACCACTCTTTTAAAGATCAATGAATTAATGAAAAATTTTGAAATTGAGCATTACTGTTAAATCAACATTATTCAAGTCATATTTATATTTCAAAATTGGTTGGGATGATTTTCAAAGCAAATCAGAATGTTTTCTGATTTTTGTATCAGTCCCGAGCCGACTCGAGAGTTTCCGAGTCGACTCCTGAACCTTCTCGAGCCGACTCATGGACTGTGCGAGCCGACTCGACTCAGATGGCAGAAAGACTCATTTTTGAGTGCCTCCCGAGTCGACTCCCAGCTTTTCGCGAGTCGACCCCTGAAAGTCACGAGTCGACTCCCAGCTTTTCGCGAGTCGACCCCTGAAGATTCACTTCTTGGTGCGTTTCTGGATTCGCGTGTTCGAGCCGACTCGCACAGTACTCGAGCCGACTCGACGGAATCTGGGCGATAATTTTTGAGTTGACACATCAGCATCAACGGTAATATTTTGAATCAATGGCTATATTTCACTGTGTCTAACGACTATATCTTTTCAGGATCTATAAATAGAAGAGCCAGATTCAAATAGAACTATAGAAAAATTAAAAAAAAAAGAGAAAAATAGAGAGAGCCTATTGAACATCAGAAAAAAGGGAAAACTGAGAGTATTGTAGAATCATTTGATTCAAGGAGAGATTCAATCTTTGCATTTGAGAGAGAGATTCGTGTGCATCATTTAATCAACTCTCAAAGCTCAAGAGGAAGGCAAAAAGCAATCCAGCGTGCAAAATCTTCAGCCATTCTCCAAAGTTTTTCAACGATTGAGGAATCTTGCTGAGGCATCGATTCAACTTTTCAAGGAGAAAAGGGAGAAAGCCATCGCTGCAATCATCCGGAAAACCATCAGGCGTTTCTAACCCTAGTTTTTATTTATTCTTAAATTTGTATATCTGCTCAAGAAGGAGCATTTCTGTTACAAATACTTTGATTTCACTTGGTTACTGGTTCAATCAGTGGATTGAATCAGTGGAGGTAGGTTTACCTCGTTGCAAGCCGGAGTGCTTGAGCTGGGTTCGTTGTGATCCCGTGAAAACAACGAGTTAGGTTTGTTGTTAGCCCGCAAAACAACGTGTAGGGTTTTGTGCTGGTAAGCCCGCAAAACCAGCTGGGTTCGTTGTGATCCCGGTGAAAACAACAAGTTAGAGTTGTGATCTTGTAAAACAACTCAGCTGTAATCGGTGTGATTATAGTGGACCCAAGTGATCCTTGGGAGTGGATGTAGGTGTTGGATACACCGAACCACTATAAAACTTTTGTGTTTGCCGTGTTCATTTTCTCTCACTTTATATCTCTTGTTATTTGCTTGGATATTGTTTTAAGTTAATCTCTCTTGCATATATTGATAATACATCTATTGAAGTTAAAAAGGACTTAAATTTTTAAGAACCCAATTCACCCCCCCCCCCCCCTCTTGGGTTGCCATCTGGACCAACACAAACAGTTTTAAGAACTATTCAATATATCCTCTCTATATCGAATGCAAGGTAGTTCTAAGGACTCCATCACACAAGAGTTTTTACAGAAAAATATAAATATGATGAACTGCCAAAAATTAGCTTTATTTATTATAAAGCTCATACACCATTACAATGAGCATAACCGTCTACAGCCTAGACGATTGGCTTTGGGACACATTTTCAACAACTTCCACTTGGACTAAAGCCTATTGGAATAGAATCTAATTCCCATTTTTCATTTACAATTATTGAACTCTTGGATTCTAATAGTTTTAGTGAATGGGTTGGCTAGGTTCTTCTTTCCATCGATCTTCTAAAGGTCAATGTCACATCACTTCACGATTTCTCGCGTGATAGCGGCGCAGAATATGTTTGGTGTATTGATGGGACTTCGGCTCTTTGGCTTGAGCAATGGCCCCAGTGTTGTCACTGTACACCGAAATGGGATCATCCAAAGAAGGTGTCACTCCCAGTTCGCCTAAGAACTTTTGCAACCATATAGCTTCCTTTGTTGCATTCGATGCCGCAATATATTCTGCCTCACAAACTGAGTCCACCACAGTCTGTTGCTTAGAACTTTTTCAGCAAATTGCTCCTTCATTTAGGGTAAAGATAAACCCTGACACACTCTTGCTATTATCCCTATCTGACTGAAAACTAGAGTCAGTACACCCCACAAGTTTTAAGTTAGATTCTTCATAAATTAGCCATTGGTCTTTAGTATTTCACACATATTGAAGGATAGTCTTCACTACTTTCCAATGAGCTTCACCTAGGTCAGATTAGTATATGCTCACTACCCCTAGTGAGTATGCCACGTCTAGTCTAATACATATCATGGCGTACATGATAGAACCTACTATCGAAGCATATAGAATCATACTCATGCTCTCTCTCCTCAGGAGTTATCGCACAATCCTTTTTGGAAAGAGAAATTTCATAGCCTATCGAAAGATAGCTTTTCTTGGAATTCTTCTTGTTGAACCATTTCAGTATGGTGTCTATGTACGTAGATTGGAATAATCTCAGAAGCCTCCTAGATCTATCTCTATAGATCTTCATACCAAGTATGTAAGAGGCTTCACCCAAGTCCTTCATAGAGAACTGAGATGACAATCAGACTTTTATTCCATGTAGTGCTGGAATATCATTCCCGATTAAGAAAATATCATCCACATACAATACAAGGAATACAACCACAGAACCATTAACCCATTTATAAATGCAAGGTTCTTCTCTGTTTCTAATGAAACCATACACATTAATACATTTATCAAAATTTATGTTCTAGCTTCGAGATGCCTGCTTCAGTCAATAGATAGATCTATGAAGCTTGCACACTTTTGACTCATCTATGGATATGAACCCTTCAGGTTATATCATATACACCTCTCTTTTAGCTCACCATTAAGGAAAACTGTTTGAACATCCACTTGCCAGATTTCATAATCAAGGTGTGCTGCTAAAGCAATATAATTCGAATGGATTTAATATTGCCACAGGAGAAAATGTCTCATCATAGTCTATACCATAACATATTGATGATACCCCTTAGCAACCAAACGAGCTTTATAGGTCTCTACCTGCCCATCAGCGCCTCTTTTCTTTTTGAAAATCCATTTACACCTAATGGGTTTTATCTCCTCAGGTGGATCAACCAATGTCCATACATTGTTGATCTCCATGGATTCCATTTTAGATTTCATGCCTTCTAACCATTTCTCAGAATTAGACCTCTGCATTGCATCCATATAGGTTATCGGATCCTCATTGTTCTCATCGAGTTCAATAGGATCGTCATTCCAGACCAAAAAATCATAGTATTTATTCGGTATCCTACCAGATCTTCTTAATTATTAATGTATGGGCTCTGAGTTTGATCTAGTCAAAACCATTTCTATGTCATCTCTTAAGTGTGTCAGTTTTTCTACCTGTTGAACTTTACTAAGTTCAACCTTAGTGGCTCCAGTTCCTTCACTAGGAACTCCTTTTCTAAAAAGATAGCCCTAAGACTGACGAACAACTTTTATTCTTCAGGTAAGTAAAAGTAATACTGTTTAGACTCTTTTGGATTCCCAACAAACAGGCATCGGTCAGACCTAGGTCCAAGCTTATTTGTTTCCAAACGTTTAACATAAATCGAGCTGCCCCAGACCCGAAGGTGTGAGAGTATCAGCTTATGCCCCATCCATATCTCATATGGTGTTTTGTTAATGGACTTACTTGAAACTCAATTTAAAAGGTAACATGCTGACTCTAGAGCATACCCCAAAAGGAGATCGGCAGAGAAGCAAAGCCCATCATGGATTGAACCATGTCTAATATGGTTCGATTCCTCCTTTTAGACACTCCATTTAACTGAGGTCTCCTTGGAGGTATCATTAAGAGAGAATCCCATGACATGGTTCGATTCCTTCTTTTAGACACTCCATTTAACTGAGGTCTCCCTAGAGGTATCCATTAAGAGAGAATCTCATTCTTCTCAAGATATAATAGAAACTCACTAGAAAGATATTCATCTCCTCAATTTGATCGAAGGATTTTGATAAACTTTTTAGTTTATTTTTCTACTTCATTACGATATTGTTTGAACATTTCAAACGATTCAGACTTATGTCTCATCAATAATATATAAACATACCTCGAAATATCATCTGTAAACATAATGAAATAATTATACCTACCCCTAACACTGGCATTCATAGGTCCATATACATCGATATATACCAGACTTAGAATTTCATTGACCCGTTCACCTTTTTCACCAAAAGATGACTTTGTCATTTTATCCAGAAGACAAGATTCACATGTTGGTAATGATTCAAAATCATTAACATCAATCAATCTTCTTGTTTCAACCTATTTATCATGTTCTTGTTAATATGACCTAGCTGGCACTGCCAAAGATAAGCATTATTGATACTGTTTATCCTAGGATGTTTGCTAGATGTATACATTACACTAACAAGTCGAGATAGTATATATGCCATTACTCATATATCCATTCATCACAACAGAACCAATAATAATGATTTTGCAAATGTCATTCTTTATTGATAGTTCATAACCAGACATGACCAATTAGCCTATAGAAATGACATTTAAAATGAAAGATGGACAATAATGATATTCATTTAGAATGATTGTTCAAGACTCGAAAATAAGTTTGACAATTCCCAATGCCAGGACTGGAACTTGGCTTCCATTTCTCACGTTTAAGAATCTCCTACTAACTTGAAGGTCCTACAAAAAATTGCATATGTGAATTGGACTTTCGGTATCCAATACCCAATTAGTAGTATCATAGATAGAGAAATTATAAGGCGTTATCATATAAATACCTTGTTCAGCATTTCCTTGCTGCTTCCTCTTCTTGGACCTGTTCGGGTCAAAGAATGTAATATAAAGAGGATAGTTCCTCTTCTAATGACCATGCTTCTTGCAAAAGAAGTACTTCACCATACTCTGATCAGCTTTAACCTTTTTAGCCTAACTGGTCTCAGCATTTTGCACCTTCTTTTTATTTTTATTTTTTTTTCCTTTCTTAAAGGAACGATGACCTCCCATAGAACCTCCTACTAAATTTACCATCCCTTTATTGAGCTAGAGATCTTTCTTATAAGTCTGCAGTAAACCAAGTAAACCAAGAAGACCATTGTAGTTTACTGCAAGCTTATTCATTCTATAATGATCGAGAAAGTCAAATAGGAAGGGGGCAAGGAGTTCAGTATCGTATCTTTTCTAAGTTGTTCATGCAAGGGACAACCGAGTTTGCCCAAGCACTCAATCATCTCGGTCATGTACAATATATGATCAGTGACCAAGGCTCCATCACGCATCCGCACATTATCGATGGCACAAGAGACCTTGTACCTCTCAACATCATATGATGTGCCAAAGGATTCCTCCAACTTGAAGGAATTTCTCTGGCTAGGCTTCCTCAAATTTGTGATTGAACTCATCGTTTATCGCTGCTAGCATTACACATTGGATAGTGGTCCGATCAGAGAGCCACTTCTGATAAGTATCCCTGACTGAACCTCGAGCATTAGGAGCAGAGACTTCAGGTGCTGGATCTGTTATCACATAAAGGATCCGTTCATGCTTGAGGATAATCCTGAGCCTTCAATACCAGCTATCAAATTTGAGACCCATAAGTTTTTCATTGTCAAGCAACAATCATAGTGACAAGTTGATAGACATTATCTAAAAGGAAAATCAAAAACCTATTATTGTATATAAATTATTATCCTAAAGACATGGACTTTAGTCTAAAAGCCCTTCCACTATTTTATTCAGACTGGCAGCCTCTATCTCCAATTCAAGGAATTACTTTGAATTCATTAGTGGGTACTAGAATCCAATAGATAATATATGAGCCCGACTTTGGCCGACCCACCCATGCACATCTAAAGGTAGGTTCTTTAATCAATTAATTCTTCAAGTAACTTCTAGTAATTAATTTTGCCCCAGGATGCACTTCAATCGGCCTTTGGGCCTTCTATTGAAGGTCCTGGTTATGTCCAACCATTAACATGATAAAATTTAATGCTTCTAACCAACGAATAGTCAAGCTTGACTTTGGCCAGCCCACTTAACCATCGTTAAGAGAGTCACATTGAGTCATCATATTAGGATTGGCAATTCCAATAGCTTGATGAACATTCAATCTTTGGGTCTGCCAATGATCACCTAACTATTAGACCCATTACCATCCAATTGATGGGAGGCTAAGACTTAGTTATCCCCATAACTTTATCTTTAAGGACCTAATAATTTAGAGGGTTTCACTTTAACGTATGACATATGAAAGAGAACACATGGACCATAATCAAGAATTCTTCCACTAACTTGTAGAAGGGTTTATGAACAATTGATCCATGGAAACCTAAATCAGTCATACTGATTCACCTTAGGTGACGACCTAATAATTTAGAGGGTTTCACTTTAACGTATGACATATGAAAGAGAACACATGGACCATAATCAAGAATTCTTCCACTAACTTGTAGAAGGGTTTATGAACAATTGATCCATGGAAACCTAAATCAGTCATACTGATTCACCTTAGGTGACATGAGCTATCCAATCAATTTTGATCTACCACATTGGCTAGGTAAGTGAGATCATGGGATAGGTTTATCAGATTTGATTAGATTAGCCTAAAGAGTCGGGCTCACCACTGAGCCACAAATCAGGTCCATTTAGATTTATAGATTGATCAATCTAACTAATTAGAGAGATCTAAAGAGAAGGTAATGTAACTCAACTTTTGATTAGATTTAAGTTCTCTTTCTAGTCCAATTAATCTAAACTTAGGTCTAATTCAATTAAGGACTAACTCATGCTAACCCATAACCCTTAAAGCTTATGCAAATGACTTAAGATCTTTAAATTCAATAATTTAATTCATCATTTAAGATAATTTAATTTTTTAAATAAATTTAATAAGCTTTTAAATTGAAACAATTTTAATTTAACATGTAAAATAAATTTTATAAAAATTAAAATAGTTTATGATCATACCATCCAAAAATAATATTAAAATAATTTTAATCTACAATCTCTTCACTTTTCTTCTTCATGGATATGACACAAGCGGCACCTCTACATGTCATAGGAGATCACATTGAATCGAAAGAGAAGGTCTTTAAGCCCTACTTTTCTCCTATGACCGGACAGCCTTGAATCCACCCAATCCAAGAACTTTAATAAGAAGAAAACTTAAGATATCATATTAACATGCAACTATTATCATGTTACAAGAACTATGCTCTAATACCATTGTAAAAAAATCTATGCAAGCAGATTTATGTAATCTTTTTATTTTTTTATTTTTTTAAAAATAGCAAAAATAATGATGAATCGATAAAATCAATTTATCTATCTGCGTACATCAAGAACTAATAGGATAATAGTGCATGTAAATGATATCAAAAAGTTAGAAAATAAAATATAAAATCATTTTATGTTAATAATTTGATCATTATCAAATTACAGTAAGATACTTTACCTTTGCAAACTGCTGGATGGTTGAAGAGAGGAGCTCCTTAAGCCAATAGTGCATATTAAAATTAAAATTAAAAAGTTTTATTTTCTGACATTAAGAAGGCAACATACTCTTTTTGAACCGAACCGAAGACGAGCTGAACCAGACCGAAGACGGACTGAACTGGGCTCTCTTCTTCCTTCATAGACGCCTCCAAGCTACGAGCTTCTTCGAACAGAGCCTACACGAACGTCTCCTAGGACCTGGGAACAGAGCCTCCGAACAAAGGCTCTGAGTCACGAACGCCTACAGAACCTTCGGACGGACGCCTCGCATACCCACGGACGGCCGCCTCCAGAACTCCCCCTTACTCCCCATCCTTTGCTGCTATTTGTAGAGGCCTAGACACATAGAAGAAGCAATTCTTGTTTCCATATCAGACTCCCAGATGCAGAGACGACATGGACACGGAGAAATCCTGGAGAGATCGCGGACGGAATCAAAATTCCTTCCATCTGAAGTTCATACTTCTAATTTGAGAATTTTCATTCCAATTTATTTCTTGATTGGTGGAGGGAATGATTGAATCGGAAGAGGAGAAGAATGGGAAGAAAAAAAAAAAAGAAAAATTCATGTGAAAAGACGATTAACTGGTAGTTGGTTTGCCGACTTTGCTTTGAGATGCGTGTAGAAACAGATAAATCATTGTAAAATCAATTTTGAACTCATTTTAAGTCTGATTTGAGTGCTATTTGTGTTGTTGGATTCCTAAAATCGAGCTCTTTAAGTTGATGAGGTTTTACTTAAAATATTATATAAAATATTTAAATATTAATTAATAATAGATACGTTGACCTATTAATTAATAGGTTTAGTGATAATTATTTATGCATTTATCACTCAATAAAGAATACATGTATAATTTAGAATTAATTTTAGTTATAATTTTGTTACCTGAGGATCTTGGGCTTTAGGAATAAATTGCTTCATCAATCTTCATCCTCAATAAAGAACACATGTATAATTTAGAATTAATTTTAGATAAAATTTTGATAACTGAATTAGTTTCTTGAGGATCTTGGGCTTTAGGAATTAAATTCGAGCATTATTTTATCTTCTGCTGCATGATTATATGAATTTGATTCATATAAAACACACAAAATTTCCAACACAAACAACTTACGAGGGAACTGCAAGAAAGAGAAAAGGAGAGAGCAATGAGATCTAAAGATTTTCTTTAGATAGTATTTGAAATAGGGATAAGAGGGGATATCCAGAGAGCAATGAGATCTAAAGATTTTCTTTAGATAGTATTTGAAATAGGGGATAAGAGGGGATATCCTCTGGATATCCCCTCTTATTCCCAAAAGCCATAACTATAAGGGATAGCTGGAAATAAAGTTAACCAAAGGGATAATCCATGGTGAACCATGATTAACCATGGGATATCCCCTCAATTTATTTCCTAGAAAATGTAGGAATAGCTGGTTATCCCTTCAAATAAGAGTAAAAAAAAGTTATCCTATGGATTTACCTTTTTGCATTTGATATGATCAATGGGATAGCCAAGGGATATCCTTAGGGATAGTCAGGGGACAAACTCTATCCCATACACTTATCCATAGATAATATTTTTTCTATCAAACACTACCTTAAGGGAACCTTTCTAATGCTTAAGTTAGTTTAGAAAAAACAGAAAGGTCTAGTGCTCCTTTCGATGGAATTCAAGGGATTCTTTTGTATAGTTATTCTTGTTGTTCATACCTAAAAGTATAGCATTGCTTTATAAATTCCTTCAAATTTAGTCTAATTAACGGTGAATGGCTCTCCATATAGTTGGAAAAAGGCTTAGATGAGTTGAGTTGAATTGAGTTGAGTTCTAATGGTGAATGGTTGAATGACCTTAAGTCTTAAAGAAAGCCATTGGTACAAACTTTTATTGATATGGAACTTCTTTGTAAGAACACATGTTACTTTTAGGTTGGCTATTATGTGACATGTTTTGATCGTCCACCATGTATTGCCATTTAAGCAGCTTGCTAGCTAGCTCATATTACATCATAACCCATCTTTAGATGAGGGATTGTTAAGACCAGCATTATGAGTTTAATTTGCATATTATTGTTATAGCAACAAAACATGTTCATTCTCCAAGCAGAAGAATGCATAATCATTAACATAATTTTTTTCCCCTGAAGATTGCCGACTTTTCTTGGTGTTGATGGTCGTATTTGATTCGTAGCATTCGCATATGGACGAAAAACACCACAAGGCGATGAACTTCTGCCATATGGCATCCTTACCGGACATGTGGACTTTTTTAGCTGATAGTCTCAGCCTTCTAGATATTCGGAATGCCACGAAGAAAAACTTCCAGCGAATAGGTGATCGTTACCTCAACTCATCTTTGACTGGCGCTAGGTCAATTTATTTAGGCCAGAGTCTTCTTCTTCTCCTATTCTTAGTCTTCCTCCTCTGTTTTTTATTTTTATTTTTATTTTTATTTTTTCTCCCTGGTGTCGAGGTCTATCAACGTCGATCCTCTTTAGATTTTGAATGGGTCAGCATTTCACATGCGTGAACTGGACGGCAGACTAATTAAGGAACGGACCTCACTTTGGAATTTGAATTGCTCGCCGTCCCATGTGATGTTACACGGAAGTCCTTAATTACTTGAATGCAGGCAAGAACGGATCTAAGTCTTTAGCCATGGAGAGGAACGGCTAGATTAGCATCAATGTGAAAACCCAAATCCTATTAAAACGCGATACTTTTAAACTTCTTCTTCTTCTTCTCCTTTTTATTTTTTTAGATTGGACAATCACATTATTCTTGTACGAGTCAATCTAGAAATATTAAAGTACAAAATTTGCTTGAAAATTCAGTTTGATTTCAAATTCAAGATTTCACATCATAGACCATAGCAATCGCCATCCAATCGGCAGCAGAATTAGCCTGAAAAGCTACGTTTAAAGCAAAAAAGTAGCCTGAAAAGCGTGAGTTTTGGCCCGACAGTAGGGAGAAGATTATTCAACTCAAAGAAAACAATGAGATGGAGGCGATTAGTTTGTTCGAAAAAGACAGATTGGTTCTTTGGCTGTGGAAAGTTTGAAACGGGAGAGGGGGGATGGTTTCTATTTAAAAATTAGTCAAATGCGATGTGCACTTCCAAGGACGAAAGTCAATTCAATTCTGCTTCTTCTTCCTCTTTCTATTTAATTCTAACATCGCAATTAAAGTGACCCTCCTCGCATCGCCATTCGGCAAAACACCATGAAGAATCCTTCCCCTTCTTCACCTCCTACAAACATCCTTATCCCTCTTTTCCTCTTCCTGCTCTTCCCCTCCACATCACAAGCAGCGCGGAGCTCTCTGTCAAGAGGCTCTTCTCTCTCTGTAGAGGATCCTTCGGATATCCTCCTCTCTCCAAGCAAGTCTTTCGCATGCGGCTTCCACAACATCGGCTCGAATGCCTACGCCCTCTCGATCTGGTTCTCCAACTCAACCAACAAGACCGTCGTATGGACTGCAAACCGGGACCATCCGGTGAACGGTCGTGGATCAGAAATCAATTTCCGCAAGGATGGAGGCGTCTTTCTAACGGACACTGATGGCACGGTTGCATGGAGCACCAACACAAGCTCGACGCAAGCAAACAACGTGCAACTATTGGACACCGGCAACCTTGTTGTGAAGGACCCCAGCGGTAACATTCTATGGCAAAGCTTTGATAATCCTACTGATACTCTTCTCCCGACGCAACCAGTTACCAAAACCATACAAGTAGTATCTGCAGCCGCTGAAGGATCGCTATCCACAGGCTTCTATAAATTTTATTTCGACAATGATAATGTCCTCAAACTCATATACGATGGGCCCGAGATTTCCAGCATATACTGGCCCAATCCTGATTTGGATACGTTTCAGAACGGAAGGACGCCATACAATAGTAGCAGGTCTGCAGTACTGGATGAAATGGGAAGGTTTGTTTCAAGTGACCAGTTCGCATTCTATGCCTCCGACATGGGTCCTGGAATTTTAAGAAGGTTGACTCTGGATTATGATGGCAATCTGAGGCTTTACAGCCTCAATGAATCGAACGGAATGTGGTCGGTTACTTGGGAAGTTCTTCCACAGCTCTGCCCGATACACGGTCTGTGTGGAAGGAATGGAATTTGCACATATTTGCAATCCAAAACGGCCTGTTCATGCCCTCCTAATTATGAAATGAGTGATCCAAGCGACTGGCGCAAAGGTTGCAAGCCAAAGTTTAACATCAGCTGCAACAGCACGCAACTATTCAAATATATAGAGCTACCCAATACAGACTTTTGGGGTTATGATCTCAATTACAGCCAGTCCATTTCCTTCAATGATTGTTGGAAGATATGTGAAAAGGATTGTTCTTGTGCAGGAGTGCATTATGTGTTTAGTCTTGGTAATTGCTATGCTAAGAACGTTCTCTTCAATGGGAAAAGTTCTCCCAGCACCCCAGGCAGCACGTACTTGAAGGTGCCAGCCGCAAGTTCAACAACACATGATCCTCAGATTCACGAGCCCAATTGCACTGCTATTGAGTCTGAAGGTACAACAACTTCTAATATGTACAAGAGCAGCAGCGGAAAGACAAAATGGGTCTATTTCTATGGGTTTATATCAGCATGTGGTGCGATCGAATTCCTATTTATTGTATCTGGATGGTGGTTTATTTTCAGAAAGGAACAAAAGCCAACATCCCTGGAAGAAGGGTATAGGCTGATATCCAATCAATTCAGGCAGTTCACATATAAAGAGCTGAAAAAGGCAACTGGGAAGTTCAGGGATGAGATCGGAAAGGGAGGCTCAGGAGTTGTGTACAAAGGAGTCTTAGACGACAAGAGGGTGGTGGCAGTGAAGAAGTTGGATGATGTTATCCAAGGAGAGGAGTTCGGCGCTGAACTGAGTCTAATTGGGAGAATTTATCACATGAATCTTGTGAGGATATGGGGATTCTGCTCAGAAGGTGCGCACAAGCTATTGGTGTCCGAGTATGTCGCGAATGGTTCTTTGGACAAGCACATCTTTGACGAACAAGGCACCGCAGGTGTTCTGGGATGGAGCGAGAGGTTCAAGATTGCAGTTGGGGTGGCAAAAGGATTAGCATACCTTCACCATGAGTGCCTCGAGTGGGTCATTCACTGTGACGTGAAACCTGAAAACATACTTTTAGACAGCGATTTTGAGCCTAAGATTGCAGACTTTGGACTGGCGAAGCTCTCAAAGAGAGATGCCATTGGTTCAGACATTTCACGGATTCGAGGAACAAGAGGATACATGGCTCCTGAATGGACTACAAATCTTCCAATCACTGCAAAGGTTGACGTCTATAGCTATGGAGTCGTACTTCTGGAGATTGTGATGGGAAGCAGGGCTTCAAATTGGCTGGTTAATGAGGAAGAGGAGGTGGAAGGAATGCCGACCAGGTCAGTTAGGACGTTAAAGGTAAAGCTGAAGAGTATAGAGATGTCATGGGTCGAAGAGATTGTGGATTCTAGATTAAATGGGCAGTTTAATTGCAATCAAGCAAAGAGGATGGTGGAGATAGCAATTTCTTGCTTGGAAGAAGACACAAATAAAAGACCAACAATGAATTCTGTAGTCCATATGCTCCTATCATATGATGGCCATGGCCAGCCAAGCTCCCATGAGGAACTTGCAGTAGATCAGTTATAGTTTCGTCCATAGGCAGTCATGTATATAGCTCGTTGTCTCCTGGTTCTGTGGGAGCTGTTTTATGTATGGCAAATAAAAATAAAGTATAAAAATGATGCTGGACGCCTCTTTTTTTTTCTTTTTTCTTTTTTTTTTTTTTTTTTTGATTGGGCACCTATATTAGAAAAAATATTGAATATGTTACGAATTTAAGTGTCCATTTTGCACTCCTTTATTTTGGAATAGATAGCAACAACTAGAAATGTTGATAAGCCAAAAAAAAAAAAAAACTAAGGTTGTGAATCTTCTCTGCACAGATCTTAGTAACTGAAGTAATAACCAAGCGTTACATATCTCTGGATCATCTCTCGAATCGCAGAAGTTTTCAATTGGAAGGGGTTTATGAATCATCTGATTTACTAATAATCCAAACACAAACACCTGCCATCTTTAAAATGGTGGGATCGATTCACATCTCGTCGCCAAATAGACCTGCCGAACTCTTTCCAAAGCCAGGGAAGGGCAGGTCGAGGAAGCATGCCAGCATTAAGCACACAAGAAGCAAGTAAAACCATCCGCTGGAATGCCAACACGGCTCATATCTTGGCCCAGGGAGAGAGGGCCTCCTCGACTTCATATGGTTTTGACATGCATTTTGTCGAACAAGTCGCGGGCATCATTGAGGGAGCGGAATTGCGAGCACCCACCGATGAGTTTGGTGGGGAGGAAGGGATCCTGGTCGAAACCATTGACGATGAGGTTGTTCGCTGGGTTGCTTGCATAAGGATTGGATGAGATGGTTATAGTTGGTTGTTGGAGGGGGTGCGTGGTATATGTTGAAAAAAGTTTGTATAAAATAAAATAAAAAAAAGGGCGCCACGCTAGCATTAACCTTGGCTCAATTTAGCCAGCGTTGATGTGAGCAAAACTTAACGTTTGCTCCCCAATGTGAAGGTTCAGAAATAGTCCAATTAATTAATTTATTAATTTAATTTAGGATAAAGGTTATCAAGCCTCTAAGACTATTATGAGATGAGCCGTTAGCGCTTTTATTGGCTAAGCTTATAATTAGGGACTCAAAGATTTGTAGAATTATTTTGAGTAACCCTATCAATAATTATTTTATCTTATTTTATTTCTAATTTTTATTGATCTTTTCTTGGACATCTGAAGGTAATCATTGGGTTGCACCTCTATGCGATCGTGCTCGTAGTAGAAGGATCAGGTCGAGCCAAGTCTTGGGATAGATAATCAATAAGGCAAAAATCTGATCCTTAGGGCTAACATACCTCGACTAGCAAGATCCTTTTTTATATTTTATTTATATTTTGCATTTAAATTTTAAATTAATTCTCTAGCAATATCTAGAATAGATTTTTTTTGTAAGATCAAAAATATTTTCCAACAGCTAAGGATCAGATTTTTTTCTTTTCTATAAATTGCTAAAAAAAATTATAAGTTATTAAAAAAATTTATTCTTTTGAGTATGCATATTTTGTGTGATTATATAATGTTTATTTATAGATATATACATATGCATACTAAACAAATTTATATATACCTGTATCGACACATATATTCATAGATATACATTCAAGCAAAAGAATCCTTATGTATATATATATATATATATATATATATATATATATATATATATGAATGTATTATTCATGCGGAGACGCAGGTAGATACATGCATAATTATTTTTTTAGTGCATGCTATATATATATATATATATATAATAGTACCACTTGCCTAGCAATGACAAATAAGCTCCTCTCAACTCACCAGTTGCTATACGTTCTAACCATGAATTTTTGAATCAAAAATGTTGCTAATGACTCCGGGAATCTCTCTTCTGAGTTGAAGAACATCATATTTTATTCCATTCCAGATTAGGAGATACGTTTTTGGAATCCTTCTTTTGGTGAATATTGTGCACCCATGACTGCACAAAGTTTAGATATTTAAGTCGATCAGGTAACTTTCCTTTAGGCATAACATTATGCTTTCTGTAATAATTCACTGAATATCTAATGCCATCTTGTTCATTAAATGAGACCAATCTTATTGTTGCCAAAATTAGATTCCTTGTTGGTATTTATGTTTATATCATTGAAATTTAGACATCCAGGTTATGAAGCGTTTTAGTCATCGACGGCTTCAAATGCAATACGGTTTAGAAAAGCAGATCTATAGCTTTCCTGTCTTTTCAAATTTGAGACAATGGTTTAAGATCTGAAAAGAGAGAGAAAAAAAGAGAAAAGTGCAGGTGTCTTTTTAATGCTTGTCTTGAGTTTTGTAAGTGAGCCTAAAATAATTTTTATTGGCATAAAATTGGAATGGTAGTAGCATGTATATTTCTGTCAGTAGAATGTAGTCTTGCTTTATACATCACTTACCACACAGCTACAAAACTTAAAAATTTCTATGATATACACATGTATATATAGGTATATATATATTATATGTACATACATACATGCATGCACTTGTGCACAAGATATATGCATGCTTGTAAGTAGATGTTTTTACATCATTTCATTATTTTTCTTTCAAGTGCAGCTATTAGCATATAACTGCATTCTTATATAAATGCAAAAGTCTTCTTATTCCAGATAAGTGTTTTCTGTTATAATGGCCATTGAGAGATTACACCATGTTTTATCTTGTTCAGTTTGGAAGTTGTGATCTCCTTTAGTTATATTTTTTCTATATGGCTTTATCTTGAGTATCAAGCATTCCATATATGACTTTGTCATAAGTCTATAAGACAAATAAAAAAATGATGTTATTTCCTTGGAATTTATCAAATCCAGGAAGAATTTGGCAAATTAATTAACCAAGGGATTATCTAGGAGTAGAGTCCTAGATTCATTGAGGGGGATAGGGCTTAAGCCCTTTGTTTGGTCATCAATGGTGGATACCCAACCTCTGTGATTGGAGATTCCATGAATGAGGTTCAATATGGTAGAAACGAAGCTGATTGAGTGATCGTGTTAGAGCACAAATTTTAAAAAAAAATTCATCCATCCCTATGATGAGCGCTCTTGTAAAGTGACAAAGTAAATTTGTGTAAGGTTGAGTCATACTATTAATGGATCCAAGGTAGGTTATCTACAGGGTATTGTCACAAATACCCTTGGAGGATTCACCTATATAAGAATCGTCATATTAGGCCATGACTAAAGGTTTGGGCTAACCATAAAGAATTCTAATGAAAAATCAAGGTATTAAGCGCAAGGCCTTTAATATGCGCTTACCGCGTAAACCCAATTGATCCATACGGTGTGGATAGAAACCTGAGTCAAGGACCTAGTTCAAGGTCTAATCCACTTTGGTTCTTTCAAGTGTATACAATCAATACCAAGTGAGGTTCAAGTCCATAGGACACCTCACCATTCGTAGTATAAGATGCCCTAAATTTTTTTTATTTTAATTTTTTACTTTTGTAAGGGATTGTTGAAAAAGTTTGTATAAAAATAAAATAAAAAAGGGACCCATGCGAGCATTAAGGGACTAAGCTCAACGCTCACTGGACATGAGCAAAACGCTTGCTGGCAGCAAGCGTTGACTTTTGCTCGCCAATGTTAATGTAGTCAATCAAATAATTTATTAATTCATTTTTGATTTAATGTCAAAAAACAGTCAATCAATTAATTTATTAATCCTAATTTAATTTAGGGCTAACGGCTTTTCTGATTTAATTTAGGGCTAATGGCTATCAGGCCTTTAAGGCCATTATGGGCTGAGCCGCAAGAGCTTTTATTGGTTAAGCCTATAAATTCATGGTATAGAATTATTTTGAGTAGCCTTATCAATAATTATTTCATCTCATTTAGGGAAATTATTGAGAAATTATTTACCCAATTATTGATTTTGATGATTAACAAATACCATAAGTATTCATTGTGTTTCCGATAGATTTGATAAGTGTTTCAGGAATTAAGATTGGTTATTTATTCAAATAGCACTTATAAATCAGTTTTGAACCAAGTTTCAATAGAATTTATTAAGTTCAGAACTTGGAGCCGACACCTATAACCATTCGAGCCGACTCCAGAGTATATCATAGCAGTTGTATATTTTGGCACGGTTCGGAGTCGACACCTAGAGTTTCGGAGCCGATACCTGAGGTTTCAAAGCCGACACATGAAAAGGTGGATCCGACACATGAAAAGGTGGATCCGACTCCAACCTAAGATATAGATAAACAGTTTTCTGCATCAGAAGCCGGAGCTAACACATGGATTTCGGGAGACGACTTACAGAGACTATGTTTTTCGGAGCAATTCTCGAAGCCGACACTTCAGAAATCGGGAGCCGACTCCAGTCAGCAGGGAGTCGACACTTTGCAAAGTCGGAGCCGACTCTACATCAAATCGATTTTTGCTATTTATGGAAACATGATCTGGAGCCGACACATGAAAAGTTGGAGCCAACTCCAACCTATCAAGGACGATTTTCAAAGTGCCAGATCGGATTCTAACGGATATATTTTCTCACCTAACTCTCAACTGATACTTTTCTATGCATCATGATTTTAACGGCTAGTTTCTCACCTAATCTCAGATTCAGAGTCTATAAAAGGAGGATTCGTCCGTTTGAAAAATATGAAAAAGAAGGAGAATGAAAAATATTGAGAAAAAGAGAGAAATCAAGAGAAATCTCTAGTGAAAAAGAAAGAGAAAAATCTCTGAGTCCAAGCCTATCAATCCAAGAGAGATTCAAGAGAAATCCAAAGCCCAAAAAAGTTCAAATTCGAAGGATTTTCAAAAAGAAAGGAAGAAAAGAAAAAGCCCTATTTCATCAACGAGCTGTGTTAAAGATTCAACGATTCAATCCTTGCTCATCCATTCAAAAGAGAAGAGGAAAAGAAGAAAAGCTCAAATCCACTTGGCTTCAATCAGGCTTTCTTACCTTTGTTTATTTATACTGCTTATTTGCTCATTTAAGAATCTTTCCATCGTAGTAAACAATAATTTGATTTGGTGTTTACTAATTCAATCAGAGGGATTGAATTAGTTGAGGTATTTTACCTTGGGAACAAGCTAGTTTAGCTTGGGTGTGGGTTTTGTGCTGGTGAACCCGTGAAAACCAGCTAGGTTCGTTGTGACCCCGTGTAAAACAACAAGTTGGAGTTGTGAGCTTGTAAAACAACTTAACTGTAATCAGTGGATTATAGTGTGGACCCAAGAGTTGCTTGGGAGTGGACATAGGTATGGGATACACCGAACCACTATAAATCTTTATGTTTTTATCGTGTTTTTGTCTCTATCTCTCTCTCTCATTGTGCTTTAAATTATTGCATCACTTCACTAGTATACTTAATCTTTGTGAAATTTAGTTTTAAGTGTTAAATTTTTAAAGAACCAAATTCACCCCCCTCTTGGGTTGTCATCTGGGCCAATAATTGGTATCAGAGCTAGTGCTCATTTTTAGTTGATCTAATGATCAAGAGTTAAAGATCCAAATGGCAACATAAGCTGGATCATCTTTTGCTGAAGGTCAATCCACTAATAGGCCACCTTTGTTTAATGGCTCTAATTATTCATATTGGAAAGCAAGAATGAGGATTTTCATTCAAACTTTAGATTATGAATTATGGAGTGTCATTACAAATGGACCTAGTACACCCACATACATTGTAGATAGTTCAATAGTTCCTAAGCCCGAAAGGGATTAGAATGAGAACGATAGGAAAATGGCTCAGCTCAATGCAAAAGCCATGAATATTTATATTGTTCTTTGGATGCAAATGAATTCAATAGAATATTGATAAACACATAAATAATTATCATTAAACCTATTAATTAATAATTTAACATACCTATTATTATTTAATATTTTAATATTTTATATAATATTTTAGTAAAAATCTTATCAACTTAAATAGCTCGATTTTAGGAATTTAATGATGCAAACGGCACTCAAATCGGATTTAAGATGAGCCTGAAATTGATTTTACATTGGTTTATCCATTTTAGCACGTATTTTAAAGCAAAGTCGGCAAACCCAGTGCCGACTTCATCGTCTTCTCAACAGAAATCCATTTCTTTTCCACGATTTTCTCCTAATCAAATCTAATCTTTTCCTCTGCCAATAAGGAATAAATTGGATAGGAGGTTATCTTGAAGGAATTTAGATTTTATTCCGCGCCGCCCGTGTCCTCTGTTTTGGCAACATTACATCTGGGCCGCATCTTCACCGCGTCTGGGCTTCTACAAATAGCAGCAAAGGAGGAGTCCCGAGAGCCATTGGGGGATTCGGGGAGATCTCTTCTGCCTCAATCGAAGAAGCAGCCGTAAGAAGCTCTGTTCCAGGCCGTAAGAAGCTCTGTTCTAGGCAATTGTGGGAGTCAGGGAGAGCAATTAGGAGTCTTCAAGAGCCATCCATGGATTTGTGAGGTATCCGTCCGGCTGTTCTGTGTCCGTGGAAGGTTGCTCTGCTCCAGATTGCCATCCGTGAGAAGTTCGTACAGGCAGCCATCCGTGAATCTGGAGAGGAGTCAGTGTGTTGACCCAATTATTAATTTTGATGATTAATAAAGGTATTGAGTATATTCATTGTGTTACTAATAAATTTAACAAGTATTTCAGGGCTTAAAAATATTTGTTTAATCAAAAGGCATCACGAAACGTGTTTTGAATCTAGTGCCAATGTCTTTTGGAGCCGACACCTGAACATGGCGAGCTGACACTTTACTTTTTCGGAGCCGACTCCTCAACGAGCTCAGAACTTTCTATTTTTGGATACAAGACTTGGAGCCGACACCTGAAAAGTTGGAGTCGACTCCAACCTATCAGGAACAAATTTTAAATTGCCAATTAGCTCAAACGGTAATATTTTCTTTACCTAACCCCTAATGGCTATATTTCATGTATGGAAAAACTTTCCAGGTACATTCCAACGGCTAGTTTCACACCCAAAAATGGATTAAACTGAATCTATAAAGGGGGAAGAGCATTCATTTGAAAAATGAAGAAAAACGGAAAATAGAGAAATCATATTGAAAAAATCCGAGAGGTCTTGAGCAAGAAATCAAGAGAAAAGAATCCACGTTCAAATTCTTCCACTCCAAAAAGCTCAAAGAGAAATCCAAGGCGTTCAACTTGAAAAATCGAAGGATTTTTCGGAAAGAAGAAAGAACCCTATTTTGTGATTTCTCAACTTCCCATCTGCAACATCTGTGAAGAATCGGAGCTGAGGCTTGATTCAACATCTCAAAAGAAGAGGAAAAGAAGAAAAGAAGAAAAGCTCAAATCCAATCATCTTCAAATCAGGCTTTTCTAAACTTGTTTATTTTACTTTGAATATTTGCTCATTTAAAGAGCTGTGTGTTATTGTAAACATTATTCACTACAAGGAAATCCTGAAATAGCGATGCAATTTTAGCGACGCATTATTTCGTCACTAACATTGCGACTACTTTGTGACGCCTCCGTGATAACAAATATTGCGACGCAATTAGCGACGCATTAGCGACTCAATATACCAAAAAATCCAAAAAAATTATTTTTAAAATATTGCAACGCCAAAATGCATCGCAATATTTTTATATTAAGTTTTTATATAATAAAAAATGAGAAGAAATATTGCGATGCAACTTTGTGCGTCACAATATTTTTAAAAAAATTAATTATAATAAATAGCGATGCATTAGCGACGCAATAAACCAAAAAATTAGAAAAATTATTTTTAATGTAGCGACGCATCAATTGCGTCACAAATTTTTTAAATAAAATTAAATTTTATAAATATAAATTGAGAAAAAAATATTGCGATGCAACTATGTGCGTCACAATGTATTAAAAAAAATTAATAATGTTAAATAGCGACGCATTAGCGATGCAATAATCCAAAAATTAGAAAAGTTATTTTTTATTTTGCGACGCAATTATTGCATTGCAATTATTTTAAATAAAATTAAATTTTATAAATATAATTATGAAATTAAAATATTGCGACACAACCCTATGTGTCGCAATGTTTTTTTAGAATTAATTATGTTAAATAGCGACGCATTAGCGATGCAATAAACCAAAAAATAGAAAAATTTTTTAATTTAGCGACGCACTAATTGCATCGCAATTATTTTAAATAGAATTATTTTTATAAATATAATTATAAAAATTAAAAATTACGATGCAACCCTATGCATCGTAATGTTTTTAAAAATTTAATTATGTTAAATAGCGACGCATTAGCGATGCAATAAACTAAAAAATAAAAAAATATTTTTTTTATTTAGCAACGTAATAAATGTGTCACAATTATTTTAAATAAAATCAAATTTTATAATATAATTATGAAATAAAAATTACAACGCAACCCAATGCGTTGCAATGTTTTTAAAAAAATTAATTATGTTAAATAGCGATGCATTAGCGACGCAATAAACCTAAAAATAGAATTTTTTTTTTTAATTTAGCGATGCATTAGTTGCGTCGCAATTATTTAAATAAAATTAATTTTTATATAATATAATGATGAAATATTATTGTATAATATTTCATAATTATAATATGATTATATAATATAATTATAAAATATTATATATATAATTATATTATATAATATTTCATGATACTGATCGGCGATGATCCGACGGTTGTGATCGATCGGATAGAACGTAACGGTCCGATCGATCATCGTCGATCGGAATCATGCCTTGGATCTATCGCAACCATCGGATCATCGCCGATCGGATGGATCACAACAGTCCGATCGATCATCGCCGATCG